>VZQC01000747.1:434858-743958 GCA_009823505.1 Rhizomys pruinosus | reverse complement strand
GAATCCGAGACCCTCTTCTGACCTCCGCGGCGTTGCACGACACGGGTGCACAAACTTGCATGCAGACAGTACATTCATACACATACAGAAATAAATAAAATTAATAAAAAAAAATTAAAAAAAAAAGAAAATAGCTGTGGTATAAGTTAGATGGGATCCATTTGGTGTAGTAGAATACAGTTCTATTAGTGCCAAGCAAGTCCATCTAGAGGAGAGTCGACGAGTGGTCTCTGACTCTTGGCTCTACTTCAGCTCATGGGTGGGGCTGCTTTGAATGTTCGGTTAAACTGTCCTCTGAGGTCATATCTTTCATAGAGAGTGCCTGGGGTACTGTGGGCATGGAGGGGGCAGAGAGAGCACGAGCTCCATAGCTTTGCTGTCTCCTTAATAGAACATGATTTTCTATTATAACAATTTTGTGACAGCAAAAATTAAAGTGAAGCCAAGTTAAGGTTCCATCAAAGGTTGGCTGTCTCATTAGCAGCACTTTGAATTCCTTATGACTCTCATTTTGTATAATAAATCAACTGATAGCTTTTCCATTGTGAGCTGTTATGAGACACCAATGGGCCTACAATTGTAATTTTTAAGGAGCCTTTGTCTCTGGTTGGGAGAGATCAAGAATTAACTTACAATGTGGCTTGGATGAAGCATACTCCTTTCTACATATTTAAATTCCATTTTTATGTGCTCTTACTTTATAAAGTTCAGGAATTGTGGGTTGTAGCAACACTGAAGGCTTGCAGCGTGTGCAGATGGGGTTCTGTTCTACACAAGAGCCATCTCTGGAAGCTGTTTCTCTCCTGAGATTCAGTGCCCTTTGAGCTTAGTGGACACGTTTTACAAAACAAAGTGTACTTGGTCTGATATGGGATTTTTGTGTTATGCATAGTTCAAGAAGTAACCTTAGGTATGATTTAAAGATTGAAATATGGATATCCTCAGCTTATTTTAGTGTTTTAAGGCCACAAAGAGACTAGTTTGTGGAATTAGTTCTGTCTTGGGAAATACAAGACAACTTTTGGAAAACACATGATGCCTTCTGCGTTCCCAGTTGTCGTTTCATTGGTCAGTATCCTGCTGTTTGGGCTTGTGAATGGGCATTGTAGGTCTCTAAGACTGAATGTCTAAGACTTGCCTTTTCAGTGGGATGCAGAAGTGCCATGGGAATTCTCTGCGGTCCTTATCTGTATAATCCTCATTTCTTTCTTCCCCATTATTCACAAGTTTTTCCTCAGTGACCTACTGACATTAAATACTTATTGTAATGCTGGGCGTGGTGGCACACACCTTTAATCCTAGCACTTGGGAGGCAGAGGCAGGTGGATCTTTGTGAATTCAAGGCCAGCCTGGTCTACAGAATGAGTTCCAGGACAGCTGGGGCTACAGGGAGACCCTGCCTCAAAAAGACCAAAAAAAAAAAAATACTTATTGTAATAGTGATCATTATTATTACTATTTTCCACAGTATTTAAAGCTATTATAATTAATGTACTTTAATGCTATAAATATGAATGGAAACACTTTGCATAAGTCAAGTTAAACATATTTATCTTTCCAAACACCATTTCTTTATAACGAAAAACCTTCAAAATCCTCCTTTCCAGCTCTTTGAAATGTGTTGCATGCACAGTGCTGTTACCTGTACACACCCCACTCTGCAGTAGTACACCAGAGATTCTTGCTTCTGTGTAACTAAGCACAATGGCAGCTCTGTTTGTAGTGGAGGATGAGCTCCATCTCAGAGAGCTGTTGTGAGAACCTTTGCACCTCACTTCTCCTTGACAACACTTAGCATGTTAACTGTGCTTATTTAATGTCTCCACAGAAGTAAACACAACTTTCTGAGGGTAGGGGTCCCGTGCGTTCTGTTCACTGGAAGATCTCAGCTGCCCAGTGTAATAATGCCTTAGACTTAAGAAGTAGAAATAAAATGAAGAAACAAACCAACATACAAAGAGATTATTTATTAAAGCACCAACAGAGTGCTGGCCTTTGCTACTTTCCCAGACAGTGGTTTATAAGAGAATAATTTTAGACAGCATTGTAGACAACATTATATATATATAATATATATATATATTATATATATATATCCTGATTTCATTCTTAGTTATGCCCGTAATTTGAAATTTGAAAATTTAAAACCATGAAGTTAATACATGTGTAATATAAAAAGTCAATATTAAATAAAGGAAATGAAAAGTAGATGTTACTGTATTGGATTTGAATTTGTAGCACCCTAATTAAGATTCTTTAACTTTAATCCATGGCAGATACTCTCTCCCCGGGCAGTTCCATTCAGCATCCTGGGAGAACAAAGACCTGATTGTGTTCCTTCTTAATTAATATTTTTTCTCCAGATTCTGCATCTTGTTTGTTTGTTTGTGCTTTCATCTGTTGGAATTGGAAGGTTGGTAGGAAGGCTGTGGGGCAGGGCCCAGCCTCTCCTCCAGCTCTTGCTCCCTCGGTATTCATGAGCAGCAGCCCAGGGCAGACCAGTGGGGGTCAGGGTTGGTGAATCTTGAGAAGCTCCCAGTGGGAGTGATCAGTCTTATTCCTACCTTTTCTCCAGGGATGTGGCTCAGGTCTGCGTAAGAACTCTAGTCTGTGTTTTACATACTTTGGGTACACTGCTCTGACAGATGAGCTTCAGTCTTCCAAACAAAATTCCTTTGTACATTCTCTTGTCTCCTAAATTATGCATAATTTTTAGTTACCTGCCATCAGTGTAGGCAACTTGTTTTTTTTTTTAATTTTATTTATTTTTGTATGTGTATGAGTGTACTGTCTGCGTGTAGGTTTGTGCACCCGTGTCGTACAATGCCGCGGAGGTCAGAAGAGGGTGTCAGATTTCCCTGGAACCGGAATTCTCCTGGAATTGGAGTTGCAGACAGTTCTCAGCTGCCATGTGGGTGCTGGAGATTGAACCCGGGTCCTCTGCAAGAGCAGTCGGTGCTCTTAACTGCTAGGCTATCTCTCCAGCCCCAGTGTAGGCAACTTGTAAAGGTGAACTTGGTCTCCCTGTTTCATAAATAATACAAATAAATTCCACTTAAAACTTCCCCCATATCACAGTCCATATGTACACACACTATTTCCCCAGCATCCCTTAATCAGAGATGGAAACATTACAAAGCCTTGTGGGGGCCCTGGGGAGGTGGCTTAGTCAGTAAAATGGCTGCTACATAAGCTTGAAGACCTGAGCTCATCAGAATTTACATAAAAGCCATGCTTGGTGGCTTGTGGAACCCCAGTGTTGAGGGACAAAACAGTGGTAGGGCAGGTGGAGACAGGTGGCTTCCTAAAGCTCAGCCAGCCCAGCTAAACAGATGAGCTTCAGGTTCAGTGAGAAGTAAAGTAGAGAGTGATTAAAGGACACCTCATATGCACCTCTAGGCTGTGCCCATGCATAGACACGTGCATGTGTACGTACATGCACACACCTACACTTTTACACACACATCATACTACATACTACACATATGCACACATACCACCACCACTTCCATCATCAACAACAGCAGCAGCAACAACAACAACAACAAAATCCCTAAAACCTGCGGGTAGCAGAGGTGGGTGTGGAGTGTAGGCTGAGCAGAGGTCAGCTCCACGGTTCCTCCTCCTGCTCTGTAGCTCTGTATGTGTAGAGAGCCCCTGAAAGGTGGTCTTGCATATGCATTCTTCATCCATGCACTGGAATGGCCATTTATTCTTCTGGGTTAGTGCAGAGGCTCACTTAAACTTTTTTAAAGCTGCATAGTTTTCTGTAGTGTGGGTATATAGTTCCATAATCTGACATGTACACTTGAACATCAGAGAGCTCCGGGTCCAGACTGAAGGTTGCCCAGCATGAGCAAGGCCCTACGTTTTCCCTAGTATGCAAAAAAAAAAAAAAAATTTGTGAGGTCCAAGGCCGGCCTGGTCTACAGAGTGAATTCCGGACGCTTGGGGCTACAGGGAAAAAAAAAAAAAAAACCCAAAAAAGTTTTGAATTCCCAAATACAGTCTCTAGAGTTTGGAATAAGGATTTAGAAGCCTACTTTAAGCATTTGGGAAAGAGTAAATACAATTTAAATTATGTGTGTCTGTGTCAATGTCTGTGTGTGTGCATGTAGTACTTGCAGAGGCCAAAAGAGGGCGCTGGATCTCCTGGAGCTGGAGTTATAGGAGGTTATGAGCCATGCCATATGGATGTTGGAAACTGAACTTAGGTCATTTGCAAGCGCAGCAAGTGATCTTAACCACTCAGCCACCTCTCAAGCCCTAGGAAAGGGTAAATTTTTACAAACACATTGAAGTCATGGTTTGTAAAAGTAATAATAAAGAAAATGATCCTATATTAATATAGGCAGTAAGGAATTAGATTCAGCCACAGGTATGGATCTATTCCAAGTTGGTTCTTTTTGACTGCAGATAACTCTTCTCCAATAATAGTGGATTCTCTCCTGTCTGTATGGTTCATTTTTCCAAGCTAAAATTTCAAAACTGAGTACTCATTGGTGTGAATGGTCTGCGTTCTCAGAGAAGCAGAGGCCAAGGTAGGACTAAACATACAAGGATTTTATTTCAAGAAATGCTGATGTGACAGAAAACCGGGAGTGAGTCAGGGAAGGCTGGAGAGTTGTCAGACTGCAGTGCTAGTCTGAGCCCAAGGGAAGGGGAGAAAAGGGAGATGGACTGCAAATGTCCCAGACAGCTCTGCAGCCTGGGAAAAGCTGTCTCTCAAAGAAGGTCTCAGGAGTGAGTGTGCCTTAGTATCCCTGCTGCACTCAGCCACTGGCTGGGAGACACCCATGGGAGTGCTGCAGTGTTGGGGTAAGCATGGGTGGGATCTCCAATTGGAGAGAGGTCAGTCATGGCCCTGTGGTTGGAAATGGGAGAGGTGCCTATTTCCATGATTTTCCTGATTATGGACCTGAAAAACATGGTCCTTTTGGCATTAGTCACAGTGATTGTGCGGTAGCAAAACAAGGCCACAGCCCAGCCTGAGGACCCAGCCGAGTGTGTGTCTCTTGTTCATGCTGTGTGTGCATCTTGTCCTCACTTAGGAGTCAAGCTGATGAACACGTTCACTGTTGGACTGAAGATCACCTGCCACAGTGCAGAGGGACATGAAAGTAGGAAGTGAGCATAGGAAGTAACCGGCTACCAGCACTTTTGTTTGCAAGTGACACGTGTCATTTTTGTTCACACTTCCTCGGCTAAAGGAGAATGAATCCCAAGGCCACATCCCACTCCAGAGAGAAGTACGGTTCTACTGTTTTATCAGAAGAGAAATTTAGGGTGTGACTCTCGGCCCTAATGGCTGTCATTCATGGTCTGTCAGTCAGGGCCCCAGTAGGAACAGGTGGGCCTCAAACAAGGTTTAATCCCAGCACTTGGGAGGCAGAGGCAGGTGGATCTCTGTGATTTCAAGGCCAGCCTGGTCTACATAGCAAGCTCCAGGCCAGCTGGGACTAAAAGGGAGACCCTGTCTCAAAAATAAAAAAAAAATAAATAAAAAAGCATCAGTCAGCTGAGTGTGGCATCTCAGTGACTTATTGCTTTATTATAAACTACCCTTTGTTAGTGACCTAAAAAACTGTTGATCACTAGTGATTAGCTACCCCTGCAGTGACTCAGTGCACAGTGGAGACAACTCTGCTCTGAGGCCTGGGCATCAGCTGAGATCATTACTCTGTGTGGGGACTGTAAAATAGTGTTCATATGGCTTTTAAAATATGGCTGGTGAATTAAGCTGAACTTTGAGCATGGATGTCTGGAGAATCTTGTGTCTCATGAGAAAGTTTATGCAAGAACCCTGGCTGGGCAGATATCTCTGGAATGCCGGTTCTACCCCTCGTTTCTCATGAAGCACGTTGACCTCCTACGTAGACATAACACGGAGATAATGTTGCTGTGCTCATCTTGTTTTGCTGAATTGTTATATTCTAGCTGTATTGTTATTACTCAATTCTCTGTAAACATTTGACCGTGGCTCTCATGAGTATGAGAAGGCATTTTCTTATTGTTCAGTTCTGTAGACATATGACTGTAGTTCTCAGGCCTGTAGAATAAAATCAGAGATGCAGGGCTATCAGCACTCATGTGCGTGCAAACTGTAAGTCCTCTGGTTTATTATTAGTACCATAGTAATTCATTCAGGGCCCGTGGCTGCCCCCCAGTGGCCACAACTGTCGTTGGGGAACGAGCGGCTTGGGGCTGGCTGGGTACTTCTCTCCCCCTTTCTCTCCTTCTTTCCCTACTGGGATAGCCTGGGCTTCTCCCAGCATGGCAGCCTCAGGATTTGGATTCCTGTGCTAGCTGAAGTCTGAGGATGTCCAAGAGTGAATGGTAGAAGTGGCCTGTGTCCTAAGGCCGGGCCTAGAACCTGGAGCAGTGTTACTTCTGCCATATTTATTGGTTTACAGTAGCACAGAGCTCACCCACTTCAGCTTAATTCACCTGCCTCTTGATATAAGAGTGTAAAGGAGTCAGTGGCCCAGTTCTGGGCAGGCTCCCCATGACTCCCACACTGAAGGAAGTGTGTAAAGTCAGAGGGGCTCTACAGAAAGTCACCTGACAGGAGCCAGCAGCTGCAGCCTGAGTCAACTCCTGAGAAAGGGAGATGAATCAATAGCCAAACCTCACTCTGTCCCCTCCCCCAGCCTCCTACTGGAATTTCATAGGCTGAACCCATGCTAATTAGCTAGCCCAGAGAACTGTGGACATAGTGGTCCATGCATGTCCACAGGGATGTAGAGCAGAGGAGGAGACAGGTACCCAACCTCTTTGAAGCCTCCAGTGCTCCTAATTCCAGCATCAGCATCTTGGGGCATTCATCAGCAGAGACAGCCAGCACCTGTAGTGTGTTTGCACTCCATGCTCAAATAAATTGCAACTGTAACTTTCTAGGAAGGCATTAAAAAAAAAATACTTCTTATAATTTATACTTAACACTCCTCTAGAACCAAAAATCATAGTCACATCTTAACATGACAGGTGGAAGTGCTGACAGCATCGATGCAAATACACAGTGGAGAACTATATAAAGCACAGGGGACCATCTCCAATCAGGCAGTTATTTGATCACATGGATTTAGGCAGAGGCAGGGTACCCGGAACTGCACTGTGAGTCAGAAGATCCAGGATCTGGTCCTAGTTCTTGCTTAATATTTACTGCTGTGTGATCTTGTGCAAAGCTTTTATCCATTCTGAGTCGGTGTCTTCCACTGTACTGTGAGGACAGTAATCCTGTGTCTTCAGGGAATATGAATATCAACTGTGAGCACATTCTGAAAAGTCATGCCGAGGAATCATCATAGTTATTTTGAGAGAAACCCTGCGGTCTCATATGAGTTAGAAGGATAATACTGTTTGTTCAGAGGCCATTTAGGGAATATGCACAGATGTAAATACTCCACCAGAGCCTATGAGATATGAAGGTGCATGAAATCCTCGCATCTCCATGGAGTTTATAATCGGGGACCTGGGAGACTGACATGTTAACCACAGACTTAGAGCAGGAAGGATTAAAATAAATGCTGGGGCGGAAAAAGAAACAGCGGGGTGCGGGCAGGCGCAAAGGGTAAGTGGTTAGGGAGCGAGCACTGTGCAGAGCCTTATATATGAGCAGGGAGGGAGAGAAGCCTGGGAAGAGGGTCCTGGGAGCCAAGGTGTGGAAGAGCCTGTGGAGGTAAAAACTCCACAGGTAAAAACTCCACTATGGTGGCCGGAAGTGGTCGGGGGGAGGAGGGCAGAGGAAAGGTGCTGACGTGATTCCTAAGCCAGGGAACATTTGTGTCAGAGGAGTCAGGAATAAGAGGCTCAGGGAAGGTCTGGTGGTGGTGACAAGGCAGCAGCGGGTGTGGACTGGTGTTGTCAGAGGTGTGTGAGTCAACAGAAAAAAAAAACAGTGCTAAGCATAGTGACCCTCATCTGTTATCTCAGGACTCAGGAGGCCCAGGCTAGAAGATTTAGAATTTGAGGCTAGCCTGGGATGCACAGAGTTCCAAGCCAGTCTGATATGCAAAAGCGATACCAAAGCAAACACCTAGGAACCAGAGAGGAGGGGGGGAGTTCAAGAGGAGGTATGTGTTAGTGGGCAGGGGACGGGGGAAATCGCGAAAGGAGTGACGGCTTTCCCTAATGTACAGTTTCCAGCCTTTTTCTTCACCAGATCAGTATTGTATATACATGTTTGCTCAGAAATATTGTCACCTTTCACAGTGGCTCATGCTTGTAAAGTAATCCTAGTTTTGGGAGGCTGAGGTAAGGGGATTGCCTATGAGTTACTACTTTTCCTGAAGAGAGAGAGAGAGAGAGAGAGAGAGAGAGAGAGAGAGAGAGAGAGAGAGAGAGAGTGAGTCTGATTAGTTACCCTCTGAGGCTTCTGACTCCCTGAACCCAAGGTACCCCACTCTCTAAACTCTTAGTGTTTGCTGCACTGACCTACTCGTCCTGAATGCTAGCGTGTTCCTGGGCCTGGCTCTCTGATGATGGACCCTTGAGATCACAGATGGCTGGAAGCTTGCTGGGCGCGAGTGTTCGGCCACCAGTTTGGAACTCTTTTCCCAAATGGCCTCTTGTTCCTATCAAATGTAGACTAGGAAAAGCTAGCGCATACCTTTGTTCCCAGGCCAGCTAGAGTCAGTTGCGTACCTTTTGTGAATAATATGATGTGCTCCTAGTTCGCCTAGAAGACTTGATTATTCTCTAATTTCTTTCTCACTCTCTGTAATATGGCACCAGCTTTTTTTTTTTTTTCATTAGATGTCTTCTTGTTTCTTCCCCCAATAATGCTACTTTAGGTCTTCCTTTCTGTACCCCTTGACTAGGGTTAGTTTTAGCTAGCAAGGCTCCTTGCTGCAACTTCTCCAGTGAGGACATCTTGCACACTGCTGCATAACTTTTCAAAACACGTCTCGGAGTTGTTGTTACTCCTCCTCCTCCTCCTCCTCCTCCTCCTCCTCCAGCCATCAGCGGCTCTGCTTGCCGATCTCCTTGGTGTGCCCTCTATGCTGGCCTCTCTTCCCACCTGCATCATCAGTTCCAGGCTTTCCCTGTATTCTGTTTTCTCCTTGCATGTTCTCACTCTTTGTTCTCTGGGGTCAGGTCAGCCCCAGCTCCAGAGTCCCTACTCTCTGTAACTTGGGAGGTTCTAGGCTGCTTGGTTTTCTAGAGTTTTTTTTTTTTTTTTTGGCTCTTGGGCAAGTTCTTCATTGTTGGGCGCACATACCTCTCTAATGTTGGGCATGTTTTATGTTCCACCCTGCCTGCCTCTGTCCTCAAGCCCCTGAAAGGATCTATGGATCTGTGTTCTCACTTACAGGGGCATGAGAGGCATTTTGAACTTAAGAGGACATTGCAGTGACACGTGTTAGGTACCAGGTGAAATATCAGCTCAAAACAGTTTGCCAGTCAACAGGAAATTGTATGAATTTCCTTCAGTGGAGTTAGATGAGCTCTTGGGATGCTGTAGTTGAAAGAAAGTGTCACACACGACAGTGTGGAAGTGGAATTTTCAGATTCTAGTGTGATGGCCCAGGTTAAGTGTTCAGCAGGTTGTTAGTGCTAACTAGATGTTAGTTATGTCGTTTGAACCTAAGTAATGAGTAGGATGGCTAGTTGGGTGTTCTTTTGGGCTTGGGGATATCATGAAAAATATTACTGATGTACTTGGATGTCCAGGCTGAGGAATTTTAGAATCTCTGTTGCATGTTGTATGCTTTTGTGTATCTCTCGAGCAGGGTATGGAAAACCAGAATTCAGGGGCCCAATCTGGCCTGTGGCCTGTTTTTATATAGCCCCAAATTTGGAATTGTTTTTATATCTATTATATAAAGTATGGTACATGCCTTAAAAAGGAAGGAAATCCAGACATACTATAAGATTTAAAGATATTGCTAGATATGATAAACCTCCTATAGAAAGACAAATATATGAGTTCACTTATACAAGGTGAAGTTGTCAGATTCACAGAAACAGAAAATAAAAGGGGGTTTCTCAGGGCCAAGAGTAAAGGAAAAATAGGGAATCATTTTAAAGGTACAGATTTTCACCTTTGCAAAAGGAGGACTCTTGGAGATTGAGTGACAATATGAAAACTTCACACTGCTCAGCCGCATCCTGAAAATGGTAAGGATTTTACAGTTTATTATATAGTTTATATTCTGCACATTTTGGCACAATTAAAAATAGTTTTTTTAATTTTTTATTTTTATGTCTGCGTGTGTTTTGTCTGCATGTTTGTAAGTGCACCATGTCATGCAGTACCTGCAGAGACTGGAAAAAGGCATTAGATCCCCTGGACCTGATGTTACTGACAGTTGTCAGCTGCCCTGTGGGTTCTGGGAACTGAACCCAGGTCCTCTGCAAAAGCAGCCAGTGCTACTTTTTTTTTTTGGTCTTTTTGAGACAAGGTCTCCCTGTAGACCCAGGTGTCCTAGAACTCACTATGTAGACCAGGCTGGCCTTGAACTCACAGAGATCCTCCTGCCTCTGCCTCCAGAGTGCTGGGATTGTGCACCACATGGCCCAGCCAGCAGCCAGTGTTCTTAACTGCTGAGTTGTCTCTCCGGCTCCTGCAAAGTTTTGTTTTTTAAATGTTATAATATATAGCCATATACATTACATTGTGCCTCCCAACCATAAATTATTTGTTGTCTGGTACTAGGGAGTACAGAGCTTGCTTATGCTATGTGAGGCCCTAGGCTCCACCTGTGGCAACGATAACAGAATAAAACAAAGCGAACTATCTGTACAGTTCTAGAAAAACTTTATCAATCCCTACTGTAGGTAACCAGCAAGAATTTGGAGAGGACAGCAGTGGCAGGAAAAGGAGGACTCTGAGTAAAAGCATTAGTGGCTCCTTTTCTCTGAATGCAGAGATCAGGCTGAGGAGGAGATAAAACAGGTGAAGCTGCCCAACTGGCTGATACCAGCTTGGAAGAATCTCTGCCTAGGTGTGTTAGCAGGGGTCCTGCATTGGCAGATCGGTAGGTAGGCTGTTGGCTGGACAGGACTGAGCTGGCTTTGGGGCTTGTCCTGGCTCCAGCCAAATTAGAAAGAAGATTGTTGGGGAGTCTGTGTAGGAAAGAAGTGTCCACGCTGCGCCCGGACTTAGTCGCTGTATTCTAAGTGACTTTAAGATGGTCTTTGTTTAGCGTGTTGTTTTGGGTCCTTTCTTCACTGGTTTTTAAGGAATGAGGGCAGAAGCTTGAACTGTCTGTAGTAGGTGGAGGCACTGGCCTTGAGGGGTATGTGTGAGGTAATTTATGATAGGCGAAAAGCAGCTACAGTGTCCGTTTCTGCACACAGCTCACAGATATTAGCAATGGAAGCCGATCTCAAAGCCTTGTACCTTTGTTTTTTGGGAAGAGAAACGAGCCATTTCATTCAGAATATTATTCTGCATAGGTGCATATGGAAAGACAGAAGCAGGAAATCTACCAGAGGGGAAAAAAGATTTTTCCACCATCTTGTGTGTGCTGAAACTGTGCTTGCATAATATTCATGGGTAGAATAATTTCAGACATTTCCTTCAGGGCATGCGTGTTGGCTTCCTATAGGCCACTGTGGAGCCCATTTGTTTTACAATCTTGCCTTCCAAACACACACATACATATTCATGATCTGCATCTCGCAAGCTCAATAATTCATGGCTTATTGACTTCTGTTGATGGATGGAAGTTTGGGGGGACTTGAGAAGAAAAGATGGAAATTCCAAGAGGCTCAGCTCAGCCAGGAGAATCTGCCTCTTGCTGTTTGTGTACATGTGGGAGGGGTAGCCTGGGACTTCAGTACAGCCCAATTTGACTCTCACTGGCTAGGCACGTTTGGACTTTAATGCCAGGTGAAAGTCGTGACCAGGTCTTTTGAGAATCTGCTTGGTAGGTCAGATGAACATTTTTCTGCAGAAAGTTGGCAATCCTAAAGGATGGATAAATACACAAAGAAACCTGGGAAATGGTACTGACCTTATCCTGGAGAAATGGCAGTGAAGAGGATTCCCAAGAATTCTCAAACAGAAAAGTCGCATTTGCCCGCCATTGCTTCTTCACGTGGGGACATGGGGACACAGCGACTGAAGATTTTTAAAACAATTAAGTAGCGTCTTCAAATTAACACCATTATAAAATATTAATGGGCCACAGTTGTGTGCTGAGTTTCAAGAGGAGCAGACTGCTCCTTTATGTCTAAGGGGGGAGTGAGTAGAGCGCTACTACTTCGCCACCATTCATCTCTGTCTCCCCTGCCTTCCCTGGTCTGGGAGGTAGAAGGACCCTAGGGGTGGGAGGAGGTAGACAAGGCCCAGGCTTGCTTGCCCAGCATGCGTCCTTTTGTATTGTTGGATGCTTGGTATGTTTGGCTCCTTTGTCCTTCTACTCTCATCTCTGCCACTTTCTGATGGGAAACACTTTGACATTTTGTATCTGGTTTCCAATCATGCTGTGGAATTACAGTGAAGAAGGCATTTCTTTCAGTGCAGGATTGAAAGAAAGAAAGGAGTCCAAAGCCTGCCATTAGAACATCAGAAGGTGGGCGTGCCCACCACTGTACGACCAGTGCGGCCTCTCCCCACAGCGTGGAAGTGGGAGAGTGTCTTGGCCTTGAAAGCTTGAGATGCTTTTTATTTTTCTTTAAAAATTAGCAGTTCTCTGCTATGTGTTTTATAGCTTTCCTTGAGTTATTTGACCCCCAAACAAGACAGCAGCTCCGTGGTAAACCAAACTAAAAACTATAGCAGGGGAGTTTTCCTGGTTTTTGCATTTTACATTTTTACTTATGTATTTCAATAATTTTGCTTTTTAAAATATATTTATTTTACTTATTTATTTTTATGTGTATGAATGTACTGTCTGCATGTAGGTCTGTGCACCTGTGTCATGCAATGCCACTGAGGCCAGAAGAGGGTGTTGGATTCCCCTGGAACTGGAGTTACAGACGGTTCTCAGCTGCCATGTGGGTGCTGGGGATCGAACCTGGGTCCTCTGCAAGAGCAGTTGGCACTCTTAACCACTAGGCCATCCCTCCAGCCCCTCAATAATTTTGCTTTTTAAAGTCCATTCTCTACATTGTTGGCCTGTGGTTTTTCTAACTAAAGGGTCCTGAATATTGTCCTATTTTTCTGTAATGATGTCGAAGTCTAATAATTTGTTTTCCTTTTTACAATGCCTGAAGATTCTCTTGTCATTCTGCCATGAAAGTGAATTTGTATGCTTATATTACCCATCCCTGGTATGGTACTGAAGGAGAAGTTATATTCTTAATTTTTTTATTTGATTAACATTTATTTGTTATTTTATGTGTATGAGTGTGTGTAAGTGCACCCATGTCGTGCAATGCCCAGGAATGTCAGAAGAGGGCACTGGATCCCCTGGACCTGCAGTCATGAACTGTTGTTAGCTGCCATGTGGCTGCTGGGAACCAAACCTGGGTCATCTGCAAGAACAGCCAGTGCTCTTAACTGCTGAGCCATCTCTCCAGCCCTGAAGTTATATTCTGATAACTTAGCTGTAGTCTTACATATAATGCTGTTGTAAGTTTAGGCCATTTGAAGTTTCCTCTTGTTTTACAACACTGTGATGGTTTCCTACTTCGTGATGTTTTATTGCTCTGTGATGCTTTCCGCCCACTATAGATAACTGCTGATAAAGATATAAAGCCAAGAAATGAAAAGTTCACCAAGTAGTTTAGTTAAGCACTTGGTCCAGTTACTCCAAGAAAAGTGCAGATCAAGCCGGGCATGGTGGCGCACGCCTTTAGTCCTAGCACTCAGGAGGCAGAGGCAGGTGGATCTTTGTGAGTTCAAGGCCAGCCTGGTCTACAGAGTGAGTTCCAGGTCAGCTGGGGCTACAGGGAGACCCTGTCTCCAAAAGACAAAAAAAAAAAAAGACAAAAAAAAAAAAGACAAAAAAAAAGAAAAGAAAAGTGTAGATCAAACGTGACAGATATCTAAATTTCCGCCAGTGATATCTGTTTTTGTAAACTCCAATGACCATTTTACCAATCCCTAGCCCAATTAGCCTGCATTAGCTATAGGTCAAAAGATGGCAGATGTCCTGACTCAGGCCTAGGATATCTACTTTGTAAGCTATGACTGGGAAAACTCAGGAAAGAACTTTTTCCTGAGATAATATGGCCCATCATGAAAAAAGACATAGGGCCCAGGTCCCAGGCATAAAATGATGACATAAAAAGCCCTATATAATCCTCATCTGTATTTCTGCTCAGGGCCTAGAAAAATCTTATGGCCTGGGCTGCTGATATGGGACCACATGGATGCAAGTAGAATAAACCAGCTTTCTCTCTCCTGGGTGAATGCTTGACTTCTTAGCTGCTGAATAATTTTTCTTTAAACAGTCCAAGGTGATGGCAGTCTTAGCAATGACCCAGAGAGATAGGATCATTCTTATTAATAGAAGTTGCTGCTGCAGTCTCCACAGTCTCTGGGGCTAGCTCCAGCTGGCTCAGGGACAGGCCATCTAGCAGCTGGGGAAGCTGGGCTTGGCAGGAGAGGTTGAAGCAGTGTGTGGTGGGTAGGTTGTGTTGTGTGCCCGTGTCGTGCTACAGCTTGTGTTGACTGAGGGGGCATGTTAAGGGGGCTGGCTCAGCTGCTGTCTTGGTTTCTGCCCGTTTCTGTGAGAAAATATTCTTTTTTTTTTTTTTTTGGTCTTTTCAAGACAGGGTCTCCCTGTAGCCCCAGCTGTCCTGGAATTCACTCTGTAGACCAGGCTGGCCTTGAACTCACAAAGATCCGCCTGCCTCCGCCTCCCGAGTGCCAGGATTAAAGGCGTGTGCCACCATGCCCAGCACTGAGAAAATATTCTGACAAAAGCAACTCAAGGGAGAAAGGGCTCACCATTGCAGATTATAGCCCACCAAGGTGAGAAGGTCACAAGGCAGAGCTGGAGGAAACGAGACACACTGCATTCACAGTCAAGAAAAAGAAAGATGGGAAGGGGGTCAGGAGTGGGGGGAGGAAAACACTGTCAAATTATGTTGTGTGGAAATACCAAAAATTCAATACCAAAAAAGCAGAGAGAGATGAATGCATGGTAGTGCTCAGTTCACTGTCCATTTTATGCGGTCTAGAATCCCCCGCCCAGGGTCTTCCCCTGTCAGTTAACAAATTCAAGGCGACCCCCACAGACCTGCCCAGAGGCTTCCTTCCAGGTGATAATAGATGCGACCAAGTTGACAATTAACTCTGGCTATGTAAATGCAGTGTCAGGGGAGGGGTCCAAGCACTCCCTTCTGACTCTCAGTTACTCAGGGTTTTAAGTATAAGAGACCGATGGGAGTGGAGTGGCCAGATACGGAGATCACTGTGGTTGCTCAGTAATTCAGGTGAACAAGGTGATTAAAGGGTCCAGTCCTGTCACAAGACTGCAGCTATGTGACGTGGAACAGCGGCAGCACAGTTAGACTTGGACTGAGAAACTCATATTTAGCAGGGTAGCTCTGGACAGACTAAATAATTGCTCCATCTAATTATTAAATAGACCTAGAAGATTTTAGCGGCAAATATGAGAAGCTTTGTCTTAGAAATAGTTGATTTATTCATTAAAAACTAAAAAATACATATTATCTACTATATTCTTTCAGCGTATTATATTCGGGTAATAGAATTTGGGGAAGTAGTATAGTTTCATGTTAAAATTGGGCCACAAAATGGGGTTTGAGATTAGAGAGACCTTGGCTTTCAGCGTGGCACCTTGCTACTTTAATTGGCATTGTGACTGTGGCAGGTATCCTTATATATGTGTGCATAGAAAATACTAGCTGCCTCTTTGAGCCCTTGTGAGAGTAAATAGATAGTGTATTTGAAGTAATTATCATTGTCACTGACACTTAGCACTAAATGCATATAATTTGTTATTGTTTAAGAAGGCAACCAACTAAATCTCTAAAATAAGTCATCTTCTTATGCCACTGTGTGACCATCCAGTGAATCTTATACCATTTCAACCAGTATGGTGCTTTAATTTAATTTAATTTAATTTTTGTTTTTTTTATTGAATCATTTTTGAAATAATTGTGGACATACAGGAAATCCCAAGGAAGAAAATGCAGTTGTCCTCCTACATTTTAGACAGAGTTCTCCAAACAATAACATTTTTGCAAAGCTAGAATATTTCTTTTTTTGTGGCAGAACGAAGAACCTTCCACATGCTGAGCCGAAATCCCCAGCCCTTAGAATAGTTTTTTCTCGCAGCTCATTCCTATACTCCAGTGGTGACTGAGCTTATCAAATACTGTACCTCTGAGCTACTGTCCTGCCTGTCTTCCTCCCTCTCCTCCTCCTCCTCTTCTTCCTCCTCCTTCTCTTCTTCCTCCTCCTCCTCCTCCTCCTCCTCCTCCTCCTCTTCTTCCTCTTCTTCCTCCTCCTCCTCCTCTTCCTCTAGTTCCTCTTCCTCTCAGACTGTGATTTATTTCTATCTTTAGAAGTTCACTTAGGTGTTTTACATTTTTTGTCCGGCACAGGGCTGTAGAAGAGCAATAGAAAATGATGGGAAGCCTCTTGGTGTCTGGGAATGGGAAAGGTCCAAGCAACCTCAAGGCCTGGGTGCTTGGACCCTGTGTAGAGTCTAGACCATAGCTGGCCATCAAGGGAGGTACATAGTCCATTCTTGAGAATCAGCCCTTCCAAGACTAGAACCTGCAAATGATAGACATCTCCCATCTCTACAGCATAAGCCCAACACAGAGACAGAGCAATTGCCATGCACAACCTGGGAACCTGTGCGGGGGGGGGGGTTGTGGGGAATGTAGCCATGCAGAGAAGGCTGAAATTGCTGTCCAACATCAGGAAGTCCTGTATCCTTCAATCTGCTCCATCATCAGCCCACCACCAGAGGGATGTGGAACCCTGGCTCATGGTTGAGGAACCACAACTTCAGGCTTATGAGAAGGGACCAGAGCTCCAGGTCCACAGGAGGAGTCTACTGCTCAGCTTATGGGAGAGGACCAGAGCTCCAGGCTCACAGGAGAAGACTACTGCTCCAGCTTATGGGAGACGACCACAGCTCCAGGTTCATAGGAGAAGACTACTGCTCCAGCTTATGGGAAAGGACCACAGCTCCAGGCTCACAGGAAGGGACCGCAGCTCCAGGCTCACAGGAGGAGACTACTGCTCAGCTTAAGGGAGAGGACCAGAGCTCCAGATCCACAGGAGGAGTCTACTGCTCCAGCTTATGGGAGAGGACCACAGCTCCAGGCTCACAGGAGGGGACTACTGCTCCAGCTTATGGGAGAGGACCATAGCTCCAGGCTCACAGGAGGAGACTACTGCTCCAGTTTATGGGAGGGGACCACATCTCTAGCTCACAGGAGAGGACACAGCTCTAGGCTCACAGGAGGAGACTACTGCTCCAGCTTATGGGAAGGGACCACATCTCCAGCTCACAGGAGAGGACCACAGCTCCAGGCTCACAGGAGGAGACTACTGCTCCATCTTATGGGAGAGGACCACACCTTTAGGTTCACAAGAGGAGTCTGCTGCTCCATCCTATGGGAGAAGACCACACTTCTAGGTTCACAGGAGGAGACTACTGCTCAGCTTATGGGAGAGGACCACAGCTCCAGGCTCACAGGAGGAGACTACTGCTCCATCTTATGGGAGAAGACCACACCTCTAGGCTCACAGGAGGAGTCTACTGCTCAGCTTATGGGAGAGGACCACAGCCCCAGGCTCACAGGAGGAGTCTACTGCTCAGCTTATGGGAGAGGACCACAGCCCCAGGCTCACAGGAGGAGTCTACTGCTCCAGCTTATGGGAGGGGACCACATCTCTAGCTCACAGGAGGGGACCACAGCTCCAGGCTCACAGGAGGAGTCTACTGCTCCATCTTAAGGGAGGGGACCACATCTCTAGCTCACAGGAGAGGACCACAACCCCAGGCTCACAGGAGGGATCCTCACCTCCAAGCTCAGGGGAGGGGTCATAATTTCAATTTCACCAATTCTTACTACTTTCCTATCCTTATCACTCTGTACAAATGATTATCCTTGTATTTAAGCAAGAACATTTTGGCTTCTGTGCAGCAAACAGAGGCAACAGTTATCATCAGTACGGGGAAAACCCACTTGGCTTTTGCTAAGCAGACAGCGGATGAGCATTCTCCTTTCGTGGTAGTGGATCCAGTTGCCCTTCTGGTGTCTGCTGACTTCCCATCTTCTTCCACGGTTGTGCCGAGAGCTGCTGCCGCCACCACCACTGCCCTGGCACCGTGCCTCCCCAGGTATTTTCTTTGTTATTTGCCAAGAGCTGCCAGGAAATGCTGTCTATTGTGTTTCTGAGAAAACTGTCCTGGCCTTCTGACAACAGTAGCTTGGGCCCCAGCCTTGTTGAGAATTCATCAAAATCCACTTGGCCATCGCCATTCATATCCAGGCACCACATGATGCTCACCAAATTCCCTCACCTTGCTTGCCATGTACCCCGGTGAGCACATGGCCATGCCCAGCTCCTCTTAGAGACAAAGCCATGCCCAGCTCTGTCCAGGACTCAAAAGGATTTACTTCTAGGTCATAGCCTTTCATTGACAGAGGTTAGGGCAGGATCTCAAGCAGGAACTTGAAGTAGAAACCTCGGAGGAATGATGCCTGCCGGCTTATCGGCATGGTATTTTGATTTTAGACAGTAGACAACTCTACTTTTATATTGTTCATACCAAACTTTGGATTTTCTCTTCTCCCATTTTTCTCTGGATGTGGTAGCAATTCAGGCATTATAGAATGGCTGTTCTCTTTGTTCTTAGTAACAGATTCTTAAACAAGGGCAGTTACAATGGGAGTCGTGAGCTCTGTTGGTTCTGACCTGACAGGAGGGCAGAAGCTTGGGAGCTTGAACCTCAGTGATCACCTCGGTTCTCCAGAGCCACACTGGAAGAACACTGACCTGTGTCCTGCTGATATGTTGCAGTTCATGCTCTTTCATTAGACTGGAATTCAGAAGATATGGAATGATGGTTGGTGTTCATTTTCAACTTGACAGAAGCTAGAATCACCTAGACATGGGTGGGCATGCCTGTGTGGGAATATCTCGATTTTGTTAGATGTGGGTAGAACTGTTTTTCCTGGCTGGAATCGCAGGGCGCTGAGCAGTGGCATGCTTCCGTCGCTGTCCGCCTCCTGCCGGTGACAGTGATGTGACCAGCTGGTTCAAGCTCTTGCTGCATTAACTTCCCTTCCATCATGGACTGTACCCCTCACTATGAATCCAAGTAAACCCTTTCCTCCTTAAGTTGCTTTTGTTGGAGTATTTTATCACAGCAATGGGAAAGTAGTGAAGATGCACAGGTTCAAGTTTTATGTGTCACCTTTGGGGGCCTTAATCAGTTTTGTCATTTCTAACCCTACCCTGTATATCACCCAAGACTATGGTGAACATCAAACAAAAAGCTGAACATGCTTTGAGACATGAGGAAGGTCTTAACATGGTGTAAGGTCTCCTGGCCTCCCTGTGGTGCTATTTTATCTTTCCAAGCATGCAACACAGGTCATACGGCTTAATTTAGACTCAGTAGTAGTAGTGGTATCTAAAGATATATAGTAAAAGCAGATGGGTGGCTCCTTAAAGTATTTTCTGTTTTGATGTGTTAGATTGAGACCGATCTTTCCCATTGTTGAGGATGCTGGGCAAGCTGCGACACTTACTACCCTGCTGGGAAGTCAGCTCTGCTCTGCTGGGCAGCGCTGTTTAGGTAGGTGGGCAGCCAGCTCCACAAACACTCCTTTCAGTTGGAGGCAGCATCAGCTGAGGATGGTCATACTGGTTTCACATATAAGAGAGTATGATAAAGTGTTAAGTGTTTCAGCACAGACCCGGTTCTACCAGACTACTGTGGTGCTGTGGGCAGCAGGAAAGTGTGCGCTTCTTATAATGTGACTTCATCATAAAAAGGAACTGGAAGATTCCAACTCACTATAACTGTCACCACTTTCTTTCTCTTCCAGTGTTCCACATTATGTAGAAAGATGATGTACCCAGATATCATGATCTATATACAAGTACACCTCTCCCTTCATTAATGTATAGAAAGATTAATAGTCTAGTTTGTATCTCTGATAATTACTTGTGGACCAACTGTGGAATATAAAGAAATGATTAATGTTTACAAGAGAAAGCCTCTGAGAATGTGGAAATAGATGATACTAGAAGCTTGGAATGTTTGCTTCTTTTTTNCCCCCCCCCCCCGCGCCCCACTCCTCCGCTGGCTGTGTACAGTTCCAGCAACCCATGGGGAGCGGAAGAGTGGTTGTGGAGCGGAAGCGTGGGTGTGGAGCCAGGTGCTCTTGGGGGCAGGTGTCTGGCTTTTCGTCTTCTGGAGCTGGTCTTGTCTTTCTGGTCTGGATCTCTGCCACCCTATCGGTAAAAATTAATCCGAGGTTGAAGCGTTAAGTTCAGAGTGCAGGACCAATTCTGAGGGTGTAGGCAGAGAGTCTTAAATAGCGTTTTCCAGCTTTGAGGCCTGCAGTGATGGTGCTGGCTTCTGGAAGGAGGTCTCGGTCACTGGCTTGTGTGAAAGAAACTATCTGGACACTGGGCTTCGGAATGTTTGCTTCTTTTTTTTTTTTTTTTTTTTTTTCCTTTAAAAATCCTCATGATTATTATCTAAGGTCTTGTTGTTAAAATTCCAGACTAAATAGTTCCCATATCTTTAAGCTTTTTGTAGTCAAGTGGCTCCATGTAAGGCCAATGGCGCATACGCAGCTGAGACCTGGGTTTATTTTGGGGGGAGTGGAAGGTCAAAATTCTTCTCTCATCTTTTATGTGTATAGGACAATGGTAAACTAATTCAATATGTCTATTTATGCCCATAAGATACATTGATATTGCCAGTTTGGTTAATAGCCCACTTCGTGTTGTCTTGGGGTGTCCTTACCCCTTTGATGCTCGATCTAATGGTATGTTTAACAAAAATAAACCAAAATAAATAAAACTGGCCAAAAGTTAATGGCTAAAAATAGAGAGGGAAGAGGGAAGCAGATTGGCCATTTAAACCCAGGGGTGGAGGCATCCAGCGATAAGTTCTTTGCGAAGGCTTTCACGTGATGTGGATGTTGAGGTCAGATCACTTGGATGACATTCCATATCTGCCACTTACTGGCTATAGGCCCTTGGGCAGAACGCTTAACCTGTCTAAGCCTGTGAACATAGCTGGGACTAGGTGGGGTGTATGCTCTTGTGTTCAGCAAATGGGGGTGAGCTAGAAGAGAAATCTGGGGGGAGAGTAAGCAGCTTAGAGCTGTGGGGGCCAGGACAGGTTGATAAACTGATGTTTGGCTGATGGCTGGCATTCTGGGGGTGACCTAGGATGGCAGAAAAGTGGATTCTTGAGGGGACACATATTTAGGATTGGCTAGAGATGGCTGGCATGCAAATTGAACGAACTCTTGATTGCACAAATCCCAAAGGAAACCAGATTTAAGACAGATATAGCTTTAAAAAGCAGTGAAGGAAGATACAAATTTTTTTTATGGAAGGAAGGAGAAAGAAGATGAATACAAACCTTAATGACGAATCAGCAGTGGTGGAACAACCATGCTTGAAACAGCCTTTGCACATGTGGACATGAAATTGTATGAGGCAAACTTCACTGCTTTGGGCTTGAGTTGCCTAAGAAATAGCAAATTAAGAGTAACTGTTTGTTCATAGCCATGGGTGTTTATCAAGACACGGACTGTCTTAATAAGCTTTGTGATATTTATATTTAAGTCACGTGTTTTAATAAAACCACAGCTTGAGCATTTCTAATCCTCCTGTGAAATGTTCTGAAACCCAAGGCTAAACTGGATGAATGATACTCAATGTGAGGTAGAGTTAACAGCCCGCATTCTTTATTTGTATAAGAATCTAGGAATTTAGAACCTTGAAATCTGGTAGACATCTCTGTCCTTATCACCCAGCGCACTGTTTGCCCAGAGGTTGGTGTTTTTCAGTCAGTAGATTAGTAATAGCTTATTTTCTAAATATTGCCTGGAGTGCTGAGTCTCATGCCCAGGGTCTCTAATCTCAGCTACTTGAGAAGCTGAGGTAGGAAGATTACAAGTTCAAGGCCAGCCAGGGCCATAGAATGAATTGACAGGACAGGGTGAGAACTTGCCTGAAAGCAAAATGTAAAAAGAGGATTGGGTATAGAGCTCAGTGGTAGAGTGCCGAGCACAGTGCTACCATAGCCTCAGTCCTCAGTACTGCAATGTAAATAAAGGAGCGAAAAAATATAACAAACAAAATACATTGTCTGGATTTCATGAAGCACATCCAAATAGAACAATTAAGGAATAGAAACATAGTATGTTATGAACTTACAGACTTTTTTTTTTTCTGAGACAGGGTCTCTCTTTAAGTCCCAGCTGGCCTGGAGCTCACTCTGTAGACCAGGCTGGCTTGAACTCACAGAGATCCACCTGCCTCTGCCTCCCGAGTGCTAGGATTAAAGGCGTGCGCCACCATTCCCGGCTTGAATTTATAGACTTTTAGTACTGGGCAGAGTTCCAGAGATGAAGTGCTCCTTATTTTTTCAGAAGACCAGAGAGGTCATTTGATTTGGTTATGCTCACACAGCTGATTAGTGACCAACCTTGAACCAAAGCTAGGTCTCCAGCTCTGTCTCTTTGCATTAGCTTTTTTGAAGTAAATCTTAGGTCCATGGGTCTTTCCGTAGCATCAGTTTACCCTTGGAGCTTAGAGGAAGCAGAACTTAGAGGAAACCATCCTTTCTTTTATAAACACAAGATAGGTTTCTTTCCAGAACAAATGCACTTCCTGTCCAGCTCCTGGTGCAATGCAGGAGTTGCTTGGGTGCATGGTTGTTAATGTTCTAGTGTCCTTTCCTCCTGGTCGGCCTGCTGGAAAAGGAGAGCTTGCGCCACCTAGTGGATCGAAGAGGCTCTCGGGTTAAAGGTTTGGTGGTCCTCCCTTAGAGAAGAGTATGTTTGTTTTTTTTTTTTTTTTTTTTAATTTTTTTATTATTATTTATTTCTGTATGTGTATGAATGTACTGTCTGCATGCAAGTTTGTGCACCCGTGTCGTGCAATGCCGCGGAGGTCAGAAGAGGATCTCGGATTCCCCTGGAGCTGGAGTTCTCCTGGAACCGGAGTTTCAGACGGTTCTCGGCCGCCATGTGGGCGCTGGGGATCGAACCCGGGTCCTCTGCAAGAGCGGTCGGCGCTCTTAACCGCTAGGCCATCTCTCCAGCCCAAGAGTACTGTTTTTATTCCATGAATCTGTACTCTCCTCTGGGAAACTTTATTTGTGTCCTGGAAATGGTGTTGGTAGTCCAGGATGCACGCGGGGGTCACTGTGTTCCCCGGAGTGCTGAAAAACAAGGTGCACCCCTGCCTGGGCTGCTGTGTGTGGTGGGGGAAGGAGGTGGCAGGGAGGCTATCATCCCTGTTTGATTTCCCTGCTCTCTCCTGGCTGGGTGTTTTCACTCATTAATTCAAAACATTAGCTCTTCTGTAATGGGTCTTCCCACCAGCATTGGGTTTCAATCAACTCCTATTGTTCCTGGGAATCCCTCTAGTCCTCTTTTGGATAATTATTCAAGGGTGTACAGTATTTGGCTATATAATTGGATAAATGACATTTTTGGAAGCTTCCAAATTACTCCTTTGTTTTTCTTCAATAGAGATAGTCTCTTCACAAGCTCTGAGACAGACTTGTCAACTGGCAGGTGGTAGAAGGTGGATCTGTCCTCAGGATCACTTGAAGACTGAGTGGGCAGGACAGGGCTGGGTTTCACAGCATGATTTTCCCTGTGATTGGAAATGCCTCGTGACCTCTTGCAGTGAAGTTTTCCTTGAAAAGAGAGTGCTTAGTCATCTTTGTAGTTAAGAGCGCAGCTCAGTGAGACTCGGATCTCTAAAGCACTTTAGTTTACCCACCAGCAGAAGTACTTTCATTGGCATGGCCATGCCTGGGGCCCAGGGTGGGGGAGTGGTGGGGGGAGGGGACTCAGTTCATAAGGACCAGAAGGATTTATGGTGGGGTGCTGGTGTTGGTCAGAATTAGCAAAAGAGGGTGGCGCCAGCCTGGAGAGGCCAAGCTAACTGTGTCAGGTTGGATGATGAGAATGGATATCTTGAAATAGCTCCCTGGGTCATTCAAAGATGGAATCCAAGTTGAGAATCACCACCTAGTTGTTATAGTAGTGTTTGGGTAAACGCTTAGGGTCTGGCAGCCCCAACAAGCTACGCTTGGCCACCTAGCCCCCCAGCATGACAATTAAGGAGATTTATTGGGAAAAGCAGAGAAAGGGGATTTGTTTAATGTTGCTACATGGGGAGAAGGACAAATGAATGGGTCCAGTGACCCTGTGTCTATCTTCATAAGATTTAGATTTAAATAGAGGGCAAGAAACATGAACAGTTGGGCGGCACTGGTCAAGGTATGGTCCCCCACGTTTGGCCTCAGCTTCCTGACTTATTCCATCCATCCTGCATAGAGGTCTGATAAATAGTTGGATTATTATTCTGTTAAAACTGGAGGTATAGCCTTGCCTCGGGAGTTATTTGGCCTCACCTTGGGGAAAGCACTGTCTGGGAAGGTTTGTTCTTCCTACAATTTAAGGAACTCAGAAGAACAGACTAAAGACAATAACTTATCTGTCTGCCTTTGGCCTAAATATATATACAAATGAAGGCAAAGATGCCAGGCCTTCATCCTGTGTTTACTTATGTTGTGGGCTTAAGTGAGGAGCTGCTATTTTGTTTTTTTTTTTCAAAATCAGCTTTTAAGTGCCAGTTTCAATACAAGTGTTGTAAGAATATCTGCGAATCACTAGATTCTAAATTCAGTTACGTGTGTTGGGGGGGGTTCTCTTATGGCTTTAAATCATTTGCAGAGGGGAAATCATATCTGAGGGCTAGGATGCAGAAGTTGGCCTGAACTACGTCAGAGTACCGGTGCTCTCATTGTCTGTAAAGGTTTCCAAGTTTATGTCTGTGAGAGAGGTTGCTGGAGTGGGTTCTGAGGTCTGACCCAGGTCTGACTAACCAGTGTAAGGGCCAAAGCCTTAGTTCTGTGAGTGGCAGCTCAGCGCATTGTTAAAATTGTCCTCATCTGAGATTGCTCAATTGACGATGTTGGTTCTATTCCAGTGACAGTAAATGGGTGTCTCATAAAAAGAATTTTTTTGTGTTGGTTTAATACTGAATTTCATCTCTACCCATGGATTCTGAAGGTAGTGTTCTTTGAAGAAGCTATCTTCCAGAGTAGAATCCTAATATGGCACTTGGAGCTATTTTCTTTGGTATAAAAAAATGTCAAAAAAATTGTAGCTTTCCTGGTCAGCAGGAAGGAAGGGCAGTAAGAGGGTAGGGAGTGGTTCAGTCCTCAGCACTTGTAACTTGAACGTTTAGCCCTGTGTCTGCGTACCTGGTCCAAGTGCTTGATGCAAATGTTCAGTTCCAATTTCTGCTCTGTTTTCAGAAGAACTGTTAGAATTCTGTCCTGATGGCCTCTTCTCTAATAATATAAAGAACATGGAATTTAGTTTGACTTTGGTCTCTGCCACTTCATTTGTATTTTTTTTTAATTGTTACGTTTTTAAAAATTTATTTATATATATTTTATCAAATCTAGATCTGCGTCCCTCCCATTCCCCCACCCCTCCAGAGCTCATGCATTCTCCCAAACATGCTTTTCATCTCTTTCTCAGTCTTTCTCACTATTCTCCATGAGGAAGTTGACTGTTTTGAGCAGAAGTTCACTGTTTCAGTCAGTTCTTTGATGAAGTCCTTTCTGTTGTTGTTGTTTCCAATATGCATCACTCCCAACTGCTTTGGACAAAAGCTCAAGGGGCCGTGCACAAGAAATACTTACAACTGGGTAATTGGCACTAGCATCCACAGATGAGGGATACCATTCGTCGTTTGTTTTTCTGGGACTGTGTTACTTCACTCAGCATGATGTCCTCTAGCTCCAGCCATTTTCCTGCAAAGCTCATGATGTCGTCTTTCTTTACTACTGCATAGAACTCCATTGTGTAGATGTACCACATTTTCTCTATCCACTCATCAGTTGAGGGGCATTTGGGTTGGTTCCAGCTCCTTGCTATTGTGAAGAGAGCTGAAATAAACATGGCCATGCATGTACCTCTGTGGTTAAGGTGAGTCTTGAGGGTACATGCCTAGGAGTGGTATGGCTGGGTCAGGTGGCAAGTTCATTCCAAGTCTTCCAAGGGTTCTTCACACCACACTGCTTTCCATAGTGGCTGTATGAGTTTACATTCCCACCAACAGTGGATGAGTGTTCCCCTTTCCCCACAACCTCTCCAGTACTTGATATCATTTATTTTCTTGATCCTAGCCAGTCTTATTGGAGTAAGATGATATCTTAAAGTGGTTTTGATTTGCATTTCCTTAATGATTAGTGATATTGAACACTTCTTAAGGTGTTTCTCATCCATCTCTAATTCCTCACTTGTGAAGTCTCTGTTCAGCTCTTTGCTCCATCTATTGAGTGGGTCATTTGTTTTCTTTTTTCTTTGTTTTTTGAGTAGTTTATATATTCTGGAAATCAATGCTTTGTCACATGTTTCTGCGGTAAAGGTTTCCTCCCACTCTGTGGGTTTTCTCTTCACTTCCTTGATTGGTTCTTTTGATGTACAGAAGCTTTTGAGTTTAATGAGGTCCCATTTGTCAATTGTTGACCTTAATTCTTGAGCAGCTGCTGTCTGATTTAGGAAGTCTTTTCCTACACCTATGTCTTGTAGTCTGCTGCCAACTTTTTCTTCTATTGCCTTCAGAGTTTGGGGTTTCACGTTGAGGTCTTTGATCCATCTGGAGTTGATTTTTGTACATGGTGAGAGATAGGGGTTTAATTTCATTCTTCTACAAGTGGTGATCCAGTTTTGCCAACACCACTTGCTGAAGATGCTGTCTATTCTCCATTGTGTCTTCTTAGCCCCCTTGTCAAATATGAGATGCCTGAAATTGTATATGCTCAGATTTGGATCCCAAATATGACTCAAGTGACCTATTTCCTCCAGCAAGGCTGTGGCTCCTCATAGCCCATTCATTTATGAATATGTCAACAGATCAAGTCATTGGTGGGTTCCATTGATGGACTTAGTTGCCCACATGGTCCAGTGTCCTTTCAGAAGTGCCACCACCTGAGGATCAACCCTTGGAACCTTCAGGGGACATTTCATATCAAACATTAATATTCATATTAATATTATTGATCACTCATCTTGTGCACATCTTGTTGCTAACTCAGAGGGTATAGAATGCAGATTTTTATTCAAACAATGTGGGAAAGAGGACAAGATGACTTCTTTATTGTAAGTCATACCTGATGCCATGAGGTAGTATGGACTTTGGGCATCCGAAAAGAGTTATAACCACCGGGAAGCTGACAAGAGAAGAAGCCAGTATTGGTGACATGTTAGTGAGGGCCACAGTACAAGAGCATCAAGTTTGGATTCTGCATTGACTCCCTGTTGGGATTGCCCATGTGCTACCATGAACTTTTCTTGCTACTGTGTTATCACAAGTGGGCAGCACATGCAGGACAGCTCCACTTCACTTGCACAATCAGCCAGACAGCTGAAAGCATATGTGTGAATAAGTGTAAACTGAGTTTGCACAGCCGAAGCAACTTGAAATAACTTTTTAGAAAATCAGTCTAGTCTGAGTTCTGAGTACTCTCTACCTTTGTTCTGAGAAATTGGGAAATGTGAAGAATGAGTCAGAAGAAATGATTCAGGCAGCCAGACCACCAAGTAGCATCTTCATCACTGGTAAACCTGATGCAGCAGAATAGGGCTGATACTTGTGGACGAGATTTCCTAATATTGAGCCCCAGCATTAAATGCTATATAAGCTGCAGTATGGAGGCTCAGGGGAGAATGCTGCTTCCTGATAGAAGTCTGGCTTCCAGAGGAAAAAGAGAGGAAGGGTGGCTCAGCCTCTTGTCCTCTCCTGGAGATAAAGACTGCAGGAGACAGGAAGAAACACTGCTAAGAAATCATGAGTGTGAGAGAATCAGTGAGTCCTACTCGCCGGTATCTGGTCTTCAAAAGTCCCACTTTCCTTAGGGACTTGAAAGTAGTAAGTAGCAAGTTTGAAAATAGTAATGCACACTTAAAAAACAAACGTGCATGCTTAAATGTTACCCACCTGTTTCCTGCAGAAGACAATGCAGACCTCTTTATTATCGAACCTACCTGTTGCTCTCATGATTTCCAAATGCGAATTGCAAGTGACATTAGCATCCTTGTCCTCTTCAGCATCTATTCTTGTCCCCAAGTTCCGGCTGGATTCTCCTTTCTACATCCTGCCCATGCACTCAAAGCACATTGGTCTCAGTCCCTGCCAAGCTCCACGGTGGGGCAGCCATCTCACTTGAGCACATATTGATTTTGCTCATCTCTAAACCACCCCTGAGCATTCATGTGAGATCAAGAGCTTGGGCTTAATACCCATGTCATCGTGTGAGCTTTGTCAACCAGTGCATAAGTGCCTCAAGGACACGCGTGTCCTTCTGTGTATCCTCAGCTGCTCGTGTGTTGTATACATGCAGAACACCCAATACACTCACAATTGGCTGAGTAAATGTATCAAAAGGAATGGTGGGTACCTTCTCACTACATTACTCATGTGTTGGTTACGCTGCGAAATAAGACGCAGAGGCAAAATCTCACAATAGCTCAGAGTTTCAAGTCACTGATGTGGAATCAAAGAAATCTCAGGATTTCTAAACCAAGGCTGAAGGTCATCTAGCTCAACACCATTATTATTTTACAGCTGAGAAAACAAAGGCTTGTGACTGTGAGAGGAACAAGTCAGCCAGCTGGCTGAAGACTAGCTCTTTGGCCTTAGAATTGTCATAGGAGACTTAGGCATTGGCTTTATATTTGCATTGATGGTAAACGTTCCCAAGTGTGTTTCTGTTATCCTATAGAGCCTTACTGCTTTATGTTTTTACCAAAACATATGGAGGAAGGCACTTCAGGGATACTTCTGCCACATCTCACTGTTACCCCTCTTTTTTTTCTTTTTTTTTAAATTTATTTATTATATTTTAAGGGATTCACAATATAAGAGCACAGTTGTTTTCAGATCACATCGATGTTACTCAGTTTGCCATACAATTAGGTAATTGGTGCTAGCATCCACAGATGAGGGATACCATTCATCCTTTGTTTTTCTGGGACTGATATTTTTTTTTTTTCTTCAGCATGATATCTTCTAGCTCCAGCCATTTACCTGCAAAGCTCATGATGTCATCTTTCTTTACCACTGCATAGAACTCCATTGTGTAGATGTACCACATTTTCTCTATCCATTCATCAGTTGAGGGGCACTTGGGTTGGTTCCAGCTCCTTGCTATTGTGAAGAGAGCTACAATAAACATGGTTGTGCATGTACCTCTGTGGTTAAGATGAGTCTTGTGGGTACATGCCCAGGAGAGGTATGGCTGGGTCAGGTGGCAAGTTCATTCCAAGTCTTCCAAGGGTTCTCCACACTGCTTTCCACAGTGGCTGTATGAGTTTATATTCCCATCAGCAGTGGATGAGTGTTCCTCTTTCCCCACAACCTCTCCAGCACTTGGTATCATTTGTTTTCTTGATTCTAGCCAGTGTTATTGGAGTAAGATGATATCTTAAAGTGGTTTTGATTTGCATTTCCTTAATGATTAATGATGCTGAACACTTCTTAAGATGTTTCTCAGCCATCTCTAATTCCTCAGTTGTGAAGTCTCTGTTCAGTTCTTTGCTCCATCTATTGAGTGGGTCATTTGTTTTCTTCTTTGTTTTTTGAGTAGTTTATATATTCTGGAAATCAATGCTTTGTCAGATGTATCTGCAGTGAAGGTTTCCTCCCACTCTGTGGGATTTCTCTTCACTTCCTTGATTGTTTCTTTTGATGTACAGAAGCTTTTGAGTTTAATGAGGTCCCATTTGTCAATTGTTGACCTTGATTCTTGCGCAGCTGCTCTCTGATTTAGGAAGTCTTTTCCTAAGTCTTTTGTTTTTTCCTTCTGTTACCCCTCTTTATTGTGTGTGTGAGCACACTGTGGGGGATACCAGGGTGTGTAGGACCCAGGTGACAGCCTTCTTCTCTACCTGCAGTTGCCGAGAGGCCAAAAAGTGACTCGACTTGCCCAAGGTCCCCAGATACTAAGCATTAAAATACAAGTGTTTGGGGATGGAGAGATAGCCTAGCGGTTAAAAGCACCGACTGCTCTTGCAGAGGACCCGGGTTCAATCCCCAGCACCCACATGGCGGCTAAGAACCGTCTGTAACTCCAATTCCAGGAGAACTCCAGTTCCAGAGGAATCCGAAACCCTCTTCTGACCTCCGCTGCATTGCACAACATGGTGCACAGACCTACATGCAGACAGTACATTCATACACATACAAAAATAAATAAAATTAAAAAATAAAATAAAATACAAGTAATTCATAGTTCCACTGTAGGACATTTTGTACTGTCCCATAATTACTTTGTCTTCCTTAAATTGTTACCTATAGTCTGTAAGAGAATCCTGGCTGAGAAAGATAGCTCATTTGTAATTTCCTGCTCAGCAAAGAGGAGGGCAGCTCGTACAGTCAGTGCTTAGCCACCACGGCAGGCCATTACAAATCAAATTATGGAAAAGGACAGCCACTTGGATGGGTGCTGGGAGAGGAGGCAGCCCTCGACCATGTGGACAGGAAGTAGGAGCTGGCACTGGATGGAGTACAACTAGCCATCTGCACTTGTCCCGTGTTGTGTGTTCTGATAGCACCCATGCTCATGTTTATCTTTTATACAGAAATTGCAGTCACAAGGTAAGCACAGGCTTTCCATTATGCCATTGTTTCTTTTCATTAGATTTTAAACTTCTTAGAAGTCTAATTAAGAAATGAAATGTTAATGTTAACTTTTATTTGTTAGCAGAAAAGTTAACAGAGAAATTTATGTAGATGTGTGTGTGTTTTAAACAGTTTCCAAACACTGAGTCGTCATGTTAGTGAGTTCGAAAGTCAACTTAGTACGTTACGATTAGCATTTAAAATAGAACCAAAGAGAAGCCATCGGAATACACTGTGCTCAGAGCCAGTGAGTATTGAGTGCCATTTGATATGCTTCTTATGATGAGTCATAGTCTAATCAACTTTGGATGCACCATTGCCACACACTGGAGGATTGCTTGGAGGATGAGTCCCTCACTGATGCTTCATTTCTGCTTTATTATGAGCTACCAGTGTTGGCTGCTCTTCTCTTATTATGAAACATTAATTTATTAATTATTTCAGTACATATATTTTGAGCACCCAATATATACCAGACACTGCACTAATGCTGGGGACGAGATCTCTGTGGAAACTTACAAGGAAAATCATCTTATCTTCAGAGAAACCACTGTGCTACTTAGCATAGATTTAGTTGTAGATTGCATAAAACTTCCTTGAAAGGGCCTTTCCCGTTCCTCACATCACGTCCACTTACGGCTCACTGACTAGGACATAGATAGTCGCATCTGGATACAAAGGAAAGCAAGTTTTTGTTTTAAAACTACAAAGTCAGAGTTTCATCAAAGGAAGGATAATGAGTATTGGGGAGACATGTAGCATAATATCTCCCACAAACTCAGAGCCTCTTATATGTTCACAAAATTGTGTTTCTCTTGATGGGAAGCTGAAAGTTCCTATTAATGTAATTACTGGAAAGACATGAGCTCTGCAGAGTCAGTGCATAGAGTTGTACAGGTTGTCTACTGCACAGGGGCACTCTACTGCTCTGTGAGTAGGAGCTCACATTTCAATGACCAGCATTTATGTCTTGGCAGGGGGCTGTGTGCATGTACAGCAAAGAGGAATCATTCAGTTGACACAAGGCACCTTCTGCTCTGGCGAGGCCACCAGCTACTGAAACTATGGGCTGGGAGGAGCTTTCTCTGCCCAAGGACCCTTGACAAATTTGCAGAGATGCCCTGTGAAGGTTAGCTTTGACTCAGAGACCATAAGCATTTGTCCTTAGACCAAGTCTGACTGTGTCACTTCTACAGCCCCCCACAACAGTTTTATTTCTCTTAAAATTGCAGCAGTTACCACAGATTATCCATTGTCTTACATGAAGAGATGGGCAGAATTAGGTTTTTAGTGTCTGAAGCAGGCACTGGCCTCCTTTGCTGACCTCTCTGTCACGCTGCATGTCCCCTCTTTCCCATTGTAGGAGAGGAAATTAGGGTGATGAATTAAGCTTCCTGTTACTTCTGATTTGAAATGGGAAATTAGATTTCTCTCTTTCACTTCAACAAGTGCACGAAAGAGATAATGCTGCACCAAAGGATGCAGTTCTTAAGCATCAGAATTATGAGATGATAGGAGAGGCCCCACCCTCCCTCACACAGAAGATACAAAAAATAACTCACACAAAACCCCACCTTATCTACGGAAGCCAGGTGGCATTCGCATTGGAAACAAGTAGAGACACGCAAGGGAAAAATCTGGTCAGGAGTTCGGTTTGAATCTTCTGTTCTTCCCCTGCACCACCCTAAGAGAACATTCAAAATTGATCAGCAACAAATGACCCATGAGTTTATCTTCAAGTGGGTTATAGAAAAACCAAGACACATTGCAAGGGAGGCTGGCCAGCTTGTTACCATCCTGCTGTAATTTTCTCTTGCCCCGCACTAACTTGCCTTCAGAAGCGGTGGCTTCTCATTTCCCCATGTGACTTACATTCTGATGAGATGCTCATCTGTGATTATTCAGTGCCAGATGATGAGCAGGTTTGAGGATAACGGAGGAAAACGACCAAAATAACTAGAATTATTGAATTTGTTCTGGCGGACACCTGTGTGGCTTCTGTCTTCCCATTGTGTGGAGATTTTTCTGTTGCTCTTGGAAAATAAGCCAGGAGTGAAATCTGTCTTTTGTCATCAGAGCTTGTTTTTGTTATAGTTTCAGTGCTTGGGAAAATTGGTCTAAATATAAATTTCCACCCCTAAATCATGCACTTAGCCCAGCAGGCAAATGGAGCTTAGGGGGTGGAGTGCAGGCAGAGGACACCGGCCTACCTTCATGTACTTTTGCTCACTTTCTTCACGCCAGGAAATTGTTGGTTGAAACTCTGTCTGATCCATAAACCATTTCTCTTCCACTGTTGGGTTGAAAGTCAGTCTTACCAGCATGCTATAGGATTGTTGTGTTTGTCAATCAGGAAGAGAAGTAACGAGAAAGCCAAGGAAGCACTCTTTTCCCTTGGGGATCACAGTTTTGGAGTTGTAATTCAAGAGCATAGCCTGACTTAGGCTCTGTGTTTTCAGGGAAATGTTATTCACTATAAATGGAAATCTTTCTTTGATATTCAGATATCATCAAATTAATCTCACCACCTTGCAAATGAAGGCATCTCCAACATGGCAACATAGGCTATGGAAAGCAAGTTTCCTTCCTTCCTTTTTTTGTAATGTGGTTGCTTTTTTTCCCTCTTAACACATGTGTTGATTATGCTTTGAGCACCTGACAATGTACCAGGTCTTTTAAGAACCTTCTTGGTAGGTCAGATATTCATTTTTCTGCAGAAAGTTGGCAACCCTAAAGGATGGATAAATACACAAAGAAAACTGGGAAATGGTACTGCCCTAGTCCAGAGAAATGGAAGGATTCCTAAGAATTCTAAAACAGAACAGAAAAGTTACATTTGCCCGCCATTGCTTCTTCACATGGGGACATGGCAGGAAACACCGAGCTATAGCGGGCAAGGTCTTCCTTGAGACCATGCTTGTGCAGCCAGAGGCAATGGTCTGGTTCTGAGTATAGAGGAGGCTACAGCAGACTCTTGTGTCTTGGTGGTCCAGCCAAGGACCTCCTTTCCTCTCTAACCCTGCTGCCTGGGTTATGGCTGATTCTGATAATTTTCCCCTGACCTTCCAGGAGAGATTTTTTTCTGCCTAAGTCATTGGAGTCAATTCTCAAAAGACTGCATAGACACCACGAGCTGAAACAGTGTTCTCAGTAGAGTCCTTAACTACACCGGAGGTGCTTAGCAACTGATAGCTGATGATGCTTTTGTCATTTTTCATATTGCAGCCAGGAAGTTTGAACCTAAAAATGTAGAGTCTTTCTGGAATGATTAGTAAGTAAGAAATGAAGGGATGGAATGGTCTTTGGAGTAGTCCTTCTAATTTTGGTTTTGAGCTAATACCCCTCTTCCATTTCTTCACTAATTCTATCCCAGTATTATGCTATGAAATGCTTTCTTATGTAATATTTGGATCCCTTCTTCCTTCTTTCTTCCCTCCCTCCTTCCTTCCCTCCCTCCCCCTCCCTCCTTCCCTCCCTCCCTCTCTCCCTTCCTTCCTGTTTAGTATATACAGGCTGTCCCAGAACTCCTATGTATGTAGCACATGATGGTCTTGAAATCAAAATCCTCCTGTCTCAGCCTTCCAGGTGCTAGGATTACAGGCATGCAGCACTATACCTGGTTGGAGTATCTCAGTAGCTAAATTGTATTGAATGAAGTCAAATATAATGGATCATATATTAAATTATGGTCTAGCAAATTGTTATGTTAAAATACAAAAAAATAAAAAATAAAGACACACAAAAAATAAAGTACAAAGCACATGTGCATAATAGAGGACAGGAAGCTTTCTAAGTGGCCATTTGCTAACTCTTTGGGGAGAGGAAGGTGTAGCTTGTGATGGACAAGGGAAAAAATATATTGGTGTTTTATTGGCGGCTTAAATGTCAGCATGGGACACAGGGTCATTTGTTAGCAATGACCTCATTGACTTTTGACACAAGGGCCTTTCTTGCCAGCAACAGCATTATTTGTGTTCTAAACTGTTCAAGTAGTCCTGTGTCATTAGAATGAGGTTTAAACATTGGCAAACACAGAAGAAAAAAATGTTGTAGAGAATTCAGTGTCCCCTCTAGTTCCAGCCTGTCCTATGAGACACTTACTTTGGAATCCTCTGCTCATCCTTTGTGGCCACTCAGCACTTCCTAGTTCTGCAGAATGCGGATGAGGGGACAGTGAGAAGAAGGGAAGTAGAAAGGCTCCCTGTCTCCAGGCCGTTAGGTTGACTGCCCCCTCTTCCCACAGTGCTTTTGGACAGGCACATTTCATTCCTTGGTCACCAACCACCTACCCACCTCCTGCCCTTTCTCCCAGTTTAGATTATTTTAAAGTGATTCCCCAAATCAGAAAACAACCGTTGTTCTTTCCATTTGGCCCTTTTATGTATTGGGATTTATGCCAATTATCTTTAATTTTCAAATACTTTGAAAGATGTTGGGTTATCCCCATTTTACAAGGGAAGGAGAGGGTCAGAGAGTTAAATAGCACAATGACATTCATTCAAGTAAACACCGTTAGAATCTGAACTTGAGTCTGTCTTCATGAAAATCCTGTCCTGTTTCTAAAATCCATTCTCTGCTGTCTTCTCTTTGTTTCCCTTAAAACCTCCTTTTCGGCTAGGCCTGGCAGCCATGTTCTCTGTGACACTACTATTACTACCCTAGTTCTTGGTAAAGACCTTGCATAGGCTCAAGTCTTAGACTGTTCCAGTGTTTTGGCCTTTGTGTGTACAGTAGTAAAGCACTTAGAACAGTGTTTCAGCTGTCTTTCTACCCCCAGGATGAAGAGCAGTCTTTATGTATACTCAAGAAATCATTTCTGATATGTTCCCATTGACAATAGCTGTAGGAAAAGTTAGGGAGCCCCCAAGGTTCGGCATCCAAGATGGGAAGCAACGTGCATGACTAGGCAGTCTCTATGTGGAGAACAAAAATGATCCCAGTACATGTGGGGCAGAGGTGGTCTTGACGTTAATCCATAAATTTCTAGCTTGGGGTGGCTGAGGACAGGGAAAAGCCTCAGTGAGGAAACCTCCAGCCATGGTGAGAGTGCCACCACTGCCTGCTAGAGTGTGTTTTGGTGCCACTTTCCCCTGACAGACCCTAGTCCCACATTCCAATGGATAGATGGAGAAGTATTCACTACCCAGGGACTAGAAGTTAGTCACTGCTTCCCTTTTCTCCTGGGCAGTACAAGTTTTCTGTGTATGTGTCTTGTTAGCCTTCTATTGCTACAACAAAAACACTGACCAAAACCAATTTGGGCAAGAAAGTGTTTATTTGGCTTACATGTCTCAGTTATAGTTTATCATTGAAAGAATCCAAGGCAGGAACTCAGGGTAGGATCCTGGAGGCAGGAACTGAAGCACAGCTCACAGAGGAATGCTGATCACTGGCTTGCTCCTCTGATCTGTGTTCAGCTTGCTTGCTTATACAACCCAGAACCACCTGGCCAGAGGTGGCACCATCCACAGTGGGCTGGACCCTCCCACATCACTCACCAATCAAGAAAATGTCCCATAGGCATGGTCATAGACCAATCAGAGAGAGGAAGTCCCTCAATTGAGGTTCCCTCTTCCCAGGTGTGTCAAGTTGACAACCTAACCTATCTAGCGCAGTATGTAAATATATACATTTTTTCTTTTTTTAAATTTTTAAAATTTATTTTCTATGTGTATGAATGTACTGTCTGCATGTATGTTTGTGCACCCATGTCATGCAATGCCGCGGAGGTCAGAAGAGGGCGTCAAATTCCCCTGGAACTGGAGTTAAAGACGGTTCTCAGCCGCCATGTGGGTGCTGGGGATCGAACCCGGGTCCTCTGCAAGAGCAGTTGGTGCTCTTAACCGCTAGGCCTTCTCTCCAGCCCCACATTTTTCTTTTTGATTATATTTATTTATACACATGGGCACACATACCTGCATACCAAGACCCATGTATGGAGATCTGAGAACAGTTTTCAGGAGTCAGTTCTCTCCTTCTACCATGTGGGTCCTGGTGATCAGACTCAGTTGTCCAGCTTGGTGGCAAGTGCCTTTACCCCTGAGCCATCTTGCTGGCCTGTTTACATATTTAAGGTATTAGGATGCATTGAAGAAATGCTGAAGAAAGGAGGCCGAGGGTGGCGTTTCTTTAAAAATTCCCTTTCCTTACACTGCATTGCAGAAGCTGTCATTGTAGCTATCACTTTAATTTCCTCCTTCACGTATTTTGAGAGTAAGTCACTGACTTTGAATGTCACCTCCATCCTCTCCAGCCTGGCGCTGGCAGTGACATCAGTGTAGTGTGTGGCCTTAAGGTGGCAGAGCAGAAGGGAGGCAGAAGGGGGCCTACAGGGAGGAAGCCTGATATGTCAGCTGTACATTATTTTCAGATCTTGAATAACTGAGTGTTTTCCGTCCCGAGTGTTTTTTTGGCAGAAACATAGGGCAGGACATTTGCCAGGAACCAAGGTGTCTGCCTTCCCTTGTGCACTTGAGCGGTTTCTAGGAGGTGGTCTGTGCCACTGGAGAAAGCTATGGCTATGAAGAACACACCTAGCTGCTGCCCTTGGCTACCTATGGCGGATCAGCCTCCTCTGTCAGCTTGTCTCTCTGGAAGCAGCTGGCTAGCTGTAGTCTGATCCAGTAGATACAGGATGCCTAACTCCTGTTCCCTGCAATGCGGGCCATCAAAGGGACGATGGGACCCTCCCGCCTCTGCTGCCCGCTGCACGCCGTATTCTCCCTGCCCTCACTGTTTCTTCACACTGGTTGCACTCATGAGGTCTGAGGACTCGCTGTTCACCCATGGAACCAGGTACTTACCTAGTTTTCTTCTCTGGTATCAGAGGAAAAGCCAAAGAAAGGTGGTTTCGATCTTGGAGAGGATATCATAATCACCTGCCTTGTACCTACCCTCATGAGTCATAGAAGGTAGGATCCATCTGTGTACTCCGATGTGACTGGATCACAAAGAAACAATTATCAGGTGGGAAATTTATTTTTCAAGACACATATAAAGCTGCTTTCACAGGGAGGACCATAGTGCTAATTTAGATGCAAATGAAATCGCCCAACTAGAGCTGATTACAGAAAGGTCAGGGTGTCTGTATGCTCAATTTCACTCCTACGCATCAAATTAATGTGCTGCTGCAGTTGTGGGTACGATGGCTGCACGATGGCTGCGCCTGGCTCTGGCTTTAATTTTTTCTTTTTTTTGTATAGAGTTCTGACTTTATAGAAGTGGAATGTGGCACCTGGTGGCACCTCCTCCCTACACCTCCTTTTAAGAAGAAAACAAACTCTCCATTTGGTCCATTTCTTGCAAAGCTCGAGATTCTAATCAAAATAAAAGGACCCTGCTAGAGCTCTTAGGCTAGGATAAAAAAACAAAAGTAGGGTGCCTATAAATTTAGTTGCCATCCTGCTTCAGAGAGCAGTGTCACCTCTGTGTGCTCTTTGCCAGTGAATGGTGGTGACTAGATGACAGGATGGCACAATCACCTGGGAACTGTGCTACTGTTGGGTACATCAGATGACTGTACTCCTCACAGCCAGAATTTCGTACACTGACATATTTGCTGGATATAAGAGCCAAGCACCTGTATATGATATATTGCATTTATATGTATTGCTAATAAAATATATATGCCTACATTTCACAAAACAGTATTTGGGCTTGCTACATGCAGGGTACACTAACATTTTCTGTTTGAAAATGGTCTAAACTGTTAGTGAACCAGCAAATTGAATTCACTCACCCAATCTTTGGTCCTAAGCTATACTAGTTTAAGGGACTGACAAAAGCATTCGGCATGGAGAAAGATTCAGGCAAGGACTGGAGGAGGGTGGAGAAGGTGAACAAAGAAAAATTTACTTCAAAAGGACAGACTAGATTGGACTACAAAGTAATAAAAGCAAGTACCCAAGCCAGGGCTCAGTAAAAGCCCTTTTACTTGGGCTGAAAAGCAGAGTACCTAGGCAGCAGGTATGTTCTTCAGGGTTACAGTTTCATAATTTCACCAAGGCAACTTTGGGGTGGGGAGGTGGAGTACGGTTTTTCCGCAGGCTGTTTCAGGCTGTGGCCCACTCTTAATACAAAGTCACCTTCTCAAGCTGCAGTGTGCTTAGAGGTTGTTAATTTGAACTACATGTTAATTTTTGTGACCGGCTGTGAAAGTTTCTATGTAAGTTTGTAACTGCCTTACTATCTTTTATAGTACAGGATAAGTGCATACTGACAGTCTTTTAATGAGACAAAAGGTCCCCCTTATACTGTGGCTGGTTGTCCTTCATTATGGGGACAGTTACTTTGCTACTTCTGTGTCTTTCTAATGCTCCTCAGAGGCCTCCTTGGAAGGCTCCATTCTGCATTCTGCAGTCTGAGCATCTTTCCGCTGTGGTTTATCGTTAGCTTTCAAGTGATCACGCTTAGGCTTTGGCCTCATCCTTGTTAAGGATGTTGGCCATTTGGGGGGATTAGAAGAAGTTTCTAAAAGTATGATAATGGGGCAGGAAAAGATTTTCTGGGATAAAAGGCTTCTATAGGCTCTGAAGGATATGGTGGGGAAAAGAGATGGAAGGAGAAGGGAACTGGATTTTCCTAGTTGGGGTATTAGTTTAAGGTGAGTGTGACCTCAATTTATAAAGAGTTTACAACTTGATACTTAATGGAATTGGGTTTTTAATATTTATAGCACGTTATATAAATGCCACCCCCCAAGAGCTTCCTTAAATCCTCTTAGCTTATTAATGACAGCTTTGATTTCTAAAAAGAAATAAAATCTTTTCATTTATCCAGCCTAAGAGTAGTAAACAATGACTGCTTAGTGCCCCCTTTCATGTTAGCCTCTGAAGACTGAGACTTGGATTCTAAGGAGTTGATTGCTGGGCTTTTGAGCTTATTATGGTCACATGGAACTTGAGGGGTGCACGGTTGCTGCAGAGGCAACTGCTGGGATTCTGAATGACACGTCAGTTCAGCGGTGCTCGGTAAAGTTGAAAATGCAGTGTGGCAGAAGTTACTCACATAATCCATTTGGAATGATCACACTCGGCTACTTTTTTTTTTTTTCTAGTGGTCAAAACTGTTAAAGAAAGAGTTAGACTTTAGCGTAGATCATTCTGGTTGTCGTTCTAGCCAAATGGCTCCAGGGTTGCAGATGTCACATGGATGTGAACTAGTGGGACCCCTTGTTTGGCATGCCTGAGCATCATTTCCTGCTCAGCTGTGTGTAGTGTACTTTGGAGATCTTCTTAAAAAAAATGTCCCTAGGGTCAGGTGTGGTGGGTATACACCTGTCACCTCAGCATTTAGGGGAATGATACAAGAAGTTTACAGTTAGAGGCCAGCACTCGGGAGGCTGAGGCAGGAGGATTATGAGTTTGAGGTTAGCCTGGCCTACACAGGGAGATCGGTCTCAAACTGAGGGCTAAGGCTATATAGCTCAGTAGTTGAGAGCTAGCATGCATAAGGCCTAGGACTTCGTTCACAGAGCCACAAAGGAAGATAAAAGAAAAGCCTTGGCATCCCAGGCCTTCAGGACACACAGAGCAAGGCTTCTGAAACTTTCTATTTCACCTGAGAAATTTTTATGTGACCCTAGGTATTCAGGTATTAAATTACTTTTCTCTTTACTGTTACCAAATACCTGATAAGAAGCACCTAGAGGGAGGGAGAGCTTATGTTGGGTTATAGTTTCAGAAGGGATATACTCCATCATGGCCAGGAAGGCATAGTAGCTGAAGCATGGTCAGGTCACGGTCCACCTGCGGTAAGGAAGTAGAGAGATAACAGGAATTGGGTCTGAGATTGTAAGTTCAAGGCCCACCATCAATGACTCATTTCTGACAGGGAGGCTTTACCTACCAACCAGCATCAAAGCTGAGGACCAGGTGTTCAAATATGTGAGTCTATGAGGAACATTTCAGATCCAACCACAACAATAAGTATAAAAAAAATGGTGTACAAATCAAATATTTACTACTAAGAAAGCATAAAGACATTTATTTTAACGCAATTATGTGTTACACATATAATTTTACCACTTATTGACGATGAAATCAAATTACATATGAAGATGGATGTGCTTATTTATTTTTGCATAAAAAATTTATTCTTGGCTGAATATTTGATACCGCAGGATGTAAAACATCTTCAGTGTTTTTCAGAGTTGACTGATGCTTTGATTTGTTTTAATTGCCATTGCTGAGAACACTGCTTCACATAAATATCAAGTACAAAATGGCACAAGTATGTTTAGGGCCATTTCAGAAATTGTTGGAGATTCTGCCCTAATCCTAATCCAAACTCCATCTATTTTTTTAAAATGAAGCTCACATCAACTCAAACAACAATGCTTACAATCAACAGTATAACATAATACAATCCAAAGATACAGTAATTTGATGCTTACATGCTAAGGAATGGAGGTAGGAATGTATTAAAAGTCTTTGTTTTCCATGATTAAACAATTATATTTCTATAAGAGTATGGATAGTTTAAAAAACCCACCAAACCCTGTAGTTCATAACATATGATAGTCTTGAGTCTGAGCTAGGGTGTTTCACAGTGTTTGTTGGCCTTGTGTGGTAGGAGAGTGTGTACAATGAACAGTGTATACGTTGTGTGCTCAGAACCACGGCTGCAGTGGTCACGTGGTGCAGCATGGGTGAATGTTGCCAGAAAGACCTTATTCATCGCAGATTTTATTTTGAAACAACTTTCGGTTGTTGCTTATTCAGAAACCTTTTACTGTTACCAGAGTTTTCACACCCCTACATTTAGTCATCAACCTGGGTTATAGAAGATATGGAAGGATTAAGTGATGCTCAACTCTGACAGATACAAATTGCTGGATCATTGGGGAGAGCTGTCATTCATTCGTGAGGAATTACTTTGTGCACTGCATTGAGGTGATTAGGTATGCGCCTCTGGACAGCCTCAGAAGCGTCCTGTGCATCAGACTCCAGAACTGCAGAAAGCCTCGGGTTTTAGCTGATGTCAGAAGCTGGGCATTCTGGGAAATGTGTTCCTCTCAGTGTGATTCATTTGCCTGGTGTTGATGCACCCCTGTTTCCTTTGATACATTTGGGCTTAAGTGGTTGGACAGTAGTGCGCTGTGCTGAATACTTGAGTGTTTGCACTGTTGCTGCCGTGCTGGGGGAGGGTGTTTAGTCTTCAAAGCTGCGCCCAGCCACTCGGGGCATGCCAGGGGAGTTTCAGTAGATTCTGAAAGAGTGAATTCAAATAGAGTTTATTAGCATGCCTTGTTTAGAATAAAGAGAACAGACAGCTGATTTTGTATTATCTTACCCACCTGGACTCATCTATCCAGAACACAGCTGAGCTCCAAGAACTTATAAAAAGTAATTTGAGCCACCAAAATAGATAGTGCCTTCATGCACAGACGCATCCACTCAGGGCCTGTGTACACTTATCTAGCAGATCTGGACATCTGGTTTCTAAACTGATCCGTGAGTTTTTAAAGCTGAAAATTAAAATGGGAGGAAAAAAATGTAATATAAAGGCAATGGCCCAGTAATGGTACAATAAAGTGACAGTTAATACTTTTAAAGGGAATAAGGTAGAAACCAGGAAAAGAGGAGATACAGTTGCTCAAAGAGTGTTGCCATCTGCTTCATTTAGAATGAAGTGTGTTGGGCTGGGGTGAGGCATTTCTTGGGTGCCATATTGGAACCCCAGTTCCTTTGGTGATTTCAGTGCATTCAAGGTTGGATATTTCTGTGCCCAGTAGACATTAGTAACCCTGGTTAGAAATCCTAACTGCTATGTTCTGCTTTTAGGAGAATGGCAAGCATACAGTAGCTCGTAAAGTAGTGCTAATCAAAATGTTTAAGGTTCAAAGGTCGTGAACATAGTTTTGGTAAAGTGCCTGTCGTGCAAGCATGAGGGCCTGAGTGCAGATCTCTAGCACCCGTGAAAAAGCTGGTCAGTGGGTCTGTGACCCCGGCGCTAGGGAGCGCATCCAGGTGGATCTCTGGGGCTCCCCGGCCAGCCCACCTAGCTAAGTAAGTGTGCTCCTGGTTCAGCCAGAGAACCTGGGTCCCCAAATAAGGTGCAGGGTGATCAGGGGAGACACTTGATCTTGACCTCTGACCTACACACACACACACACACACACACACACACACACACACACACCTATGTATGTGCATACATACATAAACAGTATTCCCCCAGCAAATGTTGACAGTTCAAATTTTGCCACTTTCAGCCTTCAGTTCTTTGAACCTGACTCTGGACTTAATCACTGAGATTGACATTTGAGTGCACAGGAAAAGCTCATAGGCAGAAAACATTAATTTTTATTATAAACAAGTCACAGTTACTTTATTAAGCAGTAAGTTCTTATAGCCAGATATAAATAACGCTTTATGTATAGCGCTCAGGTATAAAAAAAGTGGCTTGCAGCTCCCCAGAAACAGACCCAAGTGAGGTGTTCTTCTCCTTTGCAATTTATTGTATTACCATTCCATTTGCTACAGCTCATCTTCTTGGACATAAAACATGTTCTTATGTTTCCAACTCCTTGTACATAGAGGATCCCAATAAATGTTTATTGAATGGCTAATAATGAAACGAGTTCTATCAAGCTTTCTAATTAATCCTTTATTAACCATGTAAATACTTTTCATAATCTTTTCCTCCATTTTTGAGTATGTACTAAAACTTTTATGGAATTCGAACTGCATTTGATTAGCGCTGTCAGAGCACTTGGATGGTGTCTCTCTGCCTTTGCTTTTCCTTCATGGGCTACAGGGCAAAAGCAGTGTGGGGTCTTGTGCAGCATGGAGAGCTTAGGGGCTTCAGCTAAGCCCTCAAGTGCTTTCATGGCAGGTGCTCTTCTGACAGCTCTGTGGTGAGGCAGGGGTATGGGGTGCTCATGTGGCAGCATCGAGACGCTCACTTGTGCTCACCCTGTCGTCACCCCAGGTGACGGTGGAGGAGGTGATGACCACAACTGCCTATCTGGACCTTTTCCTGCGCAGCATTACCGAGCCAGCACTCCTAGAGATCTTCCTCCGTTTCATCCTCCTGCACCAACATGAGAACGTCCATATCCTTGACACACTCACCAGCCGAATCAACACTCCATTTCGGGTAAGGAGTGTTCCCGAAGGAGGAGATGTCCAATTTTAGGAGAAAATGTTTAGAGAATTAAATTATGAATATTTTTCTCCATCCCCTCTTTCCTTCCACTCTTCTTTTTTCTTTCTTGCCTTCCTTTCTCTTTATTTTCTTATAGACATTACCTTCTTTCTTTGTGGATAGAGATGAACTAGTTAACTTTTTCTGTTTCTATCAGGAGTCTTTCTGTTAGGTTGGTGGCACTACCTTTGAAAAGGACTTTATTCTCAAATTGTTTGTGCCACCACTTTTTATATAGAACTAGCAAATGCACTTCTGAGGGGGTAAGAATCTGGGGAATATAAGGATTTATGTGCAGGTGAAGCCAGGGATCCCAGGTAATCTGATCTGAGCATTAGAGATCAGATCTCAGTTCCTGGGTGTTTTGAAGGATAAGTCTGGGACATGTGGATTTACGTGTTCATTCTTTTGCTTGAGCTCCCTTTAACTTTGGGTATCCTTTAAATACTTTCAGTGCCACCCATCACGAGGCTCCTCCAAAGACTTTGTCTATATAATTGCAACTATTGTTTTAAAAGCAAAAGATAATTTAACAGTATGTATTTGAGATTGTAATACAGACATTGCATGTTTAAGAATAATAGTACAGGGGCTGGAGAGATGGCTTAGTGGTTAAGAGCATCGACTGCTCTTGCAGAGGACCCGGGTTCTATCCCCAGCACCCACATGGCGGCTGAGAACCGTCTTTAACTCCAGTTCCAGGGGCATCTGACACCATCTTCTGCTCTCCATGGCATTGCACGACACAGGTGCATAGACCTACATGCAGACAGTACACTCATACACATAAAAAAATAAAAATTAAAAAATATTAAAGAAAGAATAATAGTACAAAGAACAAGAGGGAATAGAGCCATATTGGAATAATATTTCTGTATTGTAACTTAGTATAAATCTGAAGAAGAGTCTGGTAAGTTTACTGGAAGACCCAGAGCAACTACTAAGAAATTATATGCTTACGTGATGGCTCAATTGAAAAAGGCACTTGCTGCCAAGCCTGATGACCTGAGTTCAGTTTCTAGGACCAACATAGTGGGACTTGTCCTCTGACCTCTATATCTGCCCATACATGTACACACAATAAATGAATAATAAATAAATAAATGTAATTCAGTTAAAAATAACTATAATCTGCATATAGATGAATAGATAGATAGATAGATAGATAGATAGATGATTGATAGATAGATAGATAGATGATAGCTAGAGATAGATAGAATTCAGGAGTTAGCCATGGTGATCTCAGCATTTAACAGGCTGTGGCAGGAAGATTGCAAACTTGAGGCTAGCTTGGGCTTCATAGCAATACTCTGTCCCAATAAAAGAAAAAGAATGTGGAAAAAATAATTAAAGGAATTAAAATGTTGTACTAGTAATAATACTCACATAACATTGCTTCTGATAGCAGCAGGGTTCACACTCAGCAGCCTGTCAGACAGACCGTGTGCCAGGCCAGCTGCAAGGCTCAGCAAATTTAAAAGATTGAAATCATGTAAACTATATGGTCTGGCTACAGCACATTGACATTTAATAATATTAACAGGAACTTGGGAAATCTACAAATACATAGATATTGAACAACATACTCCTAAGTAACTAGAAAATCAAATAAGAAATGAGAAGTTGCTTTGACTATGTTTGGTACCTACCTCAGACAAACCAAATCAAGCAGTCTGTTATGGCTCATTTTACTTGTATAATATCCTCAAGTTTCATCCAGGTTCTGACATATCCAAGGAGCCTCCCATTTCTTTTGCGAATAGAAAGATGGTTGTCAGGAATGACAAACTAGGGATAGTAGAGAGTTTTCTCAGTCTGAAATAAGGCATCTATGCAAATTCAGAGCTAACATCATACTTAATGATAAAGAGAGCTTTCCTCTTAAGAAAAAGAATAAGGTAAGAGTGCACTTACGGGCTGGAGAGATGGCTCAGTGGTTAAGAGCACTGGCTGCTCTTGCAGAAGACCTGGGTTCAATTCCCATCACCCACATGGAGGCTAACAGTCATTTGTAACTACAGTTCCAAGGGATCCAGTGCCCTCTTTTGACCTCCACAGGCATTGCACAACACAGGTGTACTTACATACATGCAGGTAATACACTCATACCAAAAAAAAAAAAAAAAAAAAAAGTGTACTTACTAATTCTGCTACGCATAGTACCTGAATTTATAGCCAGGGAAATTTGTTAAGGAACAAAAGATCATCCATATTAGTACCAACCCATCAGCATCTGTAAATGACATGATCTTACATTTAAAGAATATGATAATAAGGTATTAGAACTCATAATGAGTTCAGTAAGGTTACAAGTACAAGATCAATAAAAAATCAATTTTATTTCTGTGTAAAAGTATTTTAGTTTCTTTTATGTTGCCATGATAAAATTCTCTGACAAAGACAACTTAAAGGAGAGTTTATTTTAGCTCACAGTTCAACATACAGTCCATCAGTGTACAGTCCTATCAATGTACAGTCCATCAACGCACAGTCCATCAATGCTGAGTCTATCAATAGTCTTATCAGTATACAATCCAACAATGCACAGTCCATCAATGCCCAGTCCATCAATACACAGTCCATTATGGTGGGGATGTCAAGCAGCAGGACCTTGAAGCAACTGGTCATGTCACATCCACAATCAGAAAACAGAGAGGGTCGGATGAATGCTGCTGTGTTCCTTTGTGCCTTCCACAATTAAGATAGATTTTTCTATGGAATCAGCATAATTAAAATAATCTCCCATGAGCATGACCAGAGACCCATCCTCCAGGTGATTCTAAATTCTGTCAAGTTGACTGTTAACACTAACCATTGCAGTGAGCAATCTAAAAGCAAATTAGCATGTTAGTCACATTTACAATAACATCAAAAATAATAAAATGTAAAGCTGTGTGTGGTGGTACATGCCTTTAATCTTGGCACTTGAGACTCGGGAGAGGCAAAGGCAAGTGGATCTCAGTGAGATCAAGACCACCCTGGTCTACATGGTTCCAGGCCAGCTGAGGCTACAGGGAGACCCCATCTCAAACAAAAACAAAATAACAAGCGATGTGAAATAAAAAATAAAATACTCGGAAAGGACTTTCCCCAAAGAAGCATAAAACTAATACTGCAAAACTACAAGCATTTTGAAAAACATTCTGTGTTCATAGCCTAGAAGACTTGATAGTGTTAATATAAATATATTCCCCAAATTGATCTACAGAGTTAATGTGCTCCCTATAAAACTAGCTGGCCTTTATTGGAATTGATGAACTAATTCTAAAACTCATATGGAAATGCTAAGGCCCCAGATTAGGCAAAAAAAAAAAAAAATAAAAAAAAGCTTAAAAAAGGACATTTGGATAATCAGTGTAGGAAAGAATGAAGTTGAAATTCCTTCACACCATAGATGAACATGGATCAAAGGCCTACATGTGAGAGAAGACTATAAAACATATTAAAGAAAACAGGAAGGAATCCTTGTGATCCTGTCAGTGTTTCTTAGATATGACACCAAAAACATGAGCACAAAAGAAAAATTAGACAAGTTGAACATGTTCAAAATGAAGACCTTTTGGGCTTCAAAGACACCAAGAAATGGCTGCCAGGCATTATGAGTGGTGCACACCTATCAGCCCAGCATTTTGGAGACTGAAGCAGAAGGATCACAATTTGGAGACTAGCCCTGGATTACCATCAGTGAAGACCCCTATCTCAAAAATAAATCAAAATGAGAAGTCAGTAAGATGCCTCTGTGGGTAAAGGCACTTGGCTGCCAACATTGGTGGACCTGTAAATTCAATCCGGGAGCCCACAGATAAGGTGGAAGGAGAAAATCAAATCTACAAAGTTGTCCTGTACCACAGAGTGGAATGTACACCACAACTATCTTTGGCATAGCATTGCATGCACACACCACACACACACACCATACACACACAAATAATAAAATAAATTGATTTCAAATAAATAAAACAAAATTTTAAAAGTTGAAAAGAACATCCATAAAGTGGTTAGAAACTTTTAAATCATATATCTGATAAAACATCTGTACATAGAATAAAGAACTCCTACAATTCAGTTATAAAAAGAAACATACACCCTGCTGAGCCCCCTCGACAATGATTCCAAGGGGTTACTATGGCAATAGATAAGAAGGATACCTAACTGAGACTAGAAAAGGAGGTGTTGGGTGGCTGTATTGTGAGAAAGAACAGAGAGGTTTCCCAGGGGGAGGTGATGTTAAGCTTTCAGTCCACTGAAGGAGGCAAGGAAAAGGCCATTGCAGGTAAAACACAGCCCATGTAACTTCTAAAGGAATAGGCGTCCGCAAGCATGTGACCTTGCCCCTGGGCAAAGGGAGATGGTGAGGCTGGGGAAGTGCAGCGTTTCTTTCAACATCCTTTGTAGATTTCGTGGATTATGGTTTTAAGTTCATCCTCTCCTTATGAAGGCCAATACTAAGCACTTATCTCTCCCTCCACGAGATCAGGTAGCCTTAAATTTACTGTACTATGTCCTGGTAGATTGATAAAAGCTTACTCTCAGAAGGGTAGAGCGAGTCTATAATATAGTTTATTACCTTATCTCCCCCATTTGGCAGCTTATCTTTCTTTTTTAGAAATCAGAGGTTGAAAGAATCATGGTGTTACAATTTTTTATTTGTTTTGTTGGTTCCTGTGACCCTTATAGGGAAGTAGATTTTTTTCACACTTTCAGTACTATAGGAAATGTAGTCAAAGAGAAAATTTGTCCCACCACCAAGAGAAACTGAGGCCGAAGGCTGCAAACTTTGAAGAGAGCTGGCCAGGTTATAGCAGTTTTTCTGGAGCTCTCTCTCCCTCTCTCAGTCTCTCTCTCGATACAGTACTCTCGTCTCTCTCTCTCTCTCTCTCTCTCTCTCTCTCTCCTCTCCCCCCCACCCACAGCCTCTCTTATAAATAACCAATGTCATAATGTTGAAGATGATGTAAAAGAGAGGAGAAGCTGAGAAGAAAGTGGGGAGGATCATGTGTGTGTCAGGGAGTTGAAGGGGTGAGTGTGTATTTATCTGGATCTTTCAATGTTCACAGTACGAGCATCGACATTACCCAGGTAAGCACTGGCTTTCCAACCAACTCTTCTATAGGAGATTGGATATACCGAATGCATTCTTTCTGACAGTATTGTGTGTTCTATAAAAACTGATAGGGATAGCAAGGCCATTTTGTTCTGTAATTCTGGTTTACTTACCATCTTTGGGAAGCAGAGTTATGTATCTCACCTCTGAAATGTGTGTCGATTATTCCCCAGCTTTGTGTGGTGTCCCTGGCGCTATTCAGGACGCTTATTGGTTTACATTGTGAAGATGTGATGTTACAACTAGTTTTAAGGTGAGTTCCCATTGCTCAGTACTCCTTAAAGAAAATTTCACTGCATAGTATCACTATCCATTTCACTGTGATAATATAAACTAAGTAGGGGCCATGTTTCTGAGGACAAAAATTATTAAGAGAATCAATTTAATTTTTGTGTTATTTCCTAAAGTTAATTTTGTTTTGATATGAAAAATTTTTTAGTGGGGGCATTTGTATTATCTTATGAATACATCCCTAGAAACAATAACTAACATGTTGGGAAAATTTGCAAGTATTATTAAAGTATTATTAAAGCTCGTTGAGGCTGAGGCTGAACTCAATCTCCTGAGGTGCATTTATTAGGGACCCTTTGTTATTAAAAACAACTTTTCCAAATATAAAATACTGGCGAATTTTAAATTTTTTAAGCAATTAGTAATACTATACTATACACTGTCCAAACTGTGTGCTTCAATTAAAGTCAGTAAATACTTAAGGAGTGCTTTCGGTGTGCTGTTCAAAAGGGAGAGGAACGTCGAGCAGGTAGATGGTCAGGACTCAGCACAAGGTGGCACAGCCATGTCCTTCAGTAAGGTAGGAAAGTTTTGAAGCGGCTGATATTCGAAGATGGGGATTGGAGTGCAGTTAAGATAATCTGAATTTGGTAATTAGATAGCAGACTAGCATACTATTTGGCCTCGAGTCCTGGGGAAGTCTTCTGGAATGTCAGGCTAGTCCTCCTTTTCATTTAAACCTAAACCCTGACTCTTGGAATCTGCTCTTCCAGGGAGACCCACCCCAACACTATAGGAACTGGGATTGCAGAGAGTGTAAAGGGGTCCGAAGACCTAGGGTCCTGCAGGAAAGACCACGCTAGGGGTGAAAAGACCTGAACCTTTCCTCTGGACAAAGCAGAGACAGACTGGCCCAAACTACAAATAAATGTGTTTTCCAGAGAGATACACATATGTGTTTATTCTGTCATTTTTCTCTGAAGTGAGCTGGTGTATGGACCCAAAACTAGGCTTTTTTATGGGGCAAACAGCCAAGAGGTGGGAAGCTCTGATAGTCACTGAGTCACACAGTTCCAGCCCAGAAGCTCTGCTATAGCAAGGAGTGGCCAGAAGCTGTAGAGTAAGGGGAGCCTGTATTCCCCAGGGTGCACTGCTCTCCACTCTCAGCGGCATAAGGAGCTATGAAACTGAGAACACGGAGGCTCGTCCATCTCTGGGTTTTAATACGACCTGAGCAGAAATTAGTGTGGAGGGGCTGAGGAGATAGTTCAGTCAGTAGAGTGTTTGCTATGTAAGCATGAGAAACTGAGTTTGTTCCTGGAATCCATTAAAAAAATTAGCTCGGTGTGCTAGCATATGCTTGTAACTCCAGTGTTGGGGAGACGGAGACTGGTAGATTCCTGGAGCTCACTGGCCAGCCAGCCTAGTGTAATCCACAAGTGCCAGTCCCAGGCCAGTGAGAGACCTTGTTCCAGAAAATAAAACACAACAGAAATACACCAAAAATCCAACAAACACACACAAACAGAAACACGGTAATCGGCACCTGAGGAATAATAACAAGATTAACTTCTAGCTTCTGTGCGTGGAGAGAGAGAGAGAGAGAGAGAGAGAGAGAGAGAGAGAGAGAGACTGATTACTGAGGAGAATCCAGGATTACTGAAATGGCAGGCAGCTCTTGAAAGATAAAGGGTGATCAAAGAGGGGGTGTCAAAGTGCCATTCTGGGAATGGTCATTTCCTAGGGCTAGCCAGAAATAAAGTCCCCTCAAATCTTGTGAATTGGAAACTCTGGTGCTAGGGCCTGTGAGCTGTTTCAACAGATTCTCCCAAGCATCCTGGTGCCCTGCCAACTTGGTATGCCTCTGGCTAGAGCTCTGGGGCAATGTGTGTCTAGCATCCTGTGAAAAGAAACATTAAAACCAAGCCTTGAAAAACCTGCTGGCCTGATGCAGGGGGCCTTGCAGATGGGAGACCAACATTTATTTGATTTTTTAGTAAAAAAAAAGGGGGGAGTTGAACTTTTTAGGGTTTAGATCAGGTCATCAGTAATAATCTTAAGGCATTAGCAGAAAACAAATTGGTTCATCAAAAAGGAGCTGGTCGTCTGTTCTAAACGGATTACTTGAGCTTCTGCTCAGGTCTCTACCTCTGCTGACAGGACAGAATGCATAAACGAGGCCTGAAGGAAATCCAGCAGACAACCTGGCAGTCGTTGTTTATTACCCAGATCCAGGCTTACTCCAGGGTGGGCAAACTTGATTACACTTGAGTGTTAGCTTCCGAAGTGCTGCTCCACTGTCGCCAGCTGAGCTTTCAGTATACCTGAAGTTTTCTGAGACCAAGGTCCAAGATGTGTAGCTTCCCTCCAGGGGCCACCTAGTCCAGGAGTAGCAGGGTTGCTCGCTGGCCATTTGTTGACCTTTACAAGGTGAATGCTGATCACTTTTTATCCTCTCATCGTATTCAAATCTGTCCTCAGAAATGGTGTTAACCATGGTTGCTTCTGAGAGCCAGACCTGTACCTTATAAAGATGGAGAAATCCACTCATGTTTGAATGTGTATATGTCTAAGTCAGGGCTAGTGATTACTGTGATAGCCCAGGAAGTGCTGCTGGGCTTGCTGTCACACTTCTGTTTGGAATGGGGGGGGGGGGGGTTGCTAGGCCGGAGGTTAAAAGATGTTTTGATGACCCAGGGCCAGGCTCTCTGGCTAGCTGCTGCTTTCTTTTATGAAGATGATGGTGCTAATACAATAGTATAATTGCTCTTCATTGAATACTTCCTCTATTTCCAACTCTACTGCACTTCCAATGAGAATCCAAGGGGAGAGGTACTGAGAATCCCTACAAGGGACTGGTACCTGAGTATTGAGAGGCCCAACTATGGTGCTGTGAAACATTTAGAAATGATATGAAGTATTATACACACTTAAGGGAAGGAAATTTTCTAGAAAATATATTTTAAATTCTTAAAAACAATGTCATGCTGGGTGTGGTGGCGCACACCTTTAATCCTAGCATTTGGGAGGCAGAGGCAGGTGGATCTCTGTGAGTTTAAGGCCAGCCTGATCTACAGAGTTCCAGGCCAGCTGGGGCTATAGGGAGACCCTGTCTCAAAAAGACAACAAAACAAAACAATGTTTTTAAAAATATTTTTATTGATTCCAGAACTTCATACAGTGTATTTTGGCTACATTCAGACCCCTTCCCCCTCCCCCACCCCTCTGCAGCACCCCTCCCTTACCCCTCCACAGCACCCCTCCTCAGTGCCCCTCCCCACTTCATGTCCCCATGTACTCTGTTATCATCTGTCCTTTGCTTTTATTTTATTTTTACAATGTCTTTTTTTTTTATGTCGAATCTGTCCCTGAGGCAAGGACAATGAAAAAATCTTTCTTCTTCTAGTCATTTAAACTTTATTTTAAAGAATATGAAGCATAGACTTATAATCCATCCTTTCTGTTTCAGTCTCCCCTGCAGTTACGTGAATGTGCAGGATAAGCTCATAGGTCTGAGGGTCCACCTGGCCCTACAGGTTGTATGGATCCTTCCTAATGATGTTGTTATGTGATAAATAAATAATGACCATATCTCAATTTCTGTTGTAACTCAAATGCTCTCAAATATTGACACTTCAAAGTGGTGTTCTATTTATAATTGATCTAAGATTCTTTCCTTTGGCAAAATATCAGAAGAGTGAGTTGAAATAAGATATCCCCAAGGAGATAATAAGCTCATGAGCCAAAAGCCCAGGACAAAATTGCTCACCTCTTACGCTTGTGACTCTGATAGGTCAAGGACAATAGGAAACGCTGACAGACAGTGAGTGGGACATCAAACTTCCATGTCTCTAGAGCTTCCCAGTTTAGGTGAAATTTAATTAATTTCTTAGTTGCCATTTCCGAATGTCCCTGGTCAGGGTGTTTTTGTCAGGTTTGTAAAGTTAGTTGCCTGTTATGTTTAGAGAGAGGTGATTTTACTTGAAGAAAGGCTATGTGTACACTTCAGCAACACTTCTTTCTTGGATCTGAGTTAGCTGTTTGAGGGGGCAGCCAGTCTAGGGGGTGATGGATAGGAGAATATGGCCAGAATGTTGGTGAATAATGAAAGATTGTTTTGAAGCTCACTGTATTAGTCACTTTTCTGTTGCTGTGATAAAACCACCATGACCAAAGGAACTTATAAAAGGAAGAGTTTGGGGGCTGGAGAGATGGCCTAGCGATTGAGAGCATCGACCGCTCTTGCAGAGGACCCGGGTTCGATCCCCAGCACCCACATGGCGGCCGAGAACCGTCTGAAACTCCAATTCCAGGAGAACTCCAGTTCCAGGGGAATCCGACACCTTCTTCTGACCTCCACGGCATTGCACGACACAGGTGCACAGACTTGCACGCAGACAGTACATTCATACACATACAGAAATAAATAAAATTTAAAAAAAAAAAAAAGGAAGAGTTTATTTGAGCTTACAATTGACGGTTCTAGGGAATTAGAGTACATTGTGGCAGGAGGCATGGTGGCCAGGGCTGGAGCAGAAAGCCAAGGTTCACATCTTCCAATGAGCACAGGAAGCCAAGAGAGAGGAGAGAGGAGGAGAGGAGGAGAGGAGGAGAGGAGGAGAGGAGGAGAGGAGAGGGGAGAGGGGAGAGAGAAGAGGGGAGAGGGGAGAGAGAAGAGGGGAGAGAGGAGGAGAGAGAGGAGAGAGGAAAGAGGAGACACTCTGGAGAGGTTCGTTGAACTCCCTAATCCTGTCACCCAGTGATGTACTTCCTCCAGCATGGCCACACCTTCTAAGTCCCAAAACAGCACCATCAACTGGGGACAAAATGTCTGAATACTTGAAGCCTGTGGGGGACATTCTCATTCAAACCACCACACTCCCTGATGGTGCTTTGTGGATTTCTGTGTATAGTGTGACCAGACCCAACCACCTGGAATTCCAGGAAGGCCCCTCACTGGCATGGACTTCATTATTTCCATTTCATAGCACCTCTGCTTTAACTGACATGGATCGCCCTTCATTGGATTTATTCAGAAGAAAAGTCTTAGATTCTGCTGAGAGAGGGTGTTTTCCAAAGTTGCAAATTGACAATAGTTCTTTCTTCTAAAATAATTTCATACTACTCACTGGTGGTATTTGATAAATAGCTTTATTAGCTTTGAATCCAGTATTCCATTTTTTAAAATACTTCAAACAAAGAGTAGGAATATATGCATATCAATTTCAATCACGAAATATGATTGGTTTGAGCTGCAAGCAGGCATCGAGTTCCTACAGTGTATAAAACACTAGAGCTGTTGATTCCATGAATAATTAACAATCCAAATAAGCATACAGTAAGTCCTGTGTAATCTGCATTTCCCTGGGCTTTACCAGCTTCTGAGAAAAGAACAGTTCACATCAATAATCATAGGACAGTCTGGGTTTCCCACTGTCACCTTGACCACATTATGTCAGACCTTGGCCTCCTGCAAAGACGCACATATTACTTCCAGGTGTTCCTCAGTGATGATTATTATGACATCATGAGCAAGTGTTCTTCCCACCACTGTTATCTTTATGGTGTCCGTTACGTTCTCCTCACCTAATCTGGCCCTTTTTCTGGAAGCTTCTTACCTTGGTCCCTGCTTTCTTCCACCCCTGATTACCGCTCAGCCCTGCTCCATTCCCCTGCTGTCCCCAGTTGTCCTCCATCCCTGACAGCCTGATTTCCTATGGTGCCCTCTGAGTTTAGGTAAACTATGTCCAGACAGAGGTAGGGATTACTTCTTGCCCTTGTGTCATTCTTGGTCACCGGGGCATATCAGCTCACAGAGGTCCTTATGAAAAAGCATACCTTCATTTTCTGCCCGTAGCATCCATTCATTCTGCTGTAGGGATCAGATTCAGGTTCCCTAAGGAGTTAGAATAAAATTCATCCCTGTATTCCCTCTTCCATTGCTCCTCTTTGAAGAACAGCTTTTGAAAGTAGAGCCACTACACCAGAGGTGAATGACAAGATGCGTCTGGTTCCTAGTGACAGCAGTGTGTGTGTGGCCATGACTGTGGAGGACATGGGGGACAGAACAGAATGCTCTTACATAGCTATAATAAAAATTTAGGGTACTCCAGACATGCTTGATTCAGGGACGGAGGACTGAAATGTCAGTGCAAGTTCCTCGTTTCATACCTGGAAAGCATTCTTGAAGTGTTCATTTAGAACGGATCAAGGGAATTGAATGTTTTCCTCTTTGACTCAGGCTCCTGCAGCAGATAGGTCATTATTATAAACTTAGGTTTTCCTCACTGGGATCAATGGGAGATGTGGGGGACGGCTTGATGTTTACAGGCCCCGATATGTACCCTGCAAGCTGTGCTTTTCATCTTTTCCATGGGAGCCTTAATCGTAGCTTGTTTCCCTTTGTGCTGCTGCTTTTTCAGAAGCAGAATTTTGGAAGGAAAACACATTCTGGTTTATTGAAAGGCTGTAGTTGCTCATGTGGGGGCTGAGGCTGCCGTGGAATTGGTTCTGGCTTCAGGTCCTTCATCCCACTTGCTCTGTCCTTGTTTAAATAACTAGTGTAGTGTTTCCCTGTTAAGACAGCCAGCCACTAAACGCACTCATTCTACCCACAAAGCTCACTAATATGCTCAGGTGTGTCAGAAACGGTTGCCCAGATTTCTACTGCCTCAGGTTCATAATAACACTAAGATGTTTTCAGTCACTAGCCAACCTGTACAGTGAGGTATAGGGCTTCTCACTGAGACATTAGACACCATTTTGGCTCCTGATCACCCAGTACAGAGGGAACATATAGTGTGGAATGGTGTTCATCAGCTTCTTTTTAAAAATATTTTATTTATTGTATTTAATGTGTATGAGTGTTTTGCCAGCATGTGTTAGTGCACCCATGCCATGCAGTGCCTGAAGAGGTCAGAAGAGAGTCTCGGATTCCCCTAGAACTGGAGTTATGGATAGTTGTTAGCTGCCATGTGGGTGCTGGTATCTGAACCCGGATCCCCTGCAAGAGCAGCCATTGCTCTTAACCACTGGGCCATCTCTTCAGTCCCGGTTTTTTCCACATTCTTATAGAACCTATTAGAAGTCAGAGTATTGAAGTAGTTCATGTTGTGATAGCACATATATTGAAGAAAAGACAGAAATTCTTGTAATGCACAGTTAGTGTTTCCATGTACACACAGAGGAGTGAGAAAAGAGTCTGTCTTGGGGTAGGGAGCTGGGGTGTCTTCCCAGAGAAGGTAGCACTCTGGCTGGGCTTTGTAGGATGACAGGGACTTGCCAGGCAGATAGAGGGGCCGATCACTCGAGGCACAGGGGGGAAGATGGAGGAAGAGATGACGAAGGTCATGGAGATGCAACTGTGAGGAGCAGAACTGTCAAGCAGAGGAGAGTTCTGCCAGAAGGAAAAACCCCTCAACAGACTTTTAAGCAAGGGCATGGATGACCACAATGGCTGGTGTGTTGGGTGGCCTGAGAATGTGGAGCAGATGCATCTTCCCCTGGGCTGGCTAGTTCCAGTTGTACATGTGGTGGTGTCATTCCTGGTAATGGTGTTGGGCATCACAGAGACCGAATGCTGCCTCTTTTGTCATTTTAGGTATCTGATCCCCTGCAATCACATGATGCTGAGTCAGAGGTGGGCTGTGAAGGAGCGAGACTGTTACTCTGTGTCTGCAGCCAAGCTGCTCGCCTTGACCCCCGTCTGCTGTGCCAGCGGCATCACTCTGACACTCGGGAATCAAGAGAGGGACTATATTCTCTGGTCAAAGTGTACCCACGATGCTTCAGGTGGGAACGTGTTAGGGATGATCTTTAAACCTGCATGCTAAGTCCCTCTCTCTGGGGAATTTGGGACTCTTGGTTCAGACAGAATAATCTGGAGTCCAATTTTGTTGGTGAGCAGTTGGGGTCCTTCTCTGCTTCATAAGGTGTTCTGGATGCTAGTCAGTGCTAACCAAAGCATCCAGCCAGGGAACCTAGTCATTTATCACAGATCTTTATTTTACCTGCCTTTCTGGTTCTGTCCTGTCAAGTGTGGAAACATGTACTGACCTGCCTTCTAAAACAGGTGCAGAGTTACTGGTGTTGAGGCTACAGCTAGGATAGAATTGTTTATTTTAATTTCTAAAAATGACCCATTTGTGAAGTGTCTACCTGTCACTAATATTATAAGGCTTGAAACCTGCAAACAGCAGCATCATCTGACTCATTAGTTCTAAGTCACCCAGAACAAGTAAAATGTAAACAACTGTCAACAACTCTGGGAATCAGTTGGAGGAAGGGGGCAAATGTTTGCATAGCTCTAATTATAAGGCCATTTATATTGTGACACATTCTACCAGTCTTGTGTCTGCTAGATAACGGTCCAGTCCTGTATCAACTGGAGTGTTTCTAGTGAGTATTCTACTGTGTCCTCTAGGAACACCATTCTGACCACCCAGCCACTGGCCCTTTTGGATTTTTGGAATGTGTTTAAGTCTAGGATACTTGCTGGGTGTAGTGGCACACACCTTTAATCTCTGTGAGTTCAAGGCCAGCCTGGTCTACATAGTGAGTTCCAGGACAGTTGGGGCTACATGGAGACCCTGTCTCAAAAAGACAAAAAAAAAAAAAAAGACTACAATACTTGACTAAGAGGATAACAGCATATGTTATAAAAATGTAAATTTTAGAAATGAAGGTTGGTTGTTTATGGACTCTTGATTTTTAAATAAAAATATAGTATATGGGTGGGGATTGGCAATTTATGTGGTTGTATTTTGAATATATTTTCCTATTCGGTAAACTGGTTTGGATATCTTGTATTTTCTAATTCAAAACTTATTTAAAGAGCATATTTGAAAATTGGTATCCTTGAAATTTTACTCCGAAAGCTGTTTCAAGGCCATTTTGTGATGATTGTATGTAGCCCAATATAATAAAATAATTTTTAAAAAGAACGATTCTATAGCTAAACTTGCCTCAGAATTCAAAATTCAGGTTAAACATGATTTTCCCAAACTTGCCAACCAGTTTCTCTATGGGCTCAAATTTGAGGATCTGTAGGCAGTACTACTCTCATTTTACAGATGAGGAAACACACTCAGGAGAGGAACTGCATCACTCAACGTTATGTAACTGGCAGATGCTCTGATCCCACACTCCGTGTTTGTTCCACATCCTGCCTCTGAATTGACAACAGATACATATCCTAATAGGTGTGTTGCATAACCAGCTAGCAGAATTATTGGCCCACTAGGTAACAGCTAGGATTGGATCTTGGCTGTACCTAACCTTTGGGAGCAAAATTCGTAATCATTCCAACCCTTTACCCTTATCTTAAAACAGTACCTCCTGCAAAGGATTGTTCCAAGGATAAGTGAATTCAGACTCACAAGACTCTTAGAAGACTGCTTGGCATGTAGCAACTGCTCAGTAAATATTTCAAGTGGCAGTTTTTGATATATTTGTATTTAAAATAGACAAAACACTAAACTTTGGACAATAGAATGGTAAGCAATGAGCTGGGTATATACTTTTAAAGGCTCAAACTGACTTAGTTTGGTAGAGATTCCATCACCAGGGAATGTGAAGCTTAAATAGATAACAGCTTTGAAGTGAGGAGGGCGTCTGGAAGAGGCCAGCACCTGAGCCATCCACGACTCTGCCACAGCTGGAGAGTGGGTGTTCTTCATTTGTGAGCAAATGGGGACAATAATATCTATGATATAGGATCACTAACTTCCATTCCAGTGATACAGCACCCACAGCATTCTACACGTTTAACAAATGGTAGAAAGTATATTTTTCCTTATCTGAGTCTTCTAAAAATTTCCTTTGAGGGAAATTGCAAAATTAAATGCCCAGGCTTTCTTCACAAACATTGTAGTAACAGCATAGGAACTTGTAACATGAAAACCAGTTATCTGCTATCATAGGATACCTCAGGTTCAAATGGCTGCTTTGATTTGAATGTGACTTGACTTAAAGAGACTATTTGATACATGTCAACATCCTGGCCCTTGACAAGAAGCCAGAATGAGTTAACTGTCTTTTTTATAGACCCCAGGTTTTTCCACCAGAAAATTTGGCCCTAAAATTTATGAGTTATCAGCTTTATACTTTAGAACCAAAATAAGAACGTTTTTATTTTTTTAAATTTTTTTATTTTTTTGATATTTTTCGAGACAGGTCTCTCTGTAGCCCCAGCTGTCCTGGAACTCACTCTGTAGACCAGGCTGGCCTTGAACTCACAAAGATCTGCCTGCCTCTGCCTCCCAAGTGCTAGGATTAAAGGCGTGTGCCACCACACCTGGCAAGAACGCTTTTAATCACTACAGTACATGGCAGGCCCTTCATTAGGTGTGTTATCTCATATAATCCTGTCGTCCTTGGAAGTGGGCCTGATTAGCTCTTATTTCTCTGAAACTGATATTGTTACTGGGGAAACTGGGGTTCCTTCTTTTGGGTTCTTAGTCTTGTTAATAGAAGAATTTAGAAACAGACTCAGAAAGAAGCTGAGGACAATTTTATTAAAATTTGACAGAAAACACCAAGACAAGCAAGCCATTAAGTCTCAGAAGCTGCTGGGAAGAGAAAAAGTCATGCGTCATGCTTTTAAAAGTAAGGTCCGAGAAAATAGGCAGCTCAGCAATGCAGGCTGGCAAACAGCTCATGGAACAAGGTGGGCTGTTTTAGAAAAACAGTGAGAAAGTCCAGACCAGAGAAAGCATGCTTAGGCCTTTAGCTAGTGTCTAAAAGGAAAAGGAAAAAAAAAAGTCAAGTTACAGTTTTCTGAGTAACTGAGGAAAACAAGTAGACGACATGGCAGAGCTCTCTAGGCAGCTGTGCCAGAGGGGTCTGGGGGGAAGGATATGTGCATTACCTCATTAAAGGGGTAATTCCTCCTGCCTCCTTTGCCTGTCTTCTGGTGAGTCAGCTTTCCTTGTGGGGTGCACTCTGGGACAGGTGACAGGCCTAGCTGGATGAGCTCTTAAGGGAGGAGATAGTAATCTGTAATGCTCCGATCTCTGGAGCCGACCAGAGTGTCATGTCTCCACCCAGGGCCAGAAGTATTCCATTATTTTGAGCAGGACAACTAAGGAGGGAAGAAGCCGATGTTTCCCTTTCTAGTGTGAGCCGAGCGCCAGGAGGTGGGCTCCTCGGCTTCCATGAGGAAAAGGCCGGTCCTCACTGGCTACTAATCTCTGTCTAGCTACCCAACAGTATCACATAACGGCTTTTGTTGGCTATAGCTGCCTTCTGGCTATTTTGATTTTAAATCTTCTGTAAGTGTACAGTCTCTATCACTGTCTCTCCTTAATTGGATTATTTTTATTATTCAGAAATAACTTAATCAGCTATTACTAGACCTGAAGTGGTCCCCATGTGTACTTGTTCCAACTTCTCCTAATTTATCTGCTCCTGTGCAGGGCTTGAGGAGCAGCTGTTACCTGAAGTGCCCTCTCCACCACTTCTGCCCGCTCCGGCAGCCTGCATTGTAGAGTATGGGAAAGCCCTGGACATTAGCTACCTTCAATACCTCTGGGAGGCCCACACCAACATCCTCCGCTGCATGAGGGACTGCAGGGTGTGGTCAGCCCTCTATGACGGGGACTCTCCAGACCCTGAAACCTTTCTGCAGATTCAGACAGAGGAGAGCCGAGAAAGCTCAGCCCACCCGGAGCAGCATAGCAGGACAGCAGGGCAGACAAAGGACAAGAACCAGACAGAGCTGGAATGGGATGACAGCTACGACACTGGGATCTCCTCAGGGGCCGACGTGGGTTCCCCTGGGCCTTGTGATGATCTGGAGACTCCAGCGCCCCCAGCACCCATTGATCCTCCCAGACACATCCAAGAGATGAAGAAGAATGCCATCCTCCTCTTCAAAGGTTCCTACATCGAAGAGTCAGACTTCCAGGATGATGTGATGGTGTACAGGCTGTGTGCTGAGAAGGACTCAGAGGAGGCCAGGGAGCCACAGGAGCAAGCCACAGCCCTATCAGCCCTGGCCCAGCCAGAGGGTCATCCAGAGGCCCAGCCTAAGGCTCAGAGTCCCCCCATGAGCAATGGTCCTGTTTCCAGCACCCAGCCAGAGGCAGAATTACAGCCAAGCAGAGACACTTCAGATCTGTGTCAGAACAGATCCAAGGAAGCCAAGCAAGAAAATGCACCTGAAGTGGTCCTGGAATCAAACTCAGAGTTTGAAACCCCCATGTCAGAGGAAGAGCCCCAGTCAGACCTGCCCATTGCCAACCCAGGGAGTGAAGATTTCATTGCCCAGTATGACCAAATCATTCAAGAACTGGATTCTGGCGCTGAGGGCCTGATGGAGCAGAGCATCCCCGTGCCTCACCCCTTGCTTATCACAAACAAGGAAGAAAGGAAAGGAGAGAGCAGAGGGGGAGAGGAGGAGAAGGACTCAGGAGAGGAGGGGGATGACTTTGACTCCCTCCTGGTGGAAACTCCTGCCATGGAGATCGTGCCGTCCCCATTTGGGGTCAGTCACCTTCCCGTGAGGACGCAGAGCACTCCGTTCACAGGTGATAACCTTAACGTTGCTTTGTGGTTTCAGCTCCTGTGAGAGCTTGTACATGTCAGAACAGGACAGTAAGCCAGGGGAGGTAAGGAGTGTATTAGTTTTCCTAATAGAGCAGTGAAATACTCTGTAAAGAGCAAAAGAGGGGCAGACTTACTTTGATTTTGCCAGTCTTGTAGTGATTTTAGTTAGCAAGTTAAGGCTGAAATTTTGCTGTTTAGAACTTATTTGTGATAATGTAATAGGCCTGATTAAACCATAATAAATACATTTCCTGGAATTTAACTTTTAAGATTAATCTTTTAAAAAGATTTATTGGTGGATTTATTATTTTATGTGTGTGTATATGTACATGCATCTTCATGAGTTTATGTGTACTACATACATGCAGGAGCCCATAGAGACCAGAAAAGGGTTTGGATCCCCTAGAACTAGAGTTTCAGGTGGTTGTGAGCTACTGTGTGTGTTTTGGGAACTGAACCTAGGTCCTCTGCAGGAGCAGAGGAGTAATCACTCTTAATCACTGAACCATTTCTCCAGCCCTCCTTTGAATCGAATTTATTTTCCTCTTTGGCAATTATTTGTATGTCTACTGTTGAAAAATTACTCTATTAGAGTGTGTGCTCCTACAAGGGAGACATTAACAAATGCTCTGTTCCTGGTAGCCAAGCAATCTAGAGCATGCGGGAGCAGATGTGTGGGACATTTGCAGTATAACAGTAGCTGTGTGCCCATGTCAGAGGCTTGGCATTCATTGAGCCTTTGCCTAAAAGAAGCTGTACCTCAACCTAAGGAGAATAGACATACATATACTAACCACTCTCCCAAATGGGTGTGTTCAAGTGATACATCGCTGGCTGCAGCCTGAAATTATGTAAGAGGCAAAGTATTAGTGTAAAATATGAGTAGATCAGGCTGAGGAAGTATGGGGGAAGACATCATTAAATATTAAGCAATAGTGTCTGAATCTACCTCCGGCAGCATGGAGGGAATTCCCACAGATACATACCTGCAAAGTTCAGGGAAGGTGTCTGGTAGTGGAAAGTGCTGGAAGAAGCTAGACAGAGGAAAGACGCTGGCCTTAGAGTCACACCCACGGGGCCACTTAGCTATGCGGCTTTGGTGCCCCCTTGTTGCCCCTTGCCCCCCTGATGGCAGAGTGGGGTAGGAGAAGGGCATTGCTACTGTTCTCACTGACTGGCTCCCCTCAGACTCATGGAGCTGCCCTTCCTGGCCATGAGTTGCAGCTTGGCACGGAGGGACAACGTCCCCACCTCCCAGGGTCCCCGGAAACAGACGACCCACCCTCTGATTGATGGCCTTCTTCTGGACTATGCAGACTTGCAATTCCAAGGGGTTCCTTCTCTCTCCTCCCCCAATTCTTAATCATTTGTTTACTGATGCCTGAAGATGTATTTAAACAGGGAGAGAGCTTTTAATTCCACAATTAGAAAGCTTGAGGTTCTAGCTGAGATAACATTTCAGTGTGAACAAATTTTAATTAAAATTCAATCAGTCAGTCAATCATAAGTTAAAAGGATTAGATCATGTAGGGTTTCCCAGATGATGGGGGAGGGGACGGAGCTAGGGGAGCTGAGCGAGGGAAAGGGGTAGAAGGAAGCTGCCTGCCTCCTGCTTCCCCAACAGAAAGCCCTGACCTTGACCTACAACCCTTTTATGGGACATCAGGGACATGAAGGCTGCTGTTTAGATCCGCCAGCTTTCTGACAGAAGAATTTCATTCCTGAGGAAACAATGTACAGCTTAGGGGAAAGCAGCAGCTAGAACGCTTTATTAAGCACATCGGATGTTTTTACATGTTGTTCACCTGCGAGCTGATAAAATGCAATGCAGGTCGGTTACATGTAGGTAACTGTAACTGAAGCCTCGCCTTTTCTCCTTCTTCCTTTCGTAGTTGTCCACAAGGTCATGAAACGTCTCTTTCTGTGTGTGAGTCTTATAATTTCCCAACTTCTGGTTATGGCTAAGACATTCCCTCACCTTCCCCTCCTCAAGGATATCATCCAGAATCCGCAGCCCAAATCAGCTCTGCCAAGATGAATTTGCTTCCCAGCAAAATCAGAGTATCCCATTCTTCTGATTTTATTCATGTATTCAGCATTTTTTTTTAATCGATCCTGTAATGTTTGGTGGGTTCTGTGCTTATGATATAAAGGACAACAAAATGAAAAGAATTCCCAGTCTTTCAGAGAACCACTGGCAAAGAACAGTTTTCAGTGAGAAGTGTGCCTCACCCACCCTTGGCCAGGTCTGAAGGGAGCACAGTGAGGGGGAGGGAGGGCTTCTTGGAGCAGAGGTGACAGTGGGTAGAAGAGGGACACTCTTGCAGGACTTTTCATGGGAGGCAGGTGAAAAACGTCTGTTCGACCCAGATAGGGCACCGATGACAGACTAAAGAAGTAATTCCACCCAAGTCTAGTTTGTTGGGCTCCTTATGGGTCCATTACCAGGGCTACTCACAGGAGCATGGGTGACGCAAAGCCTGCTGCCTCGCTGGCCTGAAAATCCTACCCCAGCACAGGTGACGACTCAGAAAAGCCGTGCTCCCAGACCCCCCTGCACAGCCTGTGGACAGCTCCGAAATGTCTCTTCTCTCCTTGCAATTGATCACTACTTAATAACTTTGAGGGGCACCTTCGTGAGTCTCATAACTTTCTGAACTTCCTGCCTAAGTCTTAGGAGCCTCATCCTTTCTCCAGGAGGGAATAGTTAGCTGCACAGCCAGCTGAGGAAACAGAAGTTTCCTGTGCAAGAGCACAGCGTGAAGGCAGAGACCTCTCAGGGCAGAGGTAGGAGAGGAAGCACAGGACTCCATGTCTGCTTTATAAGGGGTCTCTGGACCAAGCTGAAGAAGGGGGCCTTGTGCCCCTGGCCAAAGCACTAAGGTTGGAGAGTGACGTGACTGGAATCTAAAGTAGCCAGCCTTCGTAGTGGTGTGCGGAGAATGTGAGCTGGGGAGATGTAGACACAGCGAACAGGCGGGGGCTCTGCAGTTGCCTTGACCTGGGAATTCGTTTCTAAGACCCTTCACACAGCTCTTCATACTTCTATGCCATATATATACCATACACGTATACACATTTATAGATATTCTGTAGCCTGAGATCTTTTAGACAGTTTTTTGTGTGCTGGTGTGGGACATTCCTCAGGACACATTGTTAAGTGGAAAAGTGGTCTCCACAATAACGGGTAGAATGTTGTCTTTGTTTAATAAAAAAATACTAGCAGACAGACAGACAGACAGACAGACACACACACACACACACACACACACACACACACACACATATACCCGGGAAGCAAGATAATGTGCTGGCTAAGAGGCTTGGAAACAGATGGTTGGGATAGAAATTTTGACTTGATTATTTACTAGCTCTGTGCATTTAGCATTCTGCTTTATCTTTAAATGGGATAAATAATAAATATATCTCCTAGGATGATTGTTTTAAGTGGATCAGTACATGAAAAGTGCTTGGAACTCTGACATGTGCATAGGATGTGTTTGATAAATATTTTCCACAATAATTCAGGAATTACTTTATTGAATACATAAAGTGTTTCTGGAATACAATAGACTCTTGTTAACAAGGGTGCCTTTTGATGGGTGCCTTGTTTATCACTTTATACATTCAATGTTTTTAAGATAGAGAAAGAGAGAGAGAGAGAGAGAGAGAGAGAGAGAGAGAGAGAGAGAGAGAGAGAGAGAATTTTAACCTCTGTTAAAATAAAGATTGTTGCTGGAGTCCAGACAGGACATGACGGGACTCTGAGCTAGAGCAGAGCTAGCTGCAAAGGGAGGTAGAGGCAAAGGCCCATATTCAGGAGATTTTTTTTTCAAAGTGGAATTTGCAGGACAGAGCTGAGACGCAGGACAGAGCTGAGACACATAACTGATAGCAGCGTTGTTCTTGAGATTGAGTGATTCAGGAAGAAGGAACAGGCTCAGTAAAGCAGAGGATGTAGGGTACTTGAGGGGAGAGAAGGGAATGAGATGGTCTTAGTTGTGCTTAAATTTTAAATAGTTTACGGGTAGTCTATTCATCAGCTTTCTAATACCGTGACAAAAACCTGAGGCATTGGGGCTGGAGAGATTGCTCGCACAGTGGTTAGAGCACCGGCTGCTCTCACAGAGGACCCAGGTTTGATTCCTAGCACCCACATGGTAGCTAACAACCATCAGTAATTCCAGTTCCAGTTGATCCTACACCTGCTTCTGACCTCTGAAGGCCTTGTATGACATGGGTGTACTTCGACACATAAAATAAAAATACACTCAACTTTTTTTTTGTCCCAGTTTCAGAGGTTTCAGGCCAAGTCTCTATATTCTCTTCAAGGATTGGCCCCGGTGACCTAATTTCCTTCTACAAGGCTCCACTTCCTTAAGGGTTGTACCATCTATTTCTTTTTTTGAGATAAGGTCTCACTGTACATCCCTGGTCAGCCCAGGGATAGGTAGACCAGACTGCCCTCAAATTCACAGAGATCTGCTTGCCTTTGCCTTCCAAGTGCTAGGATTATAGACGTGCACCACCACACCCGGCTCTACCTCCTTCTAATAATGTCATTGGCTGGGGACCAAACATGGGCATTTGAGGAACATTCACAATCCAAACTGTAAGCAGGTGAGGAGCTTATTTATCCTCCTAGGAATTGGGGGTAGAGAATCCACCCTCTGCTCTCAATGTATGCCTGTGGCTTTCTGAGTTCTAACTCAGTCTTCTAATTTTCAGCTGCTTAGCAGTTCCCTTAGCAACTGCTTTTTGCTAAGCATCTTGTGATGTGCTAGAAGCTAGCTGAGAAGAAAGGAGGATTTTAAGTGAATATATGAATATAATAGATATATATATATATAATATTAATATGAGAGGGAGGGAGGGAGGGAGAGAGAGAAGGAGAGCGCAGAATATCTATAGAGCGATATAGCGAGAGAGACTCTCTGCGGCCCCCATCTGGCCTGGAAATCTCTATGTAGACCAGGCTGGCCTCTCTCTCACAGAGATCCGCCTGCCTATGCCTCCTGAGTACTGGGATTAAAGACACCCACCACCAGGCCTGGCATAATGTATACTTTTTATTGCTCATGCCTAAGAAGCTACAGCTAACATTGGTGGATTCTGATGGCAGACTCCTGGGCCTTGACTTGAATGTACTGTCATTCAAGTGAGGCGCTGTTGACACAACCGTATTCTCTACCGTGTATGGGGTTTGAGCCATTTTATCCCCCTTGTAGTAAGGATGGGCTATAGATGTCTACCCTGGTCACTAGTGGTCAGCAGTGTGTAGGTAGGATGGCTGGATGTAGACAAGAATATTTTGGGGTCAAGGAAGGTAGGTTGAACAAGCACATTAGAGATAGATGTTTTGGAAAAGACTGCGCTCACCCAGTTATGTTTTCACATAACTGATTTTTCCCTGTGAAAAGCGACTGAGATAAGGAGCCTGAGACAGTTAGCTGAGGGTCAGGAGCTGAGAAGGAGTGGTCCAGAGTGGGAAAGGCCAAGGACAGCAGCCTTCGATTGTAGATCCATCCAGAAAGCCAGGATTGCACTGTGATGAGGACTTCTTAATGGAAAAATCAGTTGTTTTTAACCTGGGGTTTGAGTCTATGGAGTTTCCAAGTATGTTTGGCAGACCATCCCAGGTTTGCTTGGCAAGCTTTGCCAAGACTCTATTAGAATTCAGTAGCTACTCTGCATGCAAAGTGACTGACCAGCTCTGCCAGTCTTGCCAGTGATGCTATGGCATGAGGCCTCTGGAGACCTGACCAGGATCACTGCAGCTGCACCATCAGTGCCAGAGGTTCATTTCCCACAGAGCCCTCCTCTCTTTGTAAGGAACTTTACTCTTAGTCAGACTTCTCCATGAAGCGTCGGGAGACGAAGTGTGTTTGTTTTAAATGCACATTAATGGTGGTGAAGTCTTCATAAGGCATGGTTGTTTATCAAGGGTTATGTGTTTTTGTTATAAATATGCCAGGCTTAGTGGCATCGTTGGTAGCTCCACTGAGGGAAATACAAAATTCTCATTGATCTTGCTTAATGGAACATTTTTATGGTTAAAAAGTTAAAACATCTTCAAGTCATTTTATTAATGCCAGGTTTAATTAATTTTTTTTTGTTTTTCTTGCCTTCAGTAAACTCAAACATAAAGCATATTAAGTTCTTAGTGCAGTAGTGGCAGCTTCCTCTTACAGTTTTTTATGAACTGCTTTTGGAGTATTTTTTTTTTTTGAGACTCTTAGTGCAGTAGTGGCAGCTTCCTCTTAGAGTTTTTTATGAACTGCTTTTGGAGTATATATTTTTTTTTTTTGAGACGTCTATGACATACAAGATTATATTTCCTAAGACTGACTTCCTTCTTTCCTCTCATCTAAAAAAGAAAATGCAGACCCTGAATTGCCAGGACTGGGAGCCCCTCTTCACCCTTATCTGTTTCTTTTTTTCCCCTATTCCACATGGTGATAATTGTTGAGGGCGAGTTGCTCAGGTTCAGGAAAAGATAGTCCCTTTTCATGTGTTTGTTGAACATTGTTCACACATATTTGGTATTCTCTACTAACACAAAGATTTGTTGCTGTGACACTTTTTAAAAATTTTTAAAAATTTTTAAATTTTTTTGTATGTGTATGAGTGTACTGTCTGCATGTAAGTTTGTGCACCCGTGTCATGCAATGCTGCAGAAGTCAGAAGAGTGTCTTGGATTCCCCTGGAACTGGAGTTCTCCTGGAATTGGAGTTACAGACGGTTCTCAGCCACCATGTGGGTGCTGCGGATGGAACCCGGGTCCTCTGCAAGAGCAGTCAGTGTTCTTAACCGCCAGGCTATCTCTCCAGCCCCTGCTGTGACACTTTTAATGGCCTCTAGTGTTTGCATGTGGTCCCTAGCCACCGGAGATGGTTAAATGTCACATTTTGAGCCCTGGCAACGTCAAGAAATGCAGAAATGATATAGAAAACTAATTTTAATCTTTAAAAATAATCATCTGAGTTTTCAGAGTCCTTGCTATTTCTCAAAATATCAGAGCTTCATGTGGAGTCAGAGCATTAACTGTCATAGTGATCCTCCTGCCTTCTGGTTATGGTGATCTGCCTTCCCTCTGGGCCTGTAGACAGGAGAAATGGGATTTGTGCCATCAGGGTTGGCACCCAGTGGGCCTGCAGTGGTTTGAAGTTATGACCCCAGCAGCCCAGCAGCTGGTAAGGAGACATGTCCCTACATGGTCAGCCAGCCCTGACATCGTGTGTCCTTCCCACAGGTCCATTCATTAGTGTGGTCTTGTCAAAGCTGGAGAACATGCTAGAGAACTCTCTGCACGTCAACTTGCTGCTTATCGGCATCATCACCCAGCTGGCCAGTTACCCCCAGCCACTCCTCCGCTCCTTTCTCCTCAACACCAACATGGTCTTTCAGCCCAGTGTCCGCTCTCTCTATCAGGTATGTTGCTGGGGCATCCGCACCTGCTCATCTTCTCTTTCCTCTCATGATTTTGTTGTTTTTCAAAAATCCCACATCTCAATTAATTTGTTTTCCTTCCCTGTCCTGTTAAGCTGGTCCCGCAAAGCTTCATTTCGTTAGATGTTTGGAGAGTGCCTTACCAAGAACACCCAGGCAGTTAAAAATGAGCAACCGCCTAATATCATAACAGTTCCCGTAATGAGGGCTGGCCCTGAGAGATATTGATAAGCAAGAGTGGAATTGCACTGGGGAGCGGCAGCATCATTAATGTGGTGTTTGACAGGTCCTTGCATCTGTGAAAAACAAGATCGAGCAGTTTGCTTCTGTGGAGAGAGACTTTCCCGGCCTCCTCATCCAAGCCCAGCAGTACCTGCTCTTCCGGGTAGACATGTCTGACGTGACCACCACGACACTAACCAAAGGTCAGCCAACTTTCTCCAGCAGGTCCCTGTTGGCCTACTCCCCAGTCCCCCCTGTTGGCCTACGCCCCAGTCCCCCCTGTTGGCCTACTCCCCAGTCCCCCTAGCAGGTTTCTGAGGACTTCATCAGCATCCAGGCCCACAAGCATGAAAAGACAGATACCTTTGTTTGTATCCAACAGGGAGAAACCTTTTCTCAGTGTTCTTAAATCTCAAGGAAGGGCTGTCAAGGCCTGTGCCCTCCATGGAGGCCAGGCAGGCATTAGTTTTCCTAGCTGATGGGGTTCAGGGAAGGAGCTGATGTGTAGTATATTGTCAGCCTCCAATAAATAACAGCATCTGTGGGCATCAGAGGGACGTTCTGTGTACTCTCGGAGCCAGTTTTTGCCCGTCCCCGCCCTGAGGAGGGCATCCGTTGTCTTTATTACATTTTCAGAGCCTCTCCTGCCAAAAGAATAAATGAGCGTTAGGACTCTGGAAGTGAAAACTGTTCATTAGGATAGAAAAAGTGACAGTGCTTCCGTCACATCTGGGGAGGTGTTATGTGGGCCACGGCGGGACAGGGAGAGGCTGATTTCTGTAGGGAGGTGCGGAGGGAGAGAGCTGAGGATGGCCCCCCAGGCCCAGGGAGCACTGCAGCTTTGTCTCCTTTCAGCTCTGATGACAAATCTGATGACCATTGACTCCTGGGCTCTGATGCAGGTGTCCATGAGCACAAACAAGCAAATGCCCATGTTGTTCTGACTTTAGGTCGCCGCAGCTGTCCAGGCGCAGCAGAAGCCTTCCCTGAGGCTCATGAGCAATAGGGAGACTTGGACCTGAGGGGCTAAGGAAAGTAGCTGGAAATAAGACTGGGACTGAGAGGCAGAAGCACAACTCAGGGAAGAATTTACATCTTTAGAAGAAGCTGAAAGGGTCCCGGAACTGTGTGGAGCTACTGGGTCCTGTCTCTGTCTCTGTCTTTGCTGTTTGATCTTGAGCACTTTGCTTCCTTGGGCTGCATGTCTGTCACTTGCCGGCGGGCTGCTAGGGATGAAACCTAGGGCTTCTCAAGCATGCCGAAGCACACTGCTCTACAACCATGCTGTTTCCAGCCTCTCCCTTGACTTTTAAAGGAAGGATTTGCTCACCTCTCAGGTCCTTTTTGGCCACAGCCAGAACTCTGGATATGATGAACTGTTGGGTTCTAGAAGGTAGATTTGAAAAGAAAAGTGGGCTGGATACAGTGAGCTGTCAGGCTGGAAGTTGTTGAACTTTGAGAGGAGCAGGCAAGGCTTTTCAGGGAAGGAAGAACACACCACATCTTATGGGAAGGTGGATTCAGGCCCCTGTGGCCTCTCTTAGCCCCTTGGTCAGCTAATCTGTGGGCTGCACTCCTTCTGAGTAGGCAGCTCGTGCTGTCTCTCACTCTGAGAGAGAGAAACACCTCACTTTGCCTTTGTGTTTGATAGGCCGTTGCCAGAGTTCAGTGGATTCAATATAGCCATTTGGGCACATATACACGTGTGTGTGTGTGTGTGTGTGTGTGTGTGTGTGTGTGTGTGTGTGAGCTGGAGGTATGTGGCTGTGCCCTGACCTGAGCCAGCTCTGCTGATTTGTCCTGGCCTCACTCCGTGTGGCATCAGCAGGAGGCTGGAGGGCAAGGATGCCTCACATGCCTGTGGCTGTTGGCTGGGGTGATGGGATGTTCCTCAGCACCCAGCGGGTTAGTCCAGGCTTGTGACATTCAAAGCCATAGGGTTCCAAGTGAGAGCAAGAGTGTAGCAGATATCCCGAGGCCCGGGCTGAGAGCTCACCCGAGGTCAAGTCTGCTGCCGTCCCTCAGCTAAACCTTCTCTTTATCTAGCCTGCCCAGATCCAAGAAGGAAAAAAACCCCACCTCTCTATGGGAAGAGCTGTGAGGAGTAGTGGCTGTTCACAGTCCACTAGACAGAGGTGGCCTCAGTCTCTTCACACTGTCTCCTTAGTCCAGGCTCAGTCTTCATTTGTATTTTACTGTTTGTAAAGTTCTTTCTCAAGCAGTCCGCTTTGTTGCTAACAGCACTGTAAGGCAGGCAGGGAAGGTTACATTAGCTCCATTTTCATATATGAAGCCAGTTTGCCATGTGAAGGGCAGTCAGCCAGAGTCAGGAGGTTCGAGTGTGTGAGATTGAGATTGTTTGGCCTCACATAGACAAGGGTGCATTGTCTCTCTCTCTCTCTCTCTCTCTCTCTCTCTCTCTCTCACACACACACACACACACACACCCTTGGGGAAACACTGCACTGAACTGTCACCAGCACATGTGCCGCGGGCAGGATGGGGACCACTTGTGCCTTGGCGTGCTCTTGGCTCACCCTGTCTGGCAGCTGTGGTGGGGGATATGTGCCCTTGGGCACTTCTTACCTCAGAAGGCTATGGCATGAGTCAGCTAGTATCAGTGCTTGTAAGGCCAGTAGCACACAGGCTTCTCTTAGTATGCAAGGCTTTACTTTTGATTGAATTCTTCAGATTAACTTTCTAATTGCTTTTAGGTTAGCCAAGTGGTAACCCCTCCCTACAACTTTAGAAATCCCCAGTCACAGAGTGAGATAGCTTCCTGTTCCTGCATACAGGGCTGACTTCTGATGCACTTTGAAATTGTAATTGTAAATGAGTGAGGTCTGAGGGTCCTGTTCTCATGGGTCCTGGAGTAGTCTATCTACAGTGAGTGAGTGGAAATCAAAGAGCCACGTATTTCGTCCCCCAGTCTATGTGCAGGGCCATTTGCCCGTGCCGTGCCCTTTGCCCCGCCATGTGCGGAGAGATGAAACATTAACGTATTCTCTGCCTTTCTGCAGTCCTCCCAGAATCAGCCTTAAACACCTTCTGCTGCAGCTTTCACACCCAGGGCACTAGTTGAGAATCCAGTCTAGGTCTGGCCACTTCTTGCCTTTCCCTCCAGGCGCTGCACATGCTCCTTGGGCCCTTTTATGAGCTGCTCCACCCAGGCGCCTTCCTTCCCTTTTGGTGGCCCTGCTGAGAAACGATTCTCCACATGGATGCCTTCAAAGGCAGCATTTGGAAGCACAGGCGGACTTCCTGGGGCCAGCTTCCTGATCATTGGCTGCTCATGGTTAGCCACTAGCTAAGTTTTTTAAAATCCCAGCTCAAGTACTTTTTTTTTTTTTTTTTGAGACAGGGTCTCCCTGTAACCCCAGCTGTCCTGGAACTCACTCTGTAGACCAGGCTGGCCTTGAACTCACAGAGATCCTCCTGCCTCAAATACTCTTAAATACAAAGCAATAGTTCCTTGTGTTGACTTATAGTCAGTCAGTCTTTAAAAAAAATTTATTGAGCTTTTGTACATTTCATACAACCATTCTTAATCAAATTTAGATCCCTCCCCCATGCAGGCCTCCCATCCTGCCAGACCTCATGTATTATGCCATAACATTAAGTCCTATCCAGTCAAGCATTTGTACCAGATAGCACAGAACCCATGCCAACTCAATCAGACAAGAGCCCAGAGTGGAGTGATAGAAATATTCAGAGTCTTTTAACAACTCATGTTTGATTCTAGAAGAGTAGCCAGATAGACACTATCCCATTTTACAGAGAAGGAGCAGGTGCATGGGGAACTCTGCTCGCATGGTAGTGCCTGCCGCATGATGCATGGGAGGCCAGCACCTGGCAGCATGGCACACTGGCCTGGCCCCACCCCGGCCTGGCCCCACCACAGCTTCTGCCTAAGGACGTCTCCTGCCAGTCACCAGACTCCCTTGCTGCTCTTCTGCTTCAGGAGCAAAGATTCTTGGATTCAAATTGGGCAGATACCTCTTAGCAATGACACTTCTAATTCACAAGTCACACTAGATAACTATCCATGAAAAGCATTTTTTAGGGGAAAGAAGGAATGAGTGAATTTTGGAGAGAAACTTGGAGATGAGGAATGTGAGCATACTCCAGGAAGGAGCAGGGGTGGGAGGGGATGCTAGTCATTCCCTTCACTCCCTCATTCCACAAAGGGGCTGTTTGCCTCTGGGAATGCAGACTGCCTAGAGGCTGTGAGGGGCATTCTCCGAAATCATGACGTGTGTGTGTGGGGGGGGGGGTAAAACAGCAGTCAGGACACAGCCAAGAGCAGTCCTGGCCACAGTGGGGGGGCGGGGGGGGGACGAGAGCAGGCAATGAAGCTTTGTGAGGTCAGCGGTGGCCCCTGTGTCAGTGACTCATTTGACGCCTAGTCAGTGAATCATTTGATCCTTGCAGTAATTCTATGGGCTTTTGATAGGAGAAAAGGAGAAAGTACAGGGGGTGAAGCCACTTGCCTGAGGTGACCTAGCCGGTCGGTAGGTGACAGTCAGTGCTCTTAGCTAGAGTACCAAACACCTTCAAAACCTAGTGGGTTTTAGGGGAACAGAAATGTGGGGAAGGGAATTCCAGATGGCGAGGCAGCAGCCACAACCCAGATTCTCGCCTGGGACAGAGGACCAGCAGTGTCCCAGTCCCACTGGGACCCAAGCCAAGCTTCCTCAGTGAGCTTTGATGGCCTGTTGGGGAGCTGTAGTACCCGAGGACAGCATGGAAGGAGGGTCTCCAAAACCCCCAGACCTCAATATCATCAATGCTTTGGTTTGTACTACTGTCAGGGCACCTCAAGGATTTGTGATTAAAGGTAGTGGGAGACAGATTCTCAACTTTTCCAGTTCTTTATGACACGAACTGTGATAGGCTTTAATCCAAAAGGATATTTAAAGCAGGAAAGTGGAGGATTTTTTTTTTTAACACTAAAGACTCTAGTAGCGAGATGTGGAAAGTACTATAAATGTCAAGAATTTTTAGTACTGTAGTTAAGCAACACTCTGAAGAGAGTGTTGAAAAATGGGGCTGAATTCTAAAAAGCAGCCAAAATAATGAAGAGCCTGAATATAGTGATTTAGAAGGAGTAATGAGATCATTTGGGTAGGGGGCAGGGGTGGCATAAATAATTCCTGTGACTGTATGAGGGTTGGAGGTTCTCAAGAATAAAACAGGCAGGGATGTTGAACCATTTTAATTAGTAAAACTGATTTAGTATGAAAATGCAAATCAGTTGAATATGTTAGAACTTGGGCTTATGTCCTGTTAAACTTATGTTATTAAACCTGAGAGGGAAGCCTCTGGAAACTGTCAAGTGTTGGCTTCCAAGTCTTTTGTTGTTACCATGTCCTGATGGCCACAGGAAGTTCTCAGTCTGATCTTTCCAATATCCTTGATCTTGCCATTATTTCTGGTGATCTGAAGGAATCTTCTACTCTCCTTTTGTGTTGAAGGCTGAAGGACCCAGCCAGAAGGAAATGGGGGGTGGGGGCTCCTAGGAAGCTCTTGAGACCAGAACAGCTGCAGAACACATGGGGCTTGAGGACCGGAGCTGGGCTCACCTGGCAGAGATGGACAGTTAGCTCAGCACTGGGTATAGGGAGAGCAGAGCAGCCAGGGGTCCTTGGTTAAGCTTGTGTACTCCGTCTCCATCCAGCTGATTGGAGACGCTACTGGAAGTTTCTTTAGAATGAGTCAAGGTTTTGCTCTGTTGCCTAGGCTGTCCTGAAACTACTGGGTTCAAGTGATCCTCCTGCCTCAGCTTCCCAGGAGGCCAGGACCTCAGCATGGCACCACAGTGTCTGGCTGGGAGGTTTCTTATCAAACCTGTATTCTTGCCTGAGCTTAGTTTTCATGAGGTTCCTTGGATAGTTTTAGGTAGAGTCTTGTATAATGAGCTGAGAGGAAGCTGTGACCTGCTGGACAAGTCCATGTATCATGGAGCACCGAGGGCTGAGGACACCACCCAGGACTCTCTCCACCTCAACCCTCTTGACCCTCGGACCCATACTTGTCACTTCAGAGCCCCGTGTCTATTTTCTTTCCGCCTTCAGATCCCATTCAGGAGGCCTCCAGGACAGGAAGTGGGAGGAGCCTTTTGGATGGTCCTCCACGAGTGCTTCAGCCCTTTCTGAGCAACAGAGCCAAGATGTCAGGGGCACCCCCAAGCCTGCCCTTGCCAGTGAGGAACACCATGCTAGCTGCTGCCCTCTTCCCTGAGTTCCTAAAGGAGCTGGCAGCCTTGGCGCAAGAACACTCCATTCTGTGCTACAAGATCCTGGGGGACTTTGAGGACTCGTGCTGTTAGCTTTTTATATTCCTATTCTAATAGATTCTTGTTTTATAAGGTTATAGTGTCTTGACTGAATGTTAACTGCAAAGCTGCTTATCCAAAATGTCTACTTTGATATTTCCTGACAATACTTGATTGTGGGGAGGGCTTTCTGGCATCTCCTGTCGCTAGCCGGGTCTCCCCTGTTACATGGAATGTAAGTCCTAGGAGCTGGGGCCCCCCTTGGCAGTGTGTCCCTCAGTGTTTTCTCCTCACATGGCTGGTGATTATTGGAGTCACCCAGCTAATGGCACCAGGCAAACACGGGTTCAGTGATTTCTGGACACACCACGTGAAGGCCGGCGATCAACAGCAGGTGAGGCGGTCACCTCGGCAGCTGCACGCTCGTCCACCACCCTCTGCGGCTCAGCTTCTGGACTGGAAAAGGGAAGAACAAAGTGGAGCTCCTGCCTCTCCACACAGGCTCACGTCACCGGGTTCTTTGGATTTTACTTCGATGACTCGTATTCTCTCCACATGCATTGCCTTATGTTGTGGAAACTCCCCAGCCCCAGCTGTCACCAGGGACGTCACGTGTGGCTGGAGAGAATGTGGAATGCAGGGAATTAGTTCTTGTGGCTTAAGAGCTGTCTTTGAGCACTCCTGAAACACTGACGATAGCCTTATTTTGGTAAGATTTGCACAAAATGAAGCATATCTATGTGAACTGTTACTTCGCTTTTTAGGCATTTGATCAGATGAACAAATCTCGGTATTATATACTTATGCAAAAACCAACCATCATTGTTTTTCTAAGTGTTTTATGAAAACAGACATTCATTTGTGAAGCTATTTCATAGAGTTATTTTTTTCTTTTTTTGAGGGATGGAATTTGGAGTGCAAAAAAAGATAAAATTAAGTTAACTGTAATCTGTAAAAAAACTGGTCATTGTTTTGTTTGCTTTTACTGGTGTTTTGCTTTCCTAGAGAAATGAGCACTGTGAAGCCATGTTGGAAGGAAGCTAGGAAGGAAGTGCAAGCAGTTCACAGGGAGCCCTGAAAGCCTTAGGTGCCTGCTGGTCTGTCTTCCTCATGGCTACAGTGTCTTCTGCGTGTCTGGTTGCCGTGACAACCTGTGGAATGTGGGTGCTTCTGACTGCTCTCCAGCCTGCTCCCAGCTCCATGGTTATGCTTGAACCATGGGCCCACAACATCACCCCCAGGTGACATACGGAGAGACTGGCAGCTGAAAATGACCCCATAAATGACCGGTGCTTATGAAAATACTGTTCCCCTTTCTATTTTACATCCAGTTCTGAAGTGAGAATCAAGAGGAGGAGCCTCCTGGCTGGAGGTGTATTAGAAGTGGGCCCCAATCCCTGCTGAGCCCCAAGTGCAATGCCTCAGGAGCACCACTTTGCGGTGGTCAGGCATCTGATACAGGAGGACAGAGGGGGAAGGAGCTGGATCCAAGGCATTGTGGGCAGAAGGGTCTGTGTGCTGGGGTCTCGAAGAACTTTCTGTTAGAGAACTGGAGAGTCAGCCCATGGGACAAAGGCCCGGGAGATCTGTTAGGGATTAGCCTGGCAGTGTATATGTTAAGTTAGAAACTCCGATACCTTCACATTTCTGACTTCACTTCGTCTTGAAAAGCAGCTTGTCCAGCCATGGTGTATCAGATAGCACGAGGGAGGCTCGGCAGACAGGCCGGCTCCTGTCTGCTTGAAATCTGCCCACAAGTCTCCATTAGAAAAGGGGGTACCTTCGGCTGTAGAGCAAGGAAAGCAGCTTAACCTCCTTCCTTCCATGCTAGTGTAGTCTCGTCTGATTATTTATACTTGTCAGGGTCACTGAACGCTGAAGCCACCTCTGTAAATGGCACTCTTCAGCTTCTTGGTTTTATGCTGTTGATTCTTCTCAAGTTCATATTTAATTTTTTCTTCTTTTTTTACATGCTAGGCAAGCATGCTGCTACTGAACTATAACTGTATATGCAGCCCATATAATTATTATAAAGCTCAGAGCCCCTTTGTGGAAGGTGCTCATAGGCAAAGAGTGACTTGGCACCTCTTAATTTATTTTTCAGTAGATACTGATATAGATTTACTTTAAAGGAGGACAGAGATGACCCGAGTCTCTGGTGAAGGGCAGGGAAATTTGATTAACTGGGATGAGGTGCTCATGGCAAACTCACTTGACAACTCTTCTCTAAGTCTTTATTTGGAACCCTAAACCAATTTGTTTCTGAAGCCTTACAGTCTTCCTTCAGAGGGTTGTGTTCAGAGTTTTACAGCAGGAAGTTAGAAAACTGGCCTGGGAATAGAGTATTCAAAGACCATGTGGTTGAGTGAAGTACCCTGGATGGGTTATTTGTGGGGAATGGTATGGACATGCTTAAAGAAAATCCCAGCTACAGACCAAAGAGCAAGTCTTGATGATCTGAGGCGGAACACCACACTAGGCACATGGGACTCGGCCTGGCAGGCAAGTACTACCAAAAGCTCTTTGTGAGAAAGCAGAGTGCTAAAGTAGAGTACTTCAGCCCTAAGGGCCACAGGTGAAGCCCTTTTTTGCAATGAGTTGGGGGAGGGGAATTGTACAAGATTTGACCTGTTTAAAATGTACACTGATCAAGGCCAGCCTGGTCTACAGACTGAGTTCCAGGATAGCTGGGACTACAGGGAGACCCTGTCTCAAAAAGACCAAAAAAAAAAAAAAAAAAAAAAAAAAAAAAAAAATGTACACTGAGGATTTGTGTTGTCTTCCGTGGAGCAGGCCTCATAAGAACTGCCATGCTTACTGGAGCAACAGTGTAGACAGCTCCATGGGCACAGCCCTGTGTCTAACCTGCTGGAGTCACAATGTCTGGCCCAATGGACCTGGGCAGGGACGGAGTAGAGTTCCTGGAACATCACAACATTAACCCAGATTTATAATTCAGAGTCTGACTTAATGGTCTAGACTGAGTGAATTTTATGGTTCAAACTACATGAGCACACTGGGATATTTAAAATTGATTTTTGAAAATGGCCAGGTAACTGTAAAATTTTGAACAAAGAAAATCTAGCTCAGGTTCAGCCTACAACCCAATTTTGTGGGGACAAATTACAATCTCCCAGCTATGAGTGGAGCTGTAGGAACAACTAATTAAAGATGTGATTTTTTTTTTTTTTTTGGTCTTTTCGAGACAGGGTCTCCCTGTAGCCCCAGCTGTCCTGGAACTCACTCTGTAGACCAGGCTGGCCTTGAACTCACAAAGATCTGCCTGCCTCTGCCTCCCAAGTGCTAGGATTAAAGGCATGCACCACCACGCCTGGCTAAGATGTGATTTATCATCGAACACTTCCTTTTGCTGGTAGAGCCACTGTAAGGTGGTCCCCACTGTGAGGTGGTCCTCATTTGACTCAGCATTATTCTGGAAAGTGCTTAGACATGCTGAGAGTGCAGCTGATGTGACAGGAGGGTGGAGTCACGGCCTTGCTAGTGAGGAGCTGTCCTTAGCAGGTGGCTTTTATTTAGGTCAGATGTAGTTGTTGATTTTCAGCCCATTAAGGCATCCTGGGACAGAGTGTTGTCAGGAAAGCATCTCCTGTGAACAGAATCTACAAACTGGATCTGTGAATATTTGGGTTGCTCTAATTTGAACAGCCAGTGACAGGGCTGGGTTTTTTTTTTGTTTTGTTTTGTTTTGTTTGTTTTCCAGTGTCTGTAGTAGTCATGTGGGTTCACTGCCACCTCTAGGAGTCTAAGGTTATGACTTGGCCTCCCTTTCTGAATCAATGTGTCCCAGGCTGCTTTCATTACGAAGCCTGGCCAGCATGGTAGGTTTGTCATGGGTGCGATGTAAAATATCTATGTGCTGATGGGGTTCTCCTTTAAGAGCAGTCCAGCTTAGTCGCTAATTACCAGCTGTGTGTTTGCGGAAGTGGCCGTTGTCTTGCCATTTTTATGAGACACTTTACTGCAGGAGAGCTATCACTGCACGTGCGACTTTGAGGCACAGCCCGGGCCATGTAATGTGCAGTTTGCTGGAAATCTCAGCCAGCTCTGCAGTGCTAGCTTTCCCTGGCGCAGCAGTCCTCTAGCAACTGAGGCCACAGCAGCTTTAAGCCTTTAGGAAGATATTCTAGGAAGATATTCTAGCTCCTTCTTCACTCACCAGTCTGTGAACCACATGACACTAATTCCACATCACACAACAGCTTAGAAAACTTGTCAACAGGGCTTGTACTCCACTCCTAAGTCTCATCAGGGAGGAGGCATCTTACGAGAATGGGGTTGACTTTTTTTTCCCTTCCTTTTGAATGACCATCATAAGCATAATGCTTCACAAAAGCTCTTGGAGGACTAAGAATGGCTTTTGGGGTAATTTTGCCTCACAAATCCTCTCTACATTCAGGCATTTATTAGGCCATTACTTGTTTTGGAGGACGGATTATCCCAGCAGCTCATTAGCTGGATAAACAGAGCTTTAGCAAAAGCTTTTCTGTGAGGCTCTTTAGGGAAAAGGACCAGGTTGGGGTGTGTGTGTGTGTGCGTGCGCGCGCGTGCACGCAGTGGGTGGGGAGGTGGGTCTTTTGCTCTCTAGAGCCCTCACACTAAGCATCAGAGCTGGGACTTGCTCTTCTATGCTGCTGGGTCATACCAAGTTGCATTCCAGTCACTGTTGCCCACACAGGTACAAACCTGACTGCAGGATTCTGTCTTCATGCATTTGCTGTTCATTTCAGGTTTCTTTTGTGGAGTTTAGATTTACTGTGTCACTTCAGAACCCAAAAAGGTGACAGAAGCTCTTAGGCCAGATTATAAATTTCATGGAGCTGTGGCTGCACAACTCTGTACTTTTAAGTATGTCAAGTGACATTTTACTGGGACAAGTGTATGAAAAGGACAACCAGTAACCAGGCCACTCCTTTTTCCCTACAGACATTTTATGGAAGGGAATCTGGTGTTAATAATCTTGCATAACTGATTTTTGCTCAGCTCCTTGACTGAGGGACCAGTGAGAGAGGAGCACACATGCATGCTTTCTGGGGGTCAGCTCTGCGGGAAACAGTCCCCAGGTCCATCTGTCTAGAAGCTGCCAAATAGCACAGGAGCTACATCTGCCCTGGCTCTGGCAATGGGCAAATGACGTGGCCTTCTGGGTGGAGTCCGTATTCTCCCATTACTCTTTGGAATCCTTAAACTGATGTAACTAAATTCAACCTAAAGGAAAGATATAAACTGGGTGTCACACCGTAAGCTTAAATATTGAAACAACCAACTTGAAGGAAGACGGGCAATCTCAAATCCTTCACAGTCCTTTACCTTGGTAGAATACGGATACAGTTTTCCTGTTTGTGCCTTGAGAAAGAGGAACACAAGTATATTCCTGCATGGACCTGCACAAATGCACAAAGATGGCTTCTTGGATACATGGCTCAGGATTTAGAATTTTGGTAGTTACCTTACAAAAAGAGGAGGGCACATGAAGCTGTCTACTCATTTGTTTCATAAGTTAGATGGAGTTTTTTTTTTTTTTTTTTTTTAAGACAAGATCTCACTATGCAGCTCTGGCTGGCCTGGAACTCTCTTTGAACTCACAGACATCTACTTGGCTTTGCTTAAAGGTGTGCACCGCCCTACCTGACAGCTAGATGGGTTTTTACTCATCTCCCATGTGCTAGGTTGTATGCGGAGAGCTGAGGTCGGCTTCCTACTGGAACCACCAACCAGCCACAAAGCCGGCATATGTGGGTGGACGTGACCGGGCAGGGCTGGTTCTGGTGGGGTGAGAAATAAGGCAATTCCCAGCACTTCTGCCATCGCCTTCAGCATCGGTCACACAGCCACAGGTATGTGGATCCCGCTGGCAGATGGCAGTGACTTCAGCTATGGTGCCAACTCATACATTTTAATGAGACTTCCCCTAACTGGTACAAACAGAACCAGACTAAATTCACACTAGTGCAAGAATGTAAAATCCTATTTCACTGAGGCCTGCGAACCAGCAGGGCCATTCTTTGTTCTTTGTCAGTCTCTTAGGGTCTTGTCAGGTTCCAGTCAGAGCTGTGCTTTTCCCTGTAGTAGTGGGATGGGCTCACAAAGTCTGTTCCTCAAGCTTTCCAGAGCTGAGTTGTCAGAGCTGGGTGGCGGTGGCCTTGTAAAGACCAAGTGTGCGAGTGGCATCTTCCCATGGGAATGATCAGTCCATATGCTGTTTTCACGGAGTCCTTTTTGGAAGCCTGCCTGCAGGCTGCAAAAGGGGTGCCTGTTGGCTGCACCCGAACTGAGGTAAGCTCTGGACCTGAAATGATCTCAGGGCTTCTTCAGAGCTTTCTGAAAGGTTTGGTGACCAAGAAGCCAGAACTTTTAGGGAAAATGGAATTTATAAAATGGACCCTGATTTTTCCTTATGAAATAAAGATCTTGCCAGATTGGAATCCTTTGTCACTGTACGCAGATTCGCAGAGCAAGACAACTCTCTCTCGTAGAGAGGTTTGGTGAAAAATCACTTTTATAGCCAGTAGTTTTGTCACTGCAATACAACGTGGGGCCCATGGCCTCCCGGGCAAAGTAGCATTCTCTTATAGTTCTGAGTCATTAATTTACTTTAAAAATTATTTTTTAAAATGTCATCTTCTGCTTATCTCAAATAAACCACAGAGCTGGTTTCCACTCTTATCTCCGCTTTTGGCTGGCGAGGGCTTGCTGTCCTCCCTGTCCTAAGGACGTCTGGAGCATCTGATGACGGAGGCAGGGTGTCCACTGTCCTCCCATTCCTCAGCTGCCCCTGGAGCAACGGCCCCACTCATGTTCTCAAATTCAAGGCCTCCAAGGATTTTGTTCCCTTGCTGTCACAGACTGATAAATACTTCTAAAAAGTGGTCTTTAGGGGGAGGGTCGTTTGTCTGAGGTACCAGGCACGTAAGGAACAAGAGGGAGCCTAGGTCTTTTGAGAGGAATAGATACCATCATGGGGTGGGGGTGGAGGCAGCCAGGCCTTCATCACCACTGTCAGCCAAACCAAGTGCTGTTAAAGGTCAAGATTTTGATTTACTGGTTTATAATCTTATTCATTTCAGGTAAAACAAATCAACTCAATGTTAGACTTTCTCTTTGGATTTTTTTGGCTTAAGTGCTGGGTATGGGGGTTGTCAACTATGCAGTCTTTGAAGTGTCAGTTCATTTTTATGTTCTATTTTAGTATATATTTTATTCATTAAATTTATTTGAAAACTGTGGTCACTTTAAGTCATCGATTCCCAGACCTATGCCTAGGGAGTCAACCAGGCAATTATCACCTGTGCTCTGCAGATGTATGAATACTACTAACATCCTTCTTCCCCACCCTTCCTTGAAAAAGTTTATGAACCATCAGCTTACTTTGTTGTGTTTTTGTCTTAGCCCATTTCTAGGTCTTAATATACCATCTCCAGATCATAGTTTCCCCTGGTCACTGTTAGCCTCCAGTATGAGGACCACTGCTTGACCCTTAGGAAGTGCTCACCAGGTATCAGTGGGAGTGAGCAGTTTTCTTAGAGTAGTTCGGAACGCACACTTTATTTGGTTTAGAATCACTCCACAGTAGAACATGCTATTCTCTGACCATGGCTGCCGCCAGCACAGAACTGTTTCCAGTCAGTGAAGTAGATGGTGTGGCTGCTGGTCTGAAGCTGCTTCTCAGGACATGGTCTGAGAGGAGAAGCGTGAAAAGAAGACCTCACCTCAGGAGGTGTGGCCTGGCTGGCACCTGAGGACATAGCTTGCATGGCACGGCAGGCTGGTTCCACGGACTGCTGCCCTCGTGTCTTCCCTCAGGCAGACGGACCCCACAGCTCACGAAGACAGCTTCTTCTCCAGGATCTGCTTTATCAGAACAGGGTCTGCGCGGCCGAGGGTGGCTTTCCGGACCAGCCCGATGAGCTTGTTTATGGCCTTGGGGTTTCCCTTCACATCCATGACCTGAGAAGAGAGAAGTTAGGGGGTGAAAACAGGGACTCGAGAAATCCTCAGACTTCCAGCTGACCACACACTGAACTCAGATTCTTTCTTCCCTCAAGTAGGACATAAAATGAGGAAGAGGAGGAAGGGGATGGCTTCTGAGGAAGAGGAGGAAGGGGATGGCTTCTGAGGAAGGGGAGTGGTTCTGAAGGAGAGGAGGAAGGGGATGGCTTCTGAGGGGTTTCTAGGTTCCTGTCAAAAGGGGATTCAGGTCTGCTGCATTCTGATTACAAGACCACGTGATAGACCACAAGTGACTGCTGATAGCCAGCAAAGCTGGCTCATGGGAACCAGAACGCTCTCCTTTGGGGCACAATGGCGCAAGGCCAGAGCCTGAGTGAATCCTGTCCTCGATGGAGCATGAGGTCTAATCAGACGGGCGCCCCTCAAATTCTCTAGTGCCATTCGGCAGGCAGGCACCCAGACTCCAACTTTCCTTCTCCTCTACTCCTTGCCAACAAGAGCTGCTGCTTAGAAAACAAACCTACAAAAGAGCAGAGTGCAGGCTCCAGAGGTGGCAGGTTTGAGCCTGAAAAGGCAGGGGTGTGGCTCCCATCAAACTCCCTCCCTCTGTGGGGTGTGGACTCCCATCAAACTCCCTCCCTCTGTGGGGTGTGGCGGACTCCCATCAAAGTCCCTCCCTCTGTGGGGTGTGGTGGACTCCCATCAAAGTCCCTCCCTCTGTGGGGTTCCAAGTGTGTCCTCATCAGTCACTGCAGATGGGGCAGGAAGGTGGAGATTGCCTGGAGGGACAGCATGGCCTCATTTTCCTTATCAAGGGCTCTTTACAGAGCTGTTAGTACCCCAGACCCCTGTACACTGATGGGTGGGTGGGATTTATTTTGAAAGTGATACTAGTAATTTTTTCCCTGCTGAAAAATATCTCTAGACAATATGATTAGACTCTGGGTGGGTTGTGTGTGTATGGGGGGTGGGGTGGGGCTCTTCAACTCCATAAGTTCTAACTTGTGCTATGCTAAGAACACAAAATGACTTGGTTTTCAGCCATGTTCCTGTCAAAGCGTTTTCTCAGTAATTTACAAATCATTTTCATCTCTGCTTTTCTTCTACATCTTAAAGGCCATGAAGCGAAGGCGGTTCCCCGACCCCAGCAGCAGCTCTTCCTTATGAAAGATAGCCACAGGGACTGTAAATGACAACTCGGAGAGTGACAGGCTCTGCAGGTCAAATTCTGGCTTGGAGACCTTGAAAATGCTAACTAACTGTATGCAGAGGAAACCCCGGGGGAGGAAGTGTCCTCACTCCTGGGAAACCGAAGCTGTTTTTCACCTAATCTCATCTCCTTGGACATTAACAGAGTGCTAACACATAAGCAGGGGTTATTGACGGGGCTAGGCCAGTCCTCATGAGGAAGGGCCTGTGGCTGCAGCAGGAGATAGTCACCACTCGGGGGTGTCCTTCCATGGTGGCGTGGCAGAGCCGCTCCAAGGCCTCTTGATCCTGCATCAGTTCCAGCTGCTGTTCTGAAACAATCTGGACTGGAGTCTTCCCCTCCCCCTTCCACAGCTCCTCAAACACCTGCGGGCGGAGGGGAGAGAGGAAATGAAGACTCAGTTCTTCCACCACCGCCACATACCACTGGGGTGATGTGCAACCCGGGCCAGGGAGCAGCAGATTCAGTGAGTTCGCAGCTGTGTGGCTGGCCTGGGGAGAAGTGTCCCATGGCCTCTGGCCAGGCTGGGAACACCTCATCTCTGCAAACTGAGCCTCCCAGAGTTTGCCCACTCCCTTGTGCAGAGAATGAGGAATCAAGCCAGCCAGGCTGTGCACCGCACTTGCTGACTCAACACTGGTAGCCTGTCCTTACAGAGGACTGGTAACATTTAGTGAGGGTGGGGACGGGCAGGCAGCACAAGGAAACCATGGCACGGACAGTGCAGAATAGCCTGCTGGGAAGCAGCGCTTCGGGGCGGGGGGAGGGGGGGGAAGGGCGTTCCAAGAAGGTAACTCCATAATGAAAATGCAGAATGGAAAATAACTGAAAACATAAATCAGAACCCACAGAGGCTCTAGCCTCCCTCTGTATCTCTCACAGGTAGAACTGGACCCAAATCTGACTGCTGGTGCTCTCCTTATTTTTCTCCTCAAATAATGACAACAAATCCCCAAACTGATCAAACTTGGGAAAAGGCAAACATCTCAGCGGCATTTCCTGGTGTGGTTGTTTTCCTTGTTCCTCTTCTTTTTCTACGTTTGCCCGAGAACAAGCAAGAGTGCGGGGCTGTCTTGGGCACCTCCCTGCTCTCCCTGCAGTCACAGGACACTGGAACACTCGCGGTGGGTGTCCACTCTTGCTGCAACAGTGGAGCCCCGCCCTCCAGGACAGGCAGGGCTTTAGTAACTAGCACACACGCCAGAACCCAGAGGGGGGGCTGCTGGGTGTCAGCGGGGCTCGTGCTCGATGAGAAGCGAGCCAGTCCTGAACTTCCATCATGACCCGTCCATCGGTCACTGCACCTTCATCCTCCCAGTCAGATTGGCGCAGTGATGGGCTCAAGGGGTGTCTGAGGTGGGTCCTACTGTGTGTACCCCACAGAACACTGCTCGGGTCATGCCCACATGGACGTGGTGGCTCAGAAAAAAACAGAAGAAACATGGTCTGTATGTAGGTCTTCAAATCCATTTATGTTTAGTGAAAATATGGAACAAAGATCTCCAGAAATCTATTCATAAGAGAATAAGCCCAGGGAGGAAGGTGCTGCGCGAGGTGTGGAGTCGGGAGGGACTTGGCTACTTGTTCTAAATGTCAGCATCCCGTGAACTGGAGACCACAAAGACCAGAAAGACTTTGAATGTGGATTACCCAGGGGAGGGGCGGCCCGCAGGCCAGTCTGGGGAGCTTTTCTACCCCTACACTAATGCTTGTCTGTCTCTAAGACTTTAAGGGGCTGGGGAGATAGGTCAGTAAAGTGCTTTCTGTAAAGCACAGAGACCTGAGTTTGAGCCCCAGCGCCCACATGAAAGTGCTGAAGATGGCGGGGATGTCTGGAGGCTGCAGGCCAGCAGGCCAGCTGAGCTGGGGAGCTCCAGGATCAGACAGACAGACATCCCGTCTCAGAAAACAAGGTAGGAGCAATAGAGGAAGCCCTGCTGCAGCCCCATGGCTTCCGCAGGCAGGTGCACACGCACGCACGCACGCACGCACGCACGCATACACGCATGCAAAACCCTCTTAAAATATTTTTCAAATTATGAAAGTTAACACATGCTCATTGTAAAATATATAGAAATATGAAATGATATTAATAATAAAAAATGCTTTCGATTTTTTCAAGATAACCAATGTTACATGTAGTTTGGCATTTTAGCCCCATCTTTGTCCAGTTTTGTAACGTAGTTGTAATCACAGCAGACGGTCAGTCTGTGCCTGGTTCTTTCTTATTACAGAAGTACTTGCTTATATTAATAAAAAAAAAAAAATCTTCCTGGGCGTGGTAGTGCACGCCTTTAATCCCAGCACTCAGGAGGCAAAGGCAGGTGGATCTCTGTGAGTTCAAGGTCAGCCTAGTGTACAGAGCTAGTTCCAGGCCAGCTGGGTCTAAAGGGAGGCCCTGTCTCAAAGAGACAAAAAAAATAAATAAATAAAAAATAAAAGATGGCTCATCAGTTAAGAGCACTGACTGCTCTTGCAGAGGACCTAGGCTCAATTCCTGGCACCCACATGGCAGCTAAGAACCGTCTTTAAGCTGGGCGTGGTGGCGCATGCCTTTAATCCTAGCACTCGGGAGGCAGAGGCAGGTGGATCTCTGTGAGTTCAAGGCCAGCCTGGTCTACAGAGTGAGTTCCAGGGCAACTGGGGCTACAGGGAGACCCTGTCTCAAAACAACAACAAAAACAAAACAACCCTCCCCCCCAAAAAACCTAATGTCCCCTATTTATAACTTAAATTATGCCCTATCCTTCAGGTAGGTATTCAGATTTTGACTGGCACTGATTTCTTCATCTGCACAGATACCCTAGCTCAGATGTGAAAAATTCAGGAAGACACACCTTACTCCAGGCTCAGAACAGAAACCACCTGCAAGGTGTCACAAAGAAATTGCAGGGTGGATCTTTCCTGGAAAGGAGGTGGAAGTACCCAGCAGACACAGAGAGACCCCTCCTGGCTCCTCACAGCCCGGTCTGGGGTCACTCACTCCTGCATCTGCCTCTGCTACACAGGCAAGGGGACCATTTCTCAGGCTCAGGAGACCCTTAACAGGCTGACAAGGAGTATGTCCTTGCCTGGGACCCAGGACTCAAATGGTAGCTGGAACCGTGGCCAGGAACTCAGGCCCCTCACTAGGAAGGAAAGCAGGGCCCTGGGACAGGCGCTTTCAATACAGAGGCTACTGCTGTGGAGAGGGGTGGCAGTCAGGCCACAGTCATGTCATTCACTGGCTTCCAGGAGCCACAGGGAGCATGGTGGCTGGAGTGTCCTTTACATCAGTTAGAACTTACTGTTTTATTCACTTCACAAATTAGTGCTGCCAATTCTGGGGCTGATAAAGCAGTCTCTGGTTGGAGCGAGCCACTGAGGGGACATCCTCTGCTGCCCCAGTCCTCCCACTGCTGGCCTCGTGGCCCAGGCTCCTGCTGCAGCATAAAGAGGCAGCTTTTGTCTGTGCCTAATCACACCTTGGAAAGCACCACCCCAGGACCGCTGCTTCTGGCCAGGCGCTGGCTCCTAGGTGTGTTGAGAGCAATCACCTGTGATAATAAATGGCCACCAGAAGTAAGGCGTGACAATTTGGGATGCCCCAGTCACATTCAGATAGTAGAGCTACTGGTGACACAGGAGGCAGGAAAAGTCCATGAGTCCCTGGGGACGGAATCCACACATCCTTCTTAACTGCTGCCCTCTATTTCTTTGCTTAAACCATCTTGGGGAAAAAAAAAGCACCTAGGCCCCTTACCTATCCCTGCCTGAGCTAGCCTTGTGGGTCAGGGTGAAGAGGAAAGAGCAGTTCAGGGGAGATGGCAAAGAGGGCGCTTTGTTGGCAACCAAGAAGAAAGACTCCTGAGTCAAAGCAACCATTGTGTAGGAACAGACAACACAAGCTCAGAGGGGGCAGGGCACAGCAACATGACGAACTGAAACACCAAGAGGAAAGACCATCCCTCTGTGACGTGGGGTTAGTCTGTAATAGCTGTCACTTCTACATTAAAAGGCTTCTGGTGCTTTCTAAGTACACTCCAGAGCACTCCAGTGGCATGCCGTGTCTTAAATGTGGCTTCCCTCTCCATGGACCACATGTGGCCTGGTCCCTCTGGAAGCAATAACTGGATGATGCTCAGACAATAGACCAACCCCTTCTGTTTCCAGGAATGCATAAAGGAGACAGACAGACAGACAGACAGACACACACACACACACACACATGCACAGACACTTGGCATCGTTTCACCTGAACTGTAGCTTGGCCAGCAGTCCGGATATATCCCAGGCCTGAAGTCTCAAGCAGCCTGGGCAAACTGGACTCTCTGCAGGCTAGCTGTGATGCTGATGGCTCTGGAGTCAGCTATGTCCCTCCCAGCTGGCCCTGTCCTTAGTTACAGGAGGTGATGGGAAGCCACCTGCCACTTCAATACACAGACCTGGCTCTTTTAAAAGGATGGTAGGGCACTTCTGTCTATAGTGGCCAGGAGGTTGGGCAGTATGAGACACAGTCTTCCTATTTCTATTTCTGGAAAACAGCTGCCCCGCTGCAGCCACCTCCTACTGCCTGGGCTCTGGGAGCTGAGGAAGGAGGAGGTACACCTCAGAAGGCCTGTGGGATCATCTGAGAGGAGGGTGCAGTGACACGTGAAAAGGACAGAAATAGTGCGCAACAATGCCAGCAAGAGACGGGTGGGGAGAGGGTTAACAGCGGATTACAGCACGGAACGGGAAATCTGGTTCGCTTTTTTTTTTTTTTTTTGAATTCAGCATGTACTTAGGACGGGATGAATCTTTGCAACTATCTGTCATCCCCCAGGAGTTAGCCATGCAGTCAACTTTCTTCCTCACCTCCTGGTCATTTAATCATGAATGTAGCCCCTTCCAGTTGTCAGAAGCAAAGCCAATAATCAATAGGATCAAAGACTTTGTATTCTGACTCATAGTTTCTAAAAACCAAAGTAAACTTAAGATGGATGAGAACAAGGGCTGGCAAGAAAGTGGGGGACTGGACTCCATACACTGTATAGGAATGTGGGGACTGGACTCCATACACTGTATAGGAATGTGGGGACTGGACTCCATACACTGTATAGGAATGTGGGGACTGGACTCCATACACTGTATAGGAATGTGGGGACTGGACTCCATACACTGTATAGGAATGTGGGGACTGGACTCCATACACTGTATAGGAATGTGGGGACTGGACTCTCAGACACTATATAAGGTGGGAATATAAAATGCAGCCCCTTTGATAATAATTTAGTAGTTTTTCAAAATGTCAAACAGAATTATCATATGTACTGGAGATTCCATTACGAGTGTATAGATCCTAGAACTTTGAAAATATATGCTCACTAAAGAATTTGTATATGAATGTTCAAAGCTACATTATCCATAGAAAATGGAACTGACTCAACTGTGAGATAAAATGTCGCTGAGTGGGCGAAGGGCTTGCCATGGAGGTATGAGGACTTGGGCTCCAATCTCCAGAACCTCCATGAAGACAGATGTGGCAGCAGCCTGAACCTGCAATCCCAGCGCAGTGCAGGGCTCTAATCCCAATGCTCCTACGGCCAGATGGCGGGAGACACAGGAGTATCCCAGAAGTCTGCTGGCCAGCTAGCCTGATATGTAGAGCCAACATGAGACTGTCTGAAACAAGGTGGAAAGAGAGAACTGACAACCGAGATTCCTGACTTCCACATGTGTTCCATGCATGCATGGTTGTGTGCACCTGAATAAATGCACTCATCATATACACAAAGATAAAAGATACATATTAATTAATCCATGATAAAACATGCATGGACTTTGAAACCATTATGGTCAGTGATAGAAGTCAGAACACGCTGGGCCACGTGCTGCGTGATTCCATTTACATTTATAGCCTAGCATAAGCAAATTCAGAGAGAGAGAGAGCAGATTGGGAGTTTTCTAGCGGAGGAATGAACCGTGAGTCCATCCAAGGTTTCTTCCTGAGATGATGATGGCTGCATAACAGAACAGACTAAACAGTAATGGGATTTTTCAAGAGATGAGCAACATTCACTTCTTCCCCCGCCAAGAAGAGCTGGACAACAGGTGGCCATCTGCAAGTGATCATGGGAGAGCAGTGAAGTCCAGGAGAAAAAGAAAGGCCTGTGAGCCACAGAGACATGGAACAGTAGCACAGACAGTAAATGGTCCACAGCCAGGCAGGGCACCATTCCTCTGCAGGGCTGGGGTGACAGGGAGAATGCCAGCAAAGGTCAGGTGGGGATGCAGAAATCCTAGCTCCGGGAGTTTCACAAACCATAGGCTTGCAGGCCTCTTAGACCAGAAACCTGAACTCCGGCCAGCAGCCCTGCTGTTGGAAAGGAGCACATCAAGTCCTGAGGTGCTGTAGCCAGGAGCCGGCTTGAGAAGGGACCTAGAGCCTGAACTGGGTTGCTCTGGGGTCAGTAGCCTCAGCACACTCCTCATTCTGGCAGACCCCATGGGCATTCCACTGCCCCGGCAGCTGCCTTATGAAAAGACTTGATCCAGAAGAGTGACACGCACTTAAACCACTGAGTGCCTACGCAGTAGGGGATGAGTATAATGACACAGGAGAAAGGAAGGTGCTACCTTCAGGAGATGGCGATCAGGGACTCTGCCCCATTGAAACCATTACTTTTTTTTAAAGCAACTCTTCTTGGTAGCCCGGCTATGAACTATGTAGTTCAGGTTGACACAGGACTCTGGATCTTCCTATCTTAGGCTCCTGAGTACTGGTATTACAGGTTTGAATCACCATGGGTGGCTACTTAAAACCATTAGAATCAATATTCATTATTTGTGCTCAGAAAATCAATGATTTCCTTCCAAACAGAAAGTGGAAAGAGGAACATAAAAAGATGAAATACCCAAGGCCCTGGCCTGGGAGAGATTCCCTCAGCAGCACACAGTGAACACCTTTCGAATCAGATTTTTATTTTTTTTCCTGGCCACCCAGAAGCCAGGATTCACCTGCTCCTTCAGACATGCTGGAGTTGATGAATGCAAACGCGTCTCTATCTACAGCAGAAGCAACTGTCAGCATCTCCCAGCCCGTTCAACTTCTCCCCCTGGAACTATCTCTGTCTGTGCTCTGGGGCTTTGTTTTCTTGCAGGGCAGGGTGGGGAGGAAGAAGGGGAAGGCTGTTTCCTTCTTTCATTTCAAATGTTACGATTCATCTTCTCATACATGTAGGTGTAGTTTTTCTGCCCTCGAGCCATCTAATCTTTCCACAACTGCTGAGCACTGTCATAAACATTTGTAATCCTCTGACATGTACGCAAACCCAAGCCTTTCCTAAGTGCTGACTCTGTGCAGCTGACAGCCTCACTCGAGGAGGCTTACAGAGTCTTCACCAGCTCCTGTCTCTAGTTTCACAGAAGAGAGCATGGTATATGCTCAACAGTGCCTCATAATTAACCAAAAGCAGCCGCTTCCCCAAAGCCGCACTTTGTAACCTGCCACTACTGTAGATGTGTATAAATATTAAATGCAAAAGGCACCATTAAAATAACATTAGGCTTTTGGCTGAAGCACTGACAGCTTTGCAGTCTCTGAAGTTGAGATGAGGCGGCCGCTAGGTGTTCTTTATCTTTCTAGGTACTTATATGTAGCGCTTTCTGACTTCTAGGAACCTCTCACTCACCTAGCCTCATTAGGCGAGGTGGTTAGGCTATTTTACATGATGCTATTCTTCTGCATTTTCACACTCGGGATGCACATGTAAAATTTCATCTCCTGAGTGTGTGGCAGTGTGATCCCACTCTCCTCACTGAGGATCAGCTTCCCAAGGGCAGGCATGTGACAGAGACAGTGGCAGCTTTGAGACTGGTTGTGAAAGCATAAAAGGAGCAGGTGGGCTGAGAGCCCATGGGCACCTGGGCAGCCATGTGGTCAGCAGCCCACCAGGCCCCCAGTCTTGTACATAAACAAACATTTAAGGGAGACATTCAGACAAAGCCAGATGATAACTAGTTCTTCCTATGAGCAAAGACCAGAAGCAAATTGCTCACGTGGCACAGGCTTGCTAAATGAAATCTTTGGCCCCCTCTAGACCATAAGCATAACCACTGAATACTTCATTTAGTGATGAGAGTTGCAGTTCACAGAAAACATTTACTGAGATCATGGAGTTATGAGAAGCTTCTGGAAACGTGGACATACCTGTAGAGCTGCTGATGAAGAAATTGTCTTACTGTCCAGCAGGTCAAGGAGCTCAGCAAGCGCAGAGGGTGTGACAGGACTAACAGGCCCCAGAAGAGGAAGAAAGACAAAGTCAACATGAACAGCTGTCAGAACCCAAACCCTCGCTCTTGTATGTATAATCAACAATCCCCAGGGATGAAAGTAACAGGCTAACAGGGCTCTACTTATTGATTTTGTTATTTTAGGGTAACAATTTTTTTGTACTGGTGGCTTCTTCTAAAATTCTTTATTTTACCTCCCAATAATAATAGCTCTTTGGCAGCAATATTACTTCACAAAGGGAGGTGGCTGCAAAATTCATGAGCCACAGAGAAAGGGAAAAAAATCATCAAGTAATTGTTTCCAACAGAAGATAAGCCTAAAAATTACTTCAAACAAAACAGCTAACAAAGCCACTTTCCTGAGTGTTTCTATGCAAATATAAATTCCTTTTAATTGTACAGAATTTTCCATATGAGAGCAAAACATGATGTCTAGCAGGCATGTCCTCTCCTGTCCTCCTGGGCCCTCCATGAGCACTGCTCTCTTTTGTGGATTCAGATGGCTTTCTGGACACAGAAGGGCCCAGAACTCATAATGCTTCCCCTTGTATGATGTACCTTATTTGCCAAGGCACCATGACACAAAAGCTTAGGGGAAAAAAAAATACTGTATGGTATTATTAATTCACATTCGGGGGTAGAGTGAGGGGGTGCACCCAGATTACTAAAAAGACAAGACAGAATTACAGACTACGTCTTTACAAATATATGGTTCAGTTACTTCTTAATACACACAGCAACTAGGGTAATGAGATGCTGTCTGAGGTCGCTAGAGGGCTAGTTTCAAACAGAAGTTTATAAATAGCACATGGGCATGACTGTGTAAAAGACTCCGAAATGCTTGACGGCGCTTGAAAACATCTCCTGTATTTTATATATATTTATATATTTTTTTTTTTTTTTTTTTTTTTTTTTTTTTTTGGTCTTTTTGAGACAGGGTTTTCCTTTAGTCCAGCTGGCCTTGAACTCACAGAGATCCGCCTGCCTCTGCTTCCCAAGTGCTGGGATTAAAGGAGTGTGCCACCACACCTGGCTTTCCAGCATCCTTAAATCACTTGATTTATTCCAAAATATGGACAACAGGTAATTAAAAATGGGAATAAGGGAGCTGGAGAGATGGCTCAGCGGTTAAGAGTGCTGACTGCTCTTGCAGAGGACCTGGGTTCAATTCCTAGCACCTATATGGCGGCTGAGAACCATCTTTAAGCTAAGCGTGGTGCCCGCCTTTAGGAGGCAGAGGCAGGCGGATCTCTGTGAATTCAAGGCCAGCCTGGACTACAGAGTGAGTTCCAGGACAGCTGGGGCTACAGGGAGACCCTGTCTCAAAAAGACAAATAAAATAATAAAAATAAAATAAAATAAAATAAAAATAATAGAGACCATCTAGTGTTACTAAATTCGTGGCTTGAGGTCTGGTCTGGGAACTCTTCTGACTAAAGCACAGGAGGCAGGAGGCAGAGGGCCAGAGGGCTGTGAATAAATTAACAGTTTCTTCCAGCATCCCACTTTTATGGGTAAGAAATATCAGTTTTTTTTTTAAATACATATGGGTTGTTCTGATGTTGTACAATCCTAGAAAATACAACAGCCATTTATCTTATAGTGTAGACTGTGTGCAAAACCCGTAATAAGCACTGAGGATGAGTAAGTTTCTAGAGCATGCAAAAGAGGGCACCGCCTTGAGTCAATGGCTGCTGTGGGCCACTTCACTTGCTGTAACAAAATACCATAGGCGGAGTGGCTTACAAAGAGCAAAATTTATCCCTTACAGTTCTCAGGCTGAAAAGCTGGAGATCGAGGTGCCAAGAGCTGTGTCTGGTGAGGCCCTGTTCCTCAGTGCTGGCAGCTTCACGCTGTGTCTTCGTAGGGCAAGCTGTTGTCTTACTCGGCAAGCTAGCTCTGCCAGGCCTCTTGATTAAAGACACTATGGAGGCTCCGCCTTCAAGACTTAAGTCCCTCATACCCCCAAGGCTCTGCTTCCTACGATTTCACGATATGAATCTGGGCCATACACAAAAATTCATAAAATTCATACATACATCATGCTAAAAATATGTGGGTGAAAAGGGACAGAGAAAGAACATAAAATAACAGAATGTAGTCTGCATTCTAGAAACTCATCTCATGACTTAATTGATGAGTTTGAATATAATTTCCTCCATAGATCTCTCAACTTACTTAACAGCAGTTGGGGTTTTTCAATAGGTCAATCTGTGTCTCATGGTTCTTTTCACAAATCTGGACATTTGGCACACTGCACATACAACTGCCCTTTGGTGTCTGAAGGACTGGGGCCAGGACATACTACTACACAGATATGAAAATCTGCAGATGTCCAAGCCCTTTGTATAAGGTGATATAGTGTTCATCTAGATTCTACACAAATGCTTCCCTACATTTTAAATCATTTCCTTACTTACACCTAATATTTTGATACAGATGTTACACAGTTTCTAAGCTGTGTTGTGCAGAAAATGCTGACAAGGAAAGAAAACAGTCCATACATGTTCAGTAACAAGGCATTTTTTTCAAATATTTTGACTGTGCAGTTGGATGAATCCTAGATATATGGAAGGCTGACTGTGTAAATTCCAGAAATGCCAAGGCAAAACTTGTATGAGATCTGTTACTTCCCTGAGCCCAGGGTATCTACAGGGAGAAGAATGGAATCTTTCAAGCCTTCCAATTCCATTCAGTCCCTTAGAGTTCTTTTAGGATCATAACTCCATCTCTGGCTTAGACCCTGAAGGCAGATACCCCGGACGCTGCTTAGCTATGTTCCACTCCCATGACATGGCTGCCCATCTCCATCCCTCACTTACCCTAGCCTTCACATCACCTCGTCCCTTCTGCTACACGGGACCCAAGAAGCCCCTGGAGAAGATGATGGAGCCTGGACCTTCGGGTGGTGCATACTGCTCACTCATCCTTCTATCTGTCCCTTAGATTTCCTGGGGACCCCAGGTGCTCTCACTCCCGTCAACTATTCTTCATGGTCTCCTTCCCAGGACATGCCCTCACCTTTCATTTCCCATGAACCGGGTGCTGTGCTTTGTGGGGTGGCCTCCTTCTCTTTCCATTCTATCCAACAACTCCTCCACCCATCCCCTTCCTCAAAGCTTCCTGGGATACTTGGCTCCCATGTCCCTTCGTTCCTGCTCAGACCTCCCAAACTTAGAAACATCCTTGCTAATCCTGCAGCTACTCGCCCTGCCTGTTCCAACAAGAAGGCTACCACTGGCCTTCTGCAAGCAGGTCCACTGGGATTCCACCCTACTGGAAGGGACTAAACCCCTAGTAAGCAAACAGGGTCACGAGTGAATAGTAAAGATAGCGCACTTCCTGCTGCTTCTCTGTCTGAGACAAAGACCTGGCCGGCTTTTTCTCCTGGCCGTAGGGCCCCTTTTCCAGCTGACTGCACCAAACCAGTCTAGATAAGACCACGGCTAGACCTGGCATTTTGGAGATGTGACCTATGGGCTCTCTCTGTTAAAGTTGACCAATCCAAAAGTATGGGAGGGAGACCTGTCCCATACCAGCAAAAACTTAAAGGCCCAAGCCCTCCTGGGGGCTTTGAACCGTTTCACCTCTGAGTCTTCCCTCCACTGTGGAGAGCTTGTTTCTCTGTATGAATGTGTGATGTGAGTGTGTACACAGGTGGGATTCTTCATCTTTCAATAAGGGCTCTTTGCCTGTTGTTCTCTGCTCTGAGATTTTTTTCCCCTACCTTTTCATTCTTTAATTGGTAGAGAAAACCAACCCAGTGAAGACCCCTACAGGATAGCACAGCCACATTACTCCATAAAGAAGCTCTTTTCTGCCCAGCTTTCCCTCCGGATGTGGCCCTGGGAAGAGCCCAGAGCCCCTGATCCAGCTTGGCGTCCCTCGTCTACTCCCGGCCTGCTCACACTGCCAGGTTCCATGCTTTCCTTCTCGGCTCCCAGCCCTTCCTCAGGCTGCAGAGGGGGATGCACATCAGGTCCCCGGGCTGCCAGTGTTGCTCTAGGTCCTCTTCTCTTTACCTGCTTCCAGAGGTCAAATACTCCTGGAACTATGCATTCTATACCAAGGTAACAAACTTCTGCAAAGAGCCACATGGGAAATATTTGAAGCTTAAAAAAAAAAATTTTTTTTTTGAGAGCTGGGTGTCAAATTTAGGGCTCTGAACATGGTGGGATAGAAAGTTTCAGTTGTAAGTGTGGCACAGCAGGGAAGAGGAAGCCTCCATTGCAGAATTTCCTACCGTACTGGCCTATGGGCATGTCAATGAGGCATTCTTGATTGTTGAGTGGTGTGGGAGGGGCCAAGGCACTGCAGGTGGTACCACCCCTGGGCAGGTGGTCCTGGGTTGTATAAGAAAGCAGGCTGATAATTGTATGGCAAACTGAGTAACATGAATGTTATCTGAAAACAACTGTGTTATTATATTATAGAATCCCTTAAAAAATAAATAAATAAAAGAGGAAAAAAATAGCATAAATCATATTGAGAGAACTATGCCAGGCTCAGAAAGACAAATGCCATGTTTTCTCATCTTCAGAACTTAAATTATAATTATATATAGACTCTAAAGAAATGGCTCAGCAGTTAAGAGAGCTGGGTGCTCTTGCAGAGGACTGGAGTTTGTTTCCAATACCTACATTGGGCAGCCCGTAACTTCCTGTAACTCCAGTTCTGGGGATACATTCGCCCTCTCATGGTCTCTGTAGGTACTGCATGTTCACATGCCCACACATAAATAAAAAAAGAAAGCAGGCTGAGGGGGCTGGAGAGATGGCTCAGTGGTTAAGGGCACCGACTGCTCTTGCAGAGGACCTGGGTTTGATTTCCAGCACCCACGTGGAGTATAAAAACTGTCTTAGACCGGGCATGGAGGTAGATGCCTTTAATCCCAGCACTTGGGAGGCAGAGGCAGATGAACTCTGTGAGTTCAAGGCCAGCCTGGTCTACAGAGCGAGCTCTAGGACAGCTGGGACTAAAGGGAGGCCCTGTCTCAAAAAGACCAACAAAACGAAAAAAAAAAAAAAAAAAAAAAAGCAGGCCTGAGCATAGCCAAAAAAAGCAAGCCAGTAAGAAGTATTTCTCTGTGGTCTGTGCTTCAGTTCCTGCCTCTAGGCTCCTGATATGGCTTCCCTCAAGGATGAAGTATGATTATTCCTCTAGTTGGTTTTGGTAAGAGAACTTTATCATAGGTAACTAGGGTACATGGTAGACACCTGCTCTACTGCTGAGCCACACTTCCAGCCCTGTCCCCCCTTTTAAGAAGGCCTAAACCATTCTTACTCACAGGCTGTGTGAAAGACAGCAGACCCATACCAAGGTCTGCCAGGCTTTGTTCCAAGCCAAGCTTCTCTTCCCCACTGAGCAGCTCTCAGCCACTCTGTCCCACACACTCTCTGTCTGCGATGACGACAGCGCCAGGGTTCTGGTCCCCTGGGGGTCAGTCTTCATGTTGACTTTACTCTATTTCTTTCCTACTCACTGCAAATTTAGCCATCATCACCAAATCCTAGCAATTCTTTAAAATGTCACAACAATCTTTTCTGTATCTTACAACCACCACTCCTGTCACTGCTGGGACTATAGCCTAATGGTTTCCCACAGGTTTCCTATGTCCGTGACCTGTTCTGGGATGTGCTACCATCAAAACACTGACTAATCTTCCAGTCACCACCATTCCTTCTCAGGTCAAAAGCTTCCCCTCACTTCCTGGAGCTCACAGCCTGATGCCCACAGCTGATGTTGAAAGATTGAGGGCACTCATGTGAACTGGATGGTAGACAGTTGTAGTGTCCTGATTTTTCCATGAAACAATCAGGGATTCTTCAATTTCCACTTCCTTGACCAAATCAAAGCAATTATTTTGAATTCCTTAATAAAAAAATTCAAGGCAATAAATAAAAAAGTCAAGTTCAGTAAGACTTGGAGCTAAACCCCAGTCTTTTGGTAGATGAATACAAATTTGCAGTCAGCAGCTGGTGAGTCTGCTTGGTGGTGCTCCCTGCCCAGTGTTACTGTGGGACTGTAGCAACTAGTAGGACCATTCTGGTCCTTCTCAGCCTTAGCTACAGTGGCCCTGGTGGCCAAGGCTGTTCATTAACTAATATTAACTCCATGGTTAGGCCAGTGGCTACTGTGTGGATATGGTGTGTCCCCTCTAAAACTCATGTTGAAAAGTAATCCGTATGAAGTATTAAAAGAGGCGACCAGGGGCTGGAGAGATGGCTCAATGGTTAAAAGCACCAACTGCTCTTCCAGAGGACCCAGGTTCAATTCCCAGCACTCACATGGCAGCTAAGAACCATCCTTAAGCTGGGCATGCTGGCACATGCCTTCAATCCTAGTACTCGGGAGGAGGAGGCAGGCAGGTCTCTGTGAGTTCAAGGTCAGCCTGGTCTATGGAGTGAGTTCCAGGCCAGCTGGGGCTATAGGGAGATCCTGTCTGAAAAAAAAAAAAGAAGAGGCGGCCAGAGGGATCTAAGTGATTAGGATTCTTTCTTCATAGATGATTTGATGGATTATGCTGAAACAGGCCATCTTGGTCTCTCTCATGTTTCTTGCTCCTTAAACATGATGATGTTGTGTGTGGCTTTAAAACTCTGCCAGCAGGGGCTGGAGAGATGGCCTAGTGGTTAAGAGCGCCGGCCGCTCTTGCAGAGGACCCGGGTTCGATCCCCAGCACCCACATGGCAGCCGAGAGCCGTCTGAAACTCCAATTCCAGGAGAGCTCCAGTTCCAGGGGAGTCCGACACCCTCTTCTGACCTCTGCGGCGTTGCACGTCACGGGTGCACAGACTTGCATGCAGACAATACATTCATATACATATGGAAATAAATAAAATTAAAAAAAAAAAAAAAACAAACTCTGCCAGCAAAACCACCCATCACCAGATGTGGGCACTCAACCTTAGACCAGAACTGTGAGCCAAAATAATCCTCTTTGCTTTAACCTGTACCTAGTCTGTAAATAACAACAGAAAACAGACTAGGACACCTACCTGGTCAAAGCCCTTTGAATTGGGCGGGCCAGGACTGCCACATCTTGGCTTGGTGCCTCCATATAGACTAGAAAACAGGACAGTTCTCTGGCTTCCTTTTATGTGATTCTGGAATGACCAAGTGTACTTTTATTCAGAGCAGAGTACCTTCAAGAGCTGGCTACAGGCTAGTGCTTCTAAACTATCTGAGGAAATACCAGGAGCTCCACATTCACAATGGGCCAGTCTCCTTCAGCTCTGGTGGAAGCTCAGGGAACCTACTCAGGATCCTGAAAACATATCTTGCTATAGGGCGAAAAAAGAGTTCACAAGAGTGTTAGAGGCTAGAGAGGAAAAATGTATGATCAGAGGGGCAAATTTCTAGAAGTCTGTTGATCGGATTTATCCGCCCATAATTCTATGAGGCCTTACACTGTCTTGAAGACATTCCTGTTGAAATAATTAGACTGTGTAAAAAAAAAAAAATCAATAAATAGTTTGTGGGGAAAAAAGAAAGAAAAAGAGGCTGCTCACAAACGTCTGATTTCATAAGTCAAAACACAGAAACTGAGTGGAAAGACGGGGTCTTTCCTGCTGTGCCAGGTGGGGGAGATCACCTGGTCTCTCAGGGCCACAGTTTCCTCTCCTGCTCAATGGAAGAGCTGAACCTGAGGCCACCAAATTTCTTCCCAAATTACACTTCAGCAGCTCCACAAATTTTAACCATCAACATGGCAACTGTGAATTCAGTATAAGGGATTTCTGCTTCTGGAACCACAAGACCCCTATCTTGTTAGACTCATCCTTGGATCTGGTCAGAGTGTTTCTCTCCTTTCCACTCCCACAGCACATATATACGTAGATCCAAAAAGGTGTGACCCAATGCACCCCGAGCCTCTGCTCCTCCCCGTCTGCACACTCACCAGTTCACTGCCATTCGCACTCTGTGGTTCTCCATAGGCGGTACCTAAGCCTCTCGCACACCAAATCCTCTCTACCTTTAAAGCTGTGGTACGTTTGTGTCTAAACTTTACAGGATAGAGCCCACCTATCAGTAGCCACAGTATTTCCAATGTGAACAAAATGGCAAGGTTATACCTGGGAAGGTGGGGAGGGGGCAGGGATGAGACAAAGTCAGCAGGAACCATTCACTGCAGGAGCCCAATGATGCCCACTAATGGTTCTTACTAAACCAACCAGCTTGACAGACAGGAAAGGGACAAAGGCCTACTATAGGATAGGCACTGTGCCTTTTTCTCTCAAAACCCCTAAAACAGGGACTATGATGTTCATTCGCAGGAAGGAGACTGAGGGTCAGAAAGGGAATTCATCTGGGTCCGGCTGGTAAGGAGAGTGCTGAGAAGTAAACAGATCCCATGTGGCCAACACTCATTCATGGATTTTTTTTTTTTTTAGTCTTTTTTGAGACAGGGTCTCCCTGTAGGCCCAGCTGTCCTGGAACTTGCTCTGTAGACCAGGGTGGACTTGAACTCACAAAGATCTGCCTGCCTCGACCTCCCAAGTGCTAGGATTAAAGGTGTGCGCCAGCACGCCCAGCTTATTCACGGACATTTAAACCGTCAGCAAGAGGCTGAACCTGAAGTTGACAATGCACAGCTAACCTCTGCACCCACAGCTTTGGGACTCTTGTATCAGTCTCTCTCCACCTCACATCTCCACGGCCACAGGACTTGCTGAGGTAACGTCACACCCACTGGCCTGGACTCCCCTCCCACAGGGACCTTGAAGGCTCTGACCATCTTCCTAGCTGCTCTGAAAAACTCATTTCCCACCTTTAAACATCTTGCTCATGTGTGTGTGTGTGTGTGTGTGTGTGTGTGTGTGTGTGTGTGTGTATTCTCATATTTCATGTGTGTATTCTCATGTTTTCTGTATGTGTATTCTCACGGTTCATTTGTGTGTGTTCTCATGTTTTATTTGTGTGTGTGTATTCTCATATTTCATTTGTGTGTGTATTCTCATGTTTCATTTGTGTGTGTATTCTCATGTTTCATTTGTGTGTGTATTCTCATGTTTCATTTGTGTGTATTCTGTTTCATTTGTGTGTGTGTGTGCGCGCGCGCGTGCGCACCTGTGTGCAGATACATACCTACATTGGGAGTCTCTTCCTTAATCACTCTCCAGCTTAGTTTCTGAGGCACAGGCTCTCACTGGGAGCTGGGCTCACTGACTTCACTAGACTAGCTGGCCAGCGAGCCTTGGAAATCCCACTCTGCTTCCCCAGCGCTGGAGTAAGGCATGCAGCACTGCACCTGGCTTCCTTATCCCACGTGGGTGCTGAGGATCTGAGCTCAGGCTCTCATGCTTGCACAGCGTTTCCCCAGCCCCTCATTCTTTCCTTCTTGCAACGTTCTTTTCTTTGAATTCTGTGACTCCAACTGTCTCCTGCTTTTCTTTATACTTTTCTGTCATTTTCTGTTTTCTTCTTCTTGGTCTTCTTCTCAGAGAGCCGCAGGTTCCTTCCTCAGCCTTCTTGAACTGCTGCCTCCCAAAGGTTCTGCAGTGTGTTTATATGCCACCAAGTGCGCGGTCCACTCAGTGCACGGTCCCCTCAGCACACGGTCCCCTCAGCACACGGTCCCCTCAGCGCACGGTCCCCTCAGCGCACGGTCCCCTCAGTTCACGATGCAGCTGGTTCTCCAGGGTCTCACTTCATGACTCCCACAGGTGCCCTAGGTCAGCAACACTTCTATTCTACAAATGTCTGACTAACCCTGCTCATCCTTTGTTCCAGTCTTGGCTAATCTGGAGCCACCTTCTTCCTCACAGTACCTGTGCTTCATCAGGGTCATCAGCTTCTTACAGAGCAGGGCCTGTGTCTGTCCTCTGGTCTATCCGTTCCAAGAGTTAGCATTTGCCCGAGTCCCAACAAATATGAAATACCCACAAGGTGCTTGTCCCACTAGCAGCTGGAGCACAGAACATCCACCTCACCCTTTCTGTCTTAACTCTTCCTTTACCTACTTCCGTTGCCCTAGATTGAAGAAGACTGCCATCCATTTTACTTCTGTGTAGGTGAGAAATCTAGAAGCTCAGCCAGTGGGGGAGAAATGCTCCCTTCTTGGTCTATACACTTCAGCCAGGCAGTCGTCACTAGGCATAAGCTCCTGTGAGGGGCACTGCTTCTCTGTGCTCCTGTGAGCTATTCCCTATAGGCCAACCTGACCCTACTCTCTTTACCCTCTACAGACCACTCCCACAATGTACACTACACACTGAAACTGTAACCCTCCAATGAGATGGACTTAGGAAGTGGAGCCTTTGAGGAGAGACTGGGGCTGGATGAGGTCATGAGGTAGGTGTCCTAAGGGGATTAATGTCCTTCCAAGAGGAGACCAGGGAACTTTCTCTCTTCCTTTACCCAACATCCACCACGTGAAGATATGTAGCAATATGACGACCATCGGAAAGCAAGCAGGGCAAGTGGGCAACCCTGATTTTGCTTGTTCTCCTCAGTGTACAGTACTGTGGGAAATGTCTCCTATTTAAGAGAGTCCCCTCTAAGATATTTATAGCAACACAAGATATTACTCTTCCATTATGAAACTGGAATGGCCTCATGATCCTGTGCTTGGCCTGAAAATCCTCCAAGTGGTATTCAGTTCTCTCTCCATCCTTGTGCCCACCCTTCCTGTCTGTCTGCCTCAGCACTGGGTAGCTTTTGGGTTTCTGACAGATTGTGGAACTACTGCTTCCTCTTTCCAGGTGTTTGCACTTGGCAACCCCCAGTTCCTCAGGGCTCAGCCCCAGCATTGCTTCTGAGGAGAGCTTTGCATGACTTCCTTGGGCCCCACTCAGGCTCCAGTTCTGCACTTTAAGATGCCATGTGCATACCTCTACGATACCATAAAATAGCCTGGCTATTTTATGAGTCTGTATGTCCCCAAATGGGTCAACGGCTTGTCTTGTTCATCTTCAAGCTACTAACCCCTAGCACAGCACCAAAGACACAGTACATTGTCAGAGATTTGAGCACATAAATGGATTTTCAGATGGATAGAGAGTATTTTTAGAATTGGGACTCGCTGGGGATGTTTGTTGTCTTGTTAGGAGTCTCTGAGGGAGAGTGAAGAACTTGCTCTGTCCTATTTCAACTGCTTCTGCAAACAGTGTTCATGATAAAGGAAGAAAGGAATGCACATCCGCACTCACCTCTCACTCACAGCAAGGTTCTGTTGCTTTAAATAGCCCAAAAAAGTATTCAGGACCCAGTTAGTCACCTTTTTTGGCTCTGCCCTAGTTTCTTTTATCACATTTTGGAAGAACTCCAGTAGGCCAACTTCATTCTGTTAAAAAACAAAAACAAAAACAAGACATATACGTACACATGTATCCTCCCCCTTAAATGAAAGTCAGCATTCGGAAGGCTACAGGAATCTGCCACCCTCTGCTTCCATAAGACATAGCACTCTTTCTCTGTGGAACACTGAGATGTCACCAGAACATTCTGTTTGTTTTCAGCAAACACAAAACACTTACCACTGTCACTCTGCATCTATATAGCATTCTCTTTCAAAGGAAAGACCGTATTTTAGAGTGGCTGACTGTGCAGACCCAAGGACAATGAAACTCACCACCCCTCATACTTGCCTCGCTCCTCAGGCCTCTGGCAGCCTTTAGCCCTGGATGGTGAACTGGACTTACAATGTTTGCCTTGAGTTTAATGATCTTTCTCTTTCTTGTCCTGTCCCCTACTAGAAGTTTTGGTGACTTTGGAAAGGAAGGTAACAGATGGAGGAAATCAAGGAATAATGAGAATATTCTTTCTCTGAAGAAATTAATCCTGAGAGAGATGCAATGGTTCTGGAAACCGATCAAGAACATGTGTAGATGTGACCCAGCTAGATCAGCTCCAGAGTGGGGCTTTCGTGCCCTCTAAACTGAGCCTGTGCCGGTGGCCTTGCCCTGCCTCTGCTCCATGGGATCACCACCTAGGCTAGTCCAAGGAGGAGGAGACTTATTTCATGAGCTTTACTATTTGCCCCTCTGGACTGTCAGTGCCATGAGTTAGGGCCATGCTGTTCCTGTTTAAAAGCACAGCCAAATCAGTGCTGGCCACAGGAGCTGCTGGGTAAGGCCGTGGATGGCATCAGGGTCTCTTGCCACATGGGAGCATCTGTCATACCACATTCACCCTGAAGTACTTGGGATGGCCACAATTAGGGACCAGAGTGATGGGGTAGGGGAGCTTATCAAATTATATGCTGTGGCTAATCACCAACTCGGAGTGATGGCGCTAACCCTATTATTTCTGTAAGAAAAATTAAAATTTGTTCTGCTCACAATAGAGGCTAAAATAGTCAAAATTCAAGTGCAGATGGCAATTTTTTTAAGATTTCTTTTCTTTTCTTTTTTTTTTGGTCTTTTCGAGACAGGGTCTCCCTGTAGCCTCAGCTGTCCTGGAACTCACTCTGTAGACCTGGCTGGCCTTGAACTCACAAAGATCCCCCTACCTCTGCCTCCCAAGTGCTAGGATTAAAGGCGTGCACCACCACATCCAGCAAGATTTCTTAAGTTTAAATTATGTGTCAGAATATGAGTAGTGTGCAACAGCACAGGTAGCCCTGGCGGCCAGAGGCACAGGATGCCCTGGAGCTCAAGCTACCCACTGTGGGTGCTGGGAACTGAACCTGGGTCCTCTGCAAGAGCAGTGCACACTCTTAACCACTCAGCCATCTCTCTAGCCCCCAGATGTATGTTTTTAAGAGTAGACTTTCCGGGGGCTGGAGAGATGGCCTAGAGGTTAAGAGCGCCGACCACTCTTACAGAGGACCCGGGTTCGATCCCCAGCACCCACATGGCGGCCGAGAGCCGCCTGAAACTCCAATTCCAGGAGAACTCCAGCTCCAGGGGAATCCGAGACCCTCTTCTGACCTCCGCGGCATTGCACGACATGGGTGCACAGACCTGCATGCAGACAGTACATTGATACACATACAGAAATAATAATAAATAAATAAAAAAAAAAGAGTAGACTTTCCTTCTTTGCTGAAATCCAAAGCAAACCACATGATCCTTGAAATATTCTTTATATTCACACTACAGATAAGGCTCCAACCCCTCCCCCTTTCCTAGAATCCTTCTTTGAACAAAAGAACATTCTGGAAAAATAAGATACTTGGAAGAAGCAAGACATAGCAACAAAAGTGCCCTGAAAGTTTGGTTACTGTAGAAGTTGTAATATATACAAAACCACAGAGCTGCTAAGGTAGAACGTCCATAATAAGAAGCATCTACATGCCCCCTGTAACAGACAAATTCTCTGGTGACAAGCCTACTGAATAATACTACAATCATCTCTTGAATTTTTCTTTCCAGCCAATGCTATTATTCTGCTCATGCTAAACCAGGGCAAAGGCCACCTCAGCAGCCCAAGCTTGACTATAGATAAAGGCAAATCCCGGCAATGTGAAGAAGCATTGCTTAACTTTGTACAAAGTCTTCAAACTTCTCTACTGGTTCCCAAATCACTGGGGAAGGAGAAAAGTGCTATGCAGTCCACACCGCATAGGCAGAATTCCTTGTTCTCACTCAAAACAGGCTGGCCCATTCGTGGAAGGAGTTGTCGGGAGGAGACCTCCTGCTGTACAAGGAAGGCTTTGCAAAATCCACCAAGAAATAGTGCACTTGGTTGTGGCCTTGCTTGAGTGGCTGGGACATGATGAATATCCATTCCTCTACCCTTGGGTGGTTTTGTTATTGGACGGATAACATTGCAAGTCAGATTTCTGTTTGTCTTCTCATGTCATTGCCGTGATGAAGCCTCTCTGAGCTAGAACTGTACTTCACTTGGAATACAGGACTTGAGTGCACAGTTTAAAGCGAACATGAAAACCTGAGATGGTGATGGGGTAAACTACAGAGTGGGGCTGCAGGAGGCTGAGCAGCTGCCGCTCAGAGAATGATGGGTCAATCAGAGCTGCACAGGGGCTGCTGCTCTGCTCTGCTCTGCTCTGTAGAGCAGAAGCCCACTTTCCAAGGAAAACACACACACACACAGACACACACACATGTATGCCGTCTGCTATTTTTCATGGTTCTCAGTTCTATAAGATTGGCAAATGCTAACAGACTTGGAACAAATCTCAGAAGTCTCTGATGAACATGGCAGTGCAGCCATCTGGTTTTCTCAGGAAAACAGTGGACCAGTAATTTTCTTACACAAAAATCCCCTTAAGAGCAGTGCAGCAAGGCTACTACATTAGGCCTTTAGTATCTTCCCAAAGCAGCAAGCCCTGCCTGATCTGTCCTACATATGGTAGAACTACGACTCAGCTATACAACAAGCCAAGTGTCTGAACTGATGTGACTCCAGCTGTTCCTCCGGGACGGCTAAAGTAGCAAGAATGATGGGTCCTGCCTCAGAGCCATGTCCGACAGTCTTCTAGCTCCATGACTGCGAAGCATCTCTGCCACTTTTAAATCACATTTTTTCAAAGCATTCAATTACACACAGAGCCAATGTCAGGTCAGCTTCTTTGACACTGACAGGAACCCTTAATTACAAATTGCCAGCTGATCAGTGCTGATGAAAAGCAAAGCAGAGGGACTGCCTTGGCTTTCTTCACTACCTGCTCTGGGAAGAAGCCTCAGTTTACCTGGCACTGTATTGTGGAGGCAATCAGGTTGTACACTGTCTTTTGTATTCTATCTGCAGAGATGATAAATGTTGGAAGACTATCCAGTTGGAGCAGGATGAGGCTGATTCCTCAACTGCGTGTTTTGTTCTAAGTCACAGATCCTGGATTCTGATGCTGGTCCAGAAACAAGGCTGGACTGTATTTACAGGAAGAAAGAAACCCGATACAGACAGCTGCCAGGGGCTCTCAGATAAGACAAAGGCCCAGAAAACATGAGCTGAGGGGCAGCTGCCGCCAGGACAGGAAGGGAACACAGCCTCTTGGGACCCGAAGTTAGCAAGTCAGGACTGGGTAGGGACTTTTACGAGTATTCACCAAATATGGAAGAACCCTTCTTCCCATTAGTAGCAAACACTTCCCAAGACCCCCAGGGGATGCTAAATCCTATGCTTTTTCTATAGACACATACCTATAAGGTTTAAATTATAACTAGCAAAATTGAACAGCTGTCATATATTGTAATTTTTTTTTTTTGGTCTTTTGAGACAGGGTCTCCCTATAGCTCCAGCTGGCCTGGAACTTGCATATCTGCCTGCCTCTGCCTCCCCAGTGCTGGGATTAAAGGCACACACAACCATGCCCAGCTGAAAGGTTTTTTTTTGTTGTTGTTTTTGTTTTTTTGTTAAACTTACAAATTCATTTCTGGAATTTCCTATTCACGCTCACTGACTATAACTCAAACTTTGAGAACACAGATTGGGGGGACATAACTACTATAACCTGTTAGACACAGACAACAAACGTTGGCTCTATGGGCAGCTACATATGATTGCTGCTGCTAATAACATTAATGCAGGTACCACAAGGTTCCAAGTGCTTCCTCTGTGTGAACTCATCCAGCTCCATCAGCAGCCCCGTGAGCTGAACACCACTGGGGCTCTGCGGGTGAGGACACTGAGGCAGTCCTGCTTGTGGTCACCCAGCCAACAGCAGCAGACTGGGGCAGGCTGCACTCTTCATCTCCATGTGACTCTTGTCCGAGGAAGGAAGCCCCATGCTGCCTTCCTGGAGACTGACACTGAGCACCTATCCACATCAGGTACAGCATGTGCTCATCCAAAGAGAACGTGTCCCCAGAACCTTATCCACATCAGGTACAGCGTGTGCTCATCCAAAGAAAATGTGTCCCTAGCACTTCTGTTATTACACATCTTCCAGCTGTTCAAAGGTTCCTGATTATTAAAGCTGTTGCGGAGGCCCCTGGCAATTAGCTTAGAAACTTATAGAAAAAAATGGCAAGCTCATTATCTGCCTTTGGCCACATGGCATGGCACACTTCTGTTTCCAAATCAGGAAGAAAGTGGCATTCCCACTACTCATGCTACCCTGGGCTCCAGAGGACAATGGACAGCAGAAATCCCATGTCTCCCTTCTGCACTGTTCCCCCACATACGACTAGAGAAAGTACTAGGAGCTCACCAGGACACTGACACTGTACTATTCTCAAGTACTATCTGGTGTAATGAGGCAAATTCCATTTTAACTCATTAGTGGGGATATTAAGCATATTCTACCTATTGTGTTCTAATGCCTCTGAAATGGGAAGTCAAGTAGGTTTATAGCTAACTGAGTAGCTCATACCTGCCAATGTGAGTGGCCGACCACCCAGGAAGCCTGCATCTACGCCACACTGAGCAGCTGAGGTTCAGACTATGCCAGGCTCTCATGTATCACCATGTGGCATTTCAGAGAGGCATGAAGGAGATTGTACCCCTGGGTGACAAGGATGTGAGAAGCACAGCTCTGAAGACTGGTGCAGATGTGTGAGGGGTCCATCACCTGTATTATACCAGTAGCTCTGAAGACTGGTGCAGATGTGTGAGGGTCCATCACCTGTATTATACCAGTAGCTCTGAAGACTGGTGCAGATGTGTGAGGGTCCATCACCTGTATTATACCAGTAGCTCTGAAGACTGGTGCAGATGTGTGAGGGTCCATCACCTGTATTATACCAGTAGCTCTGGTCATTCTTACAAAGCAAGAAAAGCAAAACTCAAACCCAACAACTTGGTAAAACACGGCTTGGAGAGAATAAGACCAAATGCCAGTGTCAGGGACGGAGAGGAAGTAAAGAGGGCAATTGTGGTTGGCCTTCTGTCGCCGTGACAGATACCATGACCAGATGCAACTTGGGGAGGAAAGGGTATTTTGCTTTCCCTTCTACATCACAGCTTATGATCAATGTAGGAATTCAGGGCAGGAACCTGGAGGCATTCATTGAGGCAGAGGTCATGGGGGAGTGCTGCTCACTGTCTGGCTCCCTCAGGCTTATACAACCCATGTCCATCTGCTCAGGGACGGAACTGTCCATATCCATAGTGGGTTGGGCCTGCCTACATCAACTAACAATTAAGAAAATGCTTTACAGAAGTGTTCACAGGTCAGTCTGATGGAGGAAATTCCACAACTGAGGTTCCTTCTTCTCAGGTAACTAGTTTATGTCAAGTTGGCAAAAATTAAGCAGCACAAGGGCAATGACTTTAGGCCAGAAAGCAGAAATTGTGTAGCAGGATGAAGGACTGGAATGTTCAGCAGGAGTAGCTCAGGTCTGTGATATGAACAGCTCCTCTCTGGAGCTATGACAATCTTCAGTGAAAATTCCTGTAAGTGGAGACATTCCCCTTGGAGCCAGGACTCTTCCGTGGGGGAAAAATAAACAAAACAGAGTGGCCTGGTGAGGCTGGCCTCAAGAACAGGACTCTCATATGGAAAGCCAGAAGAAAGCCGAGAATCCTGAACCCAAGGTCATCCAAGCCTGAAACAGACCCATGAGCCCCGGGGCACCACTCCCGTACTTACAGGAAACATACAACCAGAGATCTGTGATCCTCTTCCAGCAGAGCATTGGAGCCCCGGGGCATCGCCCCAGTATTTGCAGGAAACATACAACCACAGATCTGTGGTCCTCTTCCAGCAGAGCATTGGAGCCCTGGGGCATTGCCCCAGTACTTGCAGGAGACACAACCACAGATCTGTGGTCCTCTTCTAGCAGAACATTGGAGCCCCCGGGCATTGCCCCAGTACTTGCAGGAGACACAACCACAGATCTGTGGTCCTCTTCCAGCAGAGCATGGGGCCTCTAAAATCTAAGCAAATTCTCAACAATGTCTCTTGTGCTGTGTTCCCAGCAAAGCCATCCTGAGTTGAGTCCTGGGCACCAGCTCTGTGCAGGATGCCTTTAAACTACATAAAACTGATTTTGGTTCTCAGAGATATATTCACCGTAAGACAGAAGTTTCAGGAAATCAATTTGGGAACACAAATTTTCCTTGGATAACCAAAATATAAATAATTAAGGTAATGAAAGCCGACAGCAGAGGGGCAGCAGAGACTGCATCTGTAGGAATGGGGCTCACAAAGAATGTTGCCAAGAAGTCAGTTCTGGCTGCAGTCAAGTCACTAGTCAAAACTAGTCAAACCTAGGGAGAACCTAGGTCGCTCAGTAGGAGCTTTGCACTACGACTTAAAAGCATCATGAAGCGTAAAGGCAGTGTGGTCAGCTCCTCCTGAAATAGTTTTATTTGAGTCCCAAAGTGTATTATTCCACAAACAGGAACTCAAACCTCGGGATGGATGCTAGGACCTCCCTCCTCCCTGAACTTTTTCCTCAATGGGCAAGCCTGAGAGCATCCTCCCTTGGAAGGTCCTCACTTGGATTTGAAAGGAATGAAGCTGGGTTTTTTTGGGGGGGGCGGGGTTGTTTCAGACAGGGTCTCACTGTGTAGCTCTAGCTGGCCTGGACTTCGCTATGCAGACTAGGCTGGCCTTGAACTTGGAGATCTGCCTGCCTCTGCCTCCAGAGCCACCCTGCCAAGCTGAAGCTGTTTCCGCAGAGGTTGAGTCAGAAGCTATGTCTTTCCTATTCTACTTTATCAGAAGAAAATTTGGGTGATTTTTCCATTACACAGAATTATAAAAGCATCCTTAAGCTAGCAGGCCCAGATACAATTTATAAAATGAATAAATAAATTTCAAAAATTGTACGTGACTGAAATATAATGTACAGTTCTATGCCAACCAAATACTTTCCTTCAGCAGTGGTTAGAAGGTGAGTGCTTTGCAACTTGGAGAGTCCGGACAGTCTAAAATCAGTCAATATTGCTTCAGATACTATTTCAAAATACTAGCTGTAAAGCAGTACTACACATGGGATATACAGGTATTTATCATGGAAACTGTTTTATGAGCAATTCATCCAGGAAGCAAGCCAGGCCATTTCTAGTTTACTACAGATCTAAAAGTAAAATTCCTGAAAAACAACTCATTTAACACCCAGCTGTGCTTATGATAGCTTTTTCTGGTTCTTTGTCCCTTGGGGACAACCTTGACCTTTTCTATGATGTCAGAAGCAAAGGATTATGATTTCCAATGGAGAAGGACCAGCTGGAGATAATGAAGTTGCTCAAATAAGATGACAAGCCTAGAGGTTAAATGCGGATGCTCACAAATGGCAGCACAGGTTACTGACTTGGAGGTGCGTGGGAGTGAAACGGCGTTTCCTACAGGCTCACGGGGGCCAGGCTGGGTTTCTATAAAATTCCGCTTTGCATTGTTCCCACTGAGCTGTGTTTGCATGTTGCTTGGTTTTACTGCTCTTCCCCCTGAAAGCAGATTCTGGGGTCTGCCTGGCTCTCCTTAGAATTTTTGAGATTCAGTGAAGATTCTGCTATTTCTACCATCTTCGGGGTATGAAACATCCCCTCCTCATGCAGCTGGGGAAAGAAGAGCTCTGGTTGCCTTTGTAGAACCCTCGGTGCTCCCAAGTGTCAGATGTGAGAGTTAGAATCAAGTACACTGTTGTTGCTTAACTGGTGAGGCTACTCAGCCTGTGAAGAGCAGGCACCTAGCTGAGGTCTGTACAATGACATGACATGACACCACAGCAAGTACAGGGAACCCTTGGAAATCACTGGCCTAGGGCTGCTCCACCTTTCCCGAAATCTCTGACAGAGATGAGAGTCCTGTCTTTCCATCTATTGTTCTTATGCGCAGTCAGCTGTCCTGAGAATGATCACCAAGTCCTGATCAACTGAACAACATAGGGTCTCAGGCAAATCACTCCACAAACCCTACAAATTGCCAGAGTAGGGGCATTTCTCAACAATTTGGATCAAAGGATCCTTATAACTCTAGCCCAAAGTTTAAGAAACAAGATAAATGAAGCTGCAAAAGAGCTCATGTCATTTCTTTCTGGCTTAATTTTTCCACTTAGAAAATCAGCATGGCTTCACTGCAGTTGACTGATTTTCACAACATTTAGTAGACAGCACTTTATGTTTATTTATAGGGCAGTCTGGCATCTTTGAAATAACAAGAGTGGCTGAAAGCTTTAAGCGAACCTATACTTTATGACTGACCTTAAAGAAACAACTGAGAGCGTATTAAGCATTAGTATTAACAAAGGTAAAAATTCAGTTTTCTCTACTAAGGAAACAAAAGCAATCAAAACCACTCACTACCTGAAAACATTATTTCTACTTGGTACTGTCGCATATAGCAGAGCTTAGGAACAAACAGCTGGTCCTTCAAGTAGCCCAATGCAAACTTTGCTCCAACCCAGTTGTATGAAAGTTCCTTAACCAAAAATGTTGCATTTTTCTCCCCTATTACCGGAAGAAAGAAACTATCCCTACTTAGGAAGTTTGTCTGAAGCAAACACAGTAAACTGCAGATCATGCTGTAAGCAAGCTGCCTTTAAATATGCTGCTTAGGCAAATGGCTATGATCCTTTGCATTCCCTGAGTGAGGTAATGTTCCCAGGGAAATGAGCCTGGGGAAACTCTGCTAAGAAAAACACACATGCATTTAACTCTGATAATTCCAGTAATTCTCCTGGTTCAGAGGAGGTCTTGCTCTACCTCAGAATCTCTCCTTTTCCACAATCCTAATACCTAGATCTAAGCTGCTACATTTCAACATTTTAATCTTTCTTTACAAATGAAACCAGAATTTCACAGGGCAAGTTGACATAAGATAGGGAAAAAGGCTAGCTAAATAGCTTGACATCTTCAATGGGTAGAAATATTTATGTGGTCAGAGAAAAAATGGAAACACAGGTTTTCTTTTGAGAAGGGAGTCTCAGGAAGGTCTAGGAGAGAAAATCCAAACTCAGAATAAGCTACTAATGAAACAAGGCTGGAACACAAACACCTGAGACCACGTGACTTGAGACAGGACATACTGAAGCAGCCATCCAGGTCTTTTTAACCAAGAGCTCAATGCTGCACAAGCTGCTGGGTTGCCGAATGGTACTTTATGATTCTGGCCTTTAGAGACTATAAGGAACACTACTCCCCCTAGGATTTTCATGTGCACCACAGTGGTTAGCCCATTCACTTGGTCATCTGTCCATCCAGACAATAAGGGCCTACTATGTGCCTGATATGATGGGAGATGCTAAGGTATATCAAGAGTTCTATAAACATTAGCGATATACTAACAATACATAATTCAATGCTTACAGCGCAAGAAAATGACAAGATAAATTAAAAATGAGTCAAATTCTGAAGGTTTTTATTTGTGAAGAATGTATGTGTGGGGGTGGGCAGGCACATACTGATTAATTAAATAAGCAGTGCAAAGGCACGGAGCGCAGAGCGAAGCTCCGCAAGCACACCTCCACCACTGCTATTTATTTAATGAATACTCCTGGGCACTCTTTAAATTGAAAGATGGTTCATTAGATTTGTGCATCTGCCCTTCTCAGCAATCTGCTGTGTTTCTGATGAAGGCAGGAAAAACATGAACATATCATTTTCAGGAATGTTATGAGTAACTCAGCTTCCAATGATTACAAAGTCATAAAGGGCTCAGGCTACCTAATTTGGGGAAAACAATTTGTCTGAATCATTGTCTGTTCCTATCTCCTATTCTCATTCACTTTAGACATTTCAAGTACTAGCACTTTTATTTTTTTTAACTGTCCTAACACATTATCTGCCAACTATAAATATAAGCACGTCTTAAAAGTATTGAAAAAAAATTTTTAAAGGCTAAAAAAAAAAAAAATCACCTCTTTCCTGAAGTGTTCCCTCCTTCCAACAGCATTGGTCTCCATTCCTCTGGCCTCTTCTCCTGCATCTATCATACTCTGCTCTGAGAGCTGGTTAGCTAGAGTGTCAGGGATAAATGTAAACTCCAGGAAGGTAGGGGTAAGGGGATAACTTTGTCCCTGTCTCAGTGCCGTCTACCTAGGAGGGTTAATTTTCCCTAAACAGGGCCTTAAACTATTCAAACACATACTCACTCCTTTGCCACTGTCCTTAGCAACACTTATTCAAGGCCTACTGGGTTTTGGCCCCACGAAGACTAGAAAGCAAATATAAATGTGCATGTCCTAACCTCACAGAGCTTTCTGTTCAGCAAGGTGAAGCAGCTGTGGCAAGCCTACAGAGGTGCTCTTTGAAGGGTATTTTTCAGGCAGTGCCTTGACTAAATAGCTGTGTTCTTGAGAGATTTCAAAAGGTCCTTTCTTTTGTCTTATAGAGAAGGATGATACACAAAAAGGATTCTTAATGTCGTATTTGGTAGATTTTTCTGAGAGATTAGTCTAGAAATGGACAAGAACCTTCAGGGACATTGCACACTACCTCAAAGAACCTTCAGGACATTGCACCCTACCTCAAAGAACCTTTGGGATATTGCACACTACCTCAAAGAAACTTCAGGACATTGCACACTACCTCAAAGAAACTTCAGGACATTGCACACTACCTCAAAGAGCCTTCGGGACATTGCACACTATCTCAAAGAACCTTTGGGATATTGCACACTACCTCAAAGAGCCTTGAGAACATTGCATACTTCCTCAAAGAATTGGCTTTTTATCTAGCTGCTTAAAGGCCAGATGGAAAAGGGCACTGACGTCTTTGAGGCCAAGGAGGCCGGTCCCTGCTTTCCCTCCCTGGATGATAGTAATACAAACCAGGCCTGCAATCAGCTTTCAGTTCAAGTGGCAAAGACGGAAGGGAAGAAGATGAAGAGTAGGACTTGGGGTTTTTCACAACTTCAGAAAAATACACAAGTTGTAAAGGGCTCAGATCAAGAGGTATTCTGTAACAGGATGTGCATCAGTTGAGTTCCACAAACATTTACTGACAGGCTCATCTGGCAGGATGAACAAAAGACTAGAACAGCAAGTGACTTTAAGACACGGGGCAAGACAGGCTAATAACTACTTAAAATGCAATGACAATGATCACAGGTGTATGAATCACTGCTGGAAGCAGTGATTACATCATCCAAAGTTTTCAAAAATAAGAGCCTGTACTTATCATTATTGGTCAGGAAATAGGAGTTTTCATGTAAGGCACACTATTTACAACTCAAAGTAGCTGAATTACGGAGAACAAGAACAACAATAAAAACCCATTCAACTAACAGTAGCTTGCCTAGTTCACTATAAACTGCTATACTAGTATTATTAAGTATATAAATATACATATAATTTGCATATTCTAAAGGCCCTAATAAATACTTATTATTGGTCATTTAAAAAGCAAACATCTACAGATATTGTTACTCTGTAGCCTTGGCTACATAGTGAGTTCAAGGCCAGCCTGGGCTATGGATACCCTGATTAAAAATAGGAAAACCAACAAAACAACTTTTTTCTCCTGTTGATGAGAAGATGACAACTCTGACAGAATGCCATGCTCAGTGATGTCGCATTGCTTTATGGTTGCCATGAAAAAGAAATTCAATACAAAGCCCCAAGTAGCTCTGAAAAGATGGAAATCCCTAAGGTACCTCAAGAGTGTCAGATTCTCAAATGGCCCAAGAGAGGCAACCTCGTCTCAGAAGACTGAGACTTTTGGTCAGTTTTCAGCATTTTGTGAAGAATATATATTTTCTTCTGCAACTGGCCACAACTGGCTCACCACTGAGAAGAACCTAAGATCCGGCAGGCCGCTGCCATGGTGCAGTACTGTTAGACATGGAGAAACCTGTACATACAGATACTTGGGAAATCATTCATCTATAACACGTGGACTGGCTTTAGTCTCGATGGCTGCTGTGAGCAGCTGTTCATTTCTCAAGGAGAAATGGCCGCTAGGAGACGCTGCTTCCTCCTCTGCTGTTAGGAGAATGCCAGCAAGGGAAGCAAGAGAGGTCACTGCAAGTTCTTCCTTCCAGAGGCATCAACAGTAGGAGTGGAGAGGCCTGCCCACTCCCCACTGCCAGTGCACACAGGGGCCTCTGAGGTACACCAGGCAGTCTGCTGACCTGCGGCAGTTCCAACCTGGTTGACACCTACCAGTAATATGAAACTGTGCTCCGGCAGTATGCCGTACTGCTGGGTGAGCCTCTCTCTGGCTGCACTGGGTAGCTCAGGGATCCTGTCTCGAATCTGGTCAATGTTGACGACTTGCTCACTGTTGGCACCTGCAGGCAGAGACGTGGAGTCGTAGAGCACCAGGGGAGGCAGGTTGGGCTCCGGCATAAACCTATGAGAGCAGATGGGATCTGACTCTGGGTATCCAGATTAATTAGAAACACAAATCTAACATGGGTTGAATGTTTCTGTGGTTAGGTGCCAACCCACAGTACCTGCAATGTTTCAAAATGTCCCAGAGTTCAGGAAAGAATGTCTAGCAAACCCACCCTTCTTCACACAGAGGAATGATGGGAGAAGGAATACCGTGGGTCCAAACCACACTCTCATTTATGCTAGTCAGGAAATTAAAGAGGAGGTGAGAACAATGAGAAGAAAGAGGACTCCCCTGTTTTAAAGTATTTTTAGCATACTTGTACAATAAATGGGAAGTTAGAGAGGAAGGGCAAACTCTTCCCTATTGAGAAGAAGAATAACTGAAAGGATTTGCCTGGATAAAATGTAGGGAAGGAGCGAGGAGGGGCTGGAGCTCAGGTCGCCACCAGGGCAGTGCCACAATGGTGGCCACATGCCAATACATATATGCTAAAACTCGCAGAAATCACAACAGTGAGGGCAGGAATCCTAGTGTTAACTAGGGAGTGTAGAGAATAGCAAGCAGGAATACTGTTCAACACTGCAGCAGGCCACATAAAGAAAGGTTAGTATCAGGAGACAGTGTGGTGGGCAGGAAGAGGTGCATGAGAACTCTACACATTCTGCACAAAGCTGCTCTAAAAGACTACTCAATTTAAAAAATATGCAGGCTATGCCACTATATATAACCTTAGGAAACAAAAATATCCCTTTCTTTGTTCTGTTCCGGTACTAATGTTTTCTCTGCCTGTCAGTGCCAAAGGACTTATGTAAAAACAGGGTAGCACTGAGCACACAGGGTGGCAGGAGGGGACTAGATTACAAGTGCCAGTCTCTACTATGAATCAGGATGAGCCCTGAAATGAGAGGAAACACAAAGGGAGACTTCCTGAGACCACTGCCGTCTAACTGAGAGGTTCCGCAGAAGCTGCTAGCTGAGGGAAAAGCAACTCCATGCTCAGTAAGAAAGTAGTGTCAGGGCGGCAACACAGGAGACTAAAGAAGATTTTGGGAAAACAATTTGAACCTAGATCACAGTAATGAAAATTGTTGACAGGCAGAGAAAAAAAAATGGAGATGAAGATATCCTGTACCTCACAGAGAACAGCTATGCTAATTTCAACAACTTGATTGCTTAAAACTCCCATCTTTTCATGTGTGAACATGTGGCAAAAACAAAACAAAACAAAAACAAAACAAAAAACCTCCCATCTTTGTAGCCTGCTAAACTCTATGAAGACAAGACAAGGTTCAATTTATCTTATGCCTATCCTTATTGTCTTATTTTCAGGCCTCCTGTAAAATACCACTCTCTTTTTTTCTCTGTAGTATAAGCATAGAACCCAGGACCTCTTCTACATGACAGGCTAGCACTCTACCACTGAACTACTAGACCCTAATGTGTTAGAACAAATGTTCGCATCGTCTGAGGTTTGAAGGGACTTTCCACTGACAGACCCATCTCTTTTTTTATTTCCTCCAAAGACAGTTCAATGTTCTATACAATTTCCTGCCACTGTGAGCCTAGGCTCAACTTAACCCGCTATCCTCTTAGTTAGGCTATAGCATCCTTAATACAGAAGTCACTGAACAAGTTTATCTTCCAGCAGCTGAATCCAATCAAGCAAGGGATTCTGTGGCTACCAAGTCAGGGAAATAACACTTCTCTCACTACACACAAAATAAATAGGAAGTCTTGATTTCCATCATGTAACAACAATAGTAGCTCCTAAAAATTCTCCAGGATCATTATGATGGTTTCAAACATACTTGAAATATTCCCCCATATATAACGGGATTTGACATGAAGAGTAATCACCTGTAGTCCTGTTTTCCTTCTTTGTCTCTCATTGGGACGGTGCACCTACAACAGTTAAGACAACAGTAAGCAAAGGCTGCACGACTACACGTAGAGAGGGAGCTGCGACGTGTCCCCAGCTTGGTCCTATGTAGAAGTGGAAGGAATCTGAAGAGATGGGGCCTAATGGGAGGCCTTTGGTCAACTACTGGAGTATGTCCTGAAAAGGGACTGTGGGGCCAGGGTTCCTCTTTCTCTTTATTTCCTAGTTTTGTTACTTTTTCACTACTCTTACCAAATGCCTGGCAGAAATGAGAGAAAACACACACTTAGGGTCATGGCTTCAGAGGTGTCAGTCCATCACAGTAGGAGGGCGTGGCAGAGCCCAACAGCTGACATCATGGCAGCCATCAAATAAGGAAAAGGTAATCTAGGAGAACTGTAAGCCAAACAAACCTCTTTATAAGTTGAATATCTCAGATATTTGTTACTGCCTGACAATCTGTTCTCAACCAGTAACAGACATAGGCAAATTTAAGCTCTTCGAACTTTTATAGGAGATACTTACATGAATACACTAAAGCATAATAAAAATGTCACGAAAAAGAATTTTTTAAAAAACTGCTTCAATGATGTGTGTGTGTGTGTGTGTGTGTGTGTGTGTGTGTGTGTATTTTGAAAGGAATTAAACCCAGGGCCTCAAAGCACGCTCAGCGAGTGTCCTGCAATGAGTCACACCCCATCGATGTTCCTGTTCTCAGCCAGCACAGACTCTAGGCTTTTGAGCACTCTTCAGTATGCTGCTTAAAGTACAGAATCCTTCAAATTCAGATTCATAAAACTCATAAAGTCCAAGTATCTAAACAAAAAGGTATCTTTATAATTAGCACTTAGCTCTTGTCTAACTCTAGCTTAAGCTAGCAGAGGTCCAACAGATTATTAAGGGGAAAAAGTTCTTCCAGAAAGCAGGCAAGCTAGAAGCAATGGGAGGTCTAGGACCTGAAACCCAGCACTTATAAGCCTGGGTCAGCGTAAATCCTTTAAGAGCCCAGCAGACCACATTTCATCTCTGCAGGGTACCATGGTCTTTTACTACTTTTAGGAGCTAAGGATCTTCTTCATATGATTTGCCCATGTCTGAGCACCAACCCCCAGGCCATCATCAAATAGGTTTATCAATACCAACTCACCCCAGCTTGCAATCAAATGAACGGGTTTCATTCAGAATTTCACCTCCATTCTCAAGTTCATTGATTTGCCTCTGAATTTCATAGTCTATGAAAAAGACAGTAAGTCAGTATATTGATTATACCTTTTATCCATTCAGGCAATAATTAGAAAATATTCTCAATCCTTAAGTAAAAAAAAATAATAAGAAGATGACTGTTTACAATGATCCTTCTCATGCAGGTTTTATTTTCTTTTTACTGCTGGGAAGGGCCGTAAGAAGCCTGGCCTACCCACCTCCCCTTTGAGGCACCTCAGTTCCGAGATCAACAACTTAGTGCAGACTACAATTTGGTAGAAGGGCTGGGACCGACAGGCAGGTCTGGTAACTACAGATCTAAGACTGCGGCCTATCAAAAGTTCTTATCCTGAGACGAGCAAATGGGCCACATGGGGCCCTGGTAATCCCTCCCAAAACTATATACAAAATATGGATAGATGTACATGTACACTTTTGGAAAGTGAGTCCAGAATTTCATTTTCTTTTCAATGGGATCTGGGACCCACTACTCTGTAACACATCCCCTCATCACCAGCAGAACAAATAAGCTGTGGCAATCAAAACACAGCCACAACGCCAAGCTTCCCACCTTCCCTGCTCAAATCCGAACCCTCCACTCTGCTCTGAGCCTCTGAAAAGCAGCAAGACCAAACTGATCAATTTCTTCACATCTCTCTCATCCCAATGTTGTCTTTGACTGACAGGAAATGATGGCTGGAAGGTGCAGCACAGTTTGAAAAAGCCTGGTTGGGAAAATTACAGTCCTGGAGAACTAAGCCCATGGTGGCAAGGCTTTGGTTCTGCTGCATCTAACAAAGGGAGGTTAGGGACAGCTAAGGGAATCCTTCATAAGTAATTACAGACAAATCTTAAAATATGGTTGCCTGCTTTTTGTTTCAGTCACTGCCTGTCCAAGATGAAGTGGAACTTTCTTCAACTTGTTCCCATGTTTCCTCTTTAAAAACCTAGGTTGGGGGCTGGAGAGATGGCCTAACGGTTAAGAGCTCCGACTGCTCTTGCAGAGGACCCGGGTTCGATCCCCAGCACCCACATGGCGGCTGAAAGCCGTCTTTAACTCCAGTACTAGGGGAATCCGATGCCCTCTTCTGACCTCTGCAGCATTGACATGGGTGCACAGACCTGCATGCAGACAGTACATTCATACACATAAAGAATAAATAAAAATAAATAAAAAATAAAAAATAAAAAAAAAACCTAGGTTGTAGGCAAGAGTTTCCCTGCCTCAACCCTTTCATGGCTTCATAAATGAGGACTGTGCCCCCTTTTACAGATAAGAGTTCAACCCTCCCCCTGGTACCTCTGCCCTATAAGCTATCCCTTGAATCATTTTAACGTAGTTTCTCTAAAGATGTGTCCCCCAGAAAGTCTTTATTAAGGGTGACTAATCATTTCAGGTTTGGGACACTAAGACTGCACACAGACGGGCTGGAGAGATGGCCTAGCGGTTAAGAGCGCCGACCGCTCTTACAGAGGACCCGGGTTCGATCCCCAGCACCCACATGGCGGCTGAGAACCGTCTGAAGCTCCAATTCCAGGAGAACTCCAGTTCCAGGGAAATCTGAGACCCTCTTCTGAACTCCGCGGCATTGCACGACACGGGTGCACAGACTTGCATGCAGACAGTACATTCATACACATACAAAAATAAATAAAATTAATAAAAAAAATTAAAAAAAAAAAAAAGACTTCACACAGACTAGAACAATCTCTTCTGTACTGTTTTTAACACTTTTCTTAGCAAGACCCAGCATTCCACTAAGCTTTCTGGCTGCAGCAACACTGTCAGCCATCTTGCTCTTTGGGCACTCTTAAAGGGATACACTTTCAAGTCATCGTCTCTCTTTTCTAGAGGTCTTTGGCCTGTAAAACTTCTAGAAGTCCCAGGCTCAGTCATCAGCTTCCTTGGGACTGCCCAAACAGCTAGCCTGTGCTACAGCAGCTATCATCACACATCTGCCATCAGTGAAATTCCCAGTCTACACTCTACTAAGATCAACCTTGGCTTCACAGACACATGTAATCTATTAGCTGGAAGTGGTAAAAAGCAGAACACATTGACCAATTAGATTATAGCCAATCTATTGAATGAACTTGACTTTGTAAAGAATGAAATACATGGTAGAACATAGCCGCTGTATTTTGTGAATCCTCCCAAAGAAAATGGAGTCTATTTTCCCTTCTCTGAGTCAAGTTTAAAGCCAAGTTGTTTCGAACAAAATGACACTGTAAATGCTAAAGTGGATGACTCAAGTGCTCTTGAGGCTTCTGCCTCTATTCTCCTGGGATGCTTCCATTGGGAAATACAAATCTCAGGGTGGACAAATGAAGGGCAAAATCCCCACATGGATGGAGAAGTCTTAAGGCCATATAGCACCTAGGGTCCCAGATGGCTGAGGCCTTCTCATCAGATCTTTCTTTCCGTTGACCTGCCAGGTTCCCAAAGCTGTAGAAATGAGCAGAGGCAGCTTCACTAGAACCACTACCTGGTCCACAGAACTACGAAAACCAGGGGTTACTGCAGGAGCTGCGAAGAACCATTGCCTGTAACACAGCAGAGGTGGGTGATACAAAGAGAAACACGGCAGGTGTAACAGGTGACATTCACCTATGGCTTTGCCCAAGAACCTGATGCTGTTGAGATTCTTCACTTCAGTCCGGACTCCCAGAGGCTCCCCCGGGTGATGAACAGACACATTGGCATCCACTCTCAGCTGGCCCTCTGGAAGGAAAGAACAAACAGCTGTGTAGCAATTCTTTGAGGCAGTATGGTCTTTGGAGGGTAGGGTGATATCAAGGTAATAATGTCTACTAACTTTGTCTAGTGATATCAACCTGGCTCTAGACAGCATAATCGGGACTGAAACACATGGCTGCTCCCTCTGTCCACTCAAGACTACTCAGAGTCCTGAAGTATCCAAGGTGTGTTTATACATATGCTTGTGTATATGTGCTTGCTCTTGAGTACAAACAGAAGAGAAATTTCAGATATATTAGCTGGAAAGATCTAGTGTCTTTGTGCTAAGTGAGAAGAACAATATTAAAATAGAGGCTTTCTTTATTCTATACTTAGTATCAAAGTATCAGAGTTGAGTTGGGGGAAGCCTCAAAAATGATTACTGAAACCCCTCCAGTGCTCTCCAGTGAAATGGGGATTTCTAAGTGGTTTCAGGAGATTTATAAGACAGTCCTTGAGAATTTACGGCTCAAGGCCAAGAGCTGAAGCCTGAGCTCTCCCTCCTCCTTCCTCAGGTACTGCAGTGACTGTGCTTCTGCAAACACAAGTCTGAAGCCTTCCTGATTGCTGTGAGGATTTGCTGCTGCAGAAAGACAGTGCTGTTAAGAAGTGGGGATCTGTAGAGGACAGAGAGAGAGCAGACCCCTCCTTCCAGGACCTTCTTGGCCCTGTAAAGCTCCTCAGCTTAAGAGGCATAACCCTAAAAAATCAGGTGATTTGTGGAGAGGACTAAGGGCTTCTGAGGAAGAGGCAGCCAAAAATTCCCAGACAAAAGAGAGATGAAGATGAGAAACAATCAAGTTTTGCATTTTACAAATGAAGCTCAGTTTCCCTTTTTCACGTCAAGACCACCACCCACCTGCCGTTGCCCCCGACTCATGCTCTCAGACTGCGCAAACAGCTAACCCACTCTGGGGCTGACAAGACGCCTTTCAGCTCAGGACTGGCTCTGACTGTGCACAGGTACTGACTTCTAAACATCTGTACACAATCCTGCAGCTGCGTGTTTTAAATCAGCTTCTGAACAAGTCATGCTTTTCTGAATCTCAAGAAGTGCCACCTGTCCAGGAACCCTGACGTCACCTTCCGCTTTCCTGCTTCCTCGGTCCTTCACAATAAATGCTGAGCAGTCAGAGCCCTCTCTCCAGCTATCCCTCGGACTCATCACATCCTCCCAATCAGCTGCTGCTGCTTTTGCCTTAGGTCTCAGAACTTGAGGCCTAGGTTCCTGGACCACGTCCTCAACACAGCACCTCTAGTCCAGCCCTGACCAGACTTCATCCTGGTCCAAGGTGGCTTGTGCCACTTTTCTTGCTCTCTGGCGCACAGGCAGCCCCACCGCCTCATCTTGTCTCTCCCCTTTGCTGGCATCCCACACTTTCCCACAGTTTATCCCATGGGAATGCTCTCCTCCAGCAGCCAGGGGGCTTCTGACATTCACCTCTGTCTACTTCACTGGTACCTTTTTTTTAGGGAGGAGACTGTGATAGGTCTCATGTAGTTCAGGCTAGTCTCAAACTTACTATGTAGCTAAGGCTGGATTTGAACTCCTAGTCCATCTGCCGTAATCTCCCAAGTGCTGAGATCACAGACACACATCACTACACTTGGCTTGCAACGGCGCTTTATCAGTGCTACTGTCCCTCTCTGTCCTCCCTTTTGCTCAACCTCCAAGATCGTACATAAATGTTCCTCTCTTCTATTAGACACCTAATCAGGAAACGAGCCTCCCTGTGGTGACCCTCCAAGTTATCAGAATATACACAATCTATGTCACAGTACAGGGCAGGTGACTGTGTTCTACAGCGAACTAACCTCACTGCTAAGATGAGAACGGAAGGACCTCTGAATTCAGCCCAATTTTAAACCCCCTCTTGCCCTCTCAAGGACATGGCTCTTTCACATAACCTCTCTTTCCCACACTGTCACCAATCTTTCTCAGCATTGCCTCTGATATGTATAAATGTAATAGTATTTCTCATTAAGAAAACAAGTAAAAGCCTCAAAACCTGTTCCCGTGAGCCCAATGTCACATCATTAGTCATCTAGCCGTTTCTCTGCATTCTTTCTCTGCAAATCCTCTCCAACAAGTTTGTGCACAAACTGTATTTACTATCTGACCTATTTAGTACTAACTCCAGTTCAGCCTGGCTTTTGTCCCCACCTCTAAAAATGCCCTTGCCAAAGGTACCACAACCTCCTGACTGCCAGATCCAATGGACACAATATACATTGTGCTCTCACCTTATTAAGAATGACACATCAACTCTCTCTCTCTCTCTCTCTCTCTCTCTCTCTCTCTCTCTCTCTCTCTCTCTCTCTTGCTCTGTGTGTGTGTGTGTGTGTGTGTTTGGTTTAGGCAAAGTCCTATTTATGTAGTAAGATCTTACTCATGTAGCTGAGGATGGCCTCAAACTCATAAGCCTCCTATGGACCAGGATTACCATAATCATTCCTTCCCATCTCAGCTTCTGTGGGCTTTCTTCCCTCCTCCCTGAACATTCAGCATTCAACTTGTACGTAACTTGCTTATCTCCTCCTCCCCATGAAAACTGAGACTCTCTTCCTGTGCGCTCTAGACTGGTGTGTAACTCCTTCTTGGCACAGACCTCTCCTCTGAGCCCTACTCGAAGCCTTATGGGCATCTCCATTTCCAAGCCTGAATCCTGATTTGCCCCTTCACAAAGATATGCTTGTCCTCATCTTTTAATTCCAGCAAACAAAGCCAGCTAGCTCTTCAAGTTTCCTTGAAGGCATCCTTATCTTCTTTCTGTCTCTGAACTTCCATACCTTCTGTTAGAAACCTTCTGTTCCCAAGAATCATTGTTTTTTTTTTTTTTAAAGAAAAAAAAGGAATGCACATTATGCTCTGAGATTCACTGGGAGGGACATCAGTGACAGGTGCTGCTGGTCAAAATGAATCATGACTGGCTTTTCCACAACCACTCCCAGCTACCCTTTATGCCACAGGGAACATCTATTCTCAGTTATACTGTATCAGAAACATCTTGCATTTTTAGGGTCTGGAGTTAAATTTTAAAACTGTATTCAGTTCACATCTAACTAAGTTTCAAAAGCTGCACCAAATCTACTAGGCTTTTTTCTTTTAATACTCTTTACTGCATGCTTTGTCTACATGCATGCGCTTGATAATAAATATTAAATATAGGAGGGATTCATGGAATCCATAAAGTTAAAAATGAAACTAAACTGAACATTTAAGAAAGTACATATCAGGAGAAATGAATAAGGGCAAAAAAATAAATTTGAGGTAAGAATAGTGGCCCAATACTACTGATCTTAAATATCTGTAAAAATTCATAAGTGTTTGGAGATTCAAGTAACAAACCACCTGCTCCCATGCGGCCAGACTTGCAGAGCCTCTGCTGCGTCCCAGTCCAGGAGCCAGCACTCACACAGCTCCTTGTAGATCCTCTTCCGCACTCAAGGCATGTGTTCTTGAGAAAACTGGAAAGGCTGCTCTAAGGCGAGGCACTTGCAGTACTGGAGCACAAAGACTCCACAGTCACTGTCATTTTTCTGTTGTGGAATACACTTTGTAACGGCAGTCTGCCAACCCTGAAGAAATTCAGGTCTATTTTTTTCTCTGGCTTCAGTCAGCAAATACTTTCTTATATTCTTTTTGGTCCATCTCTTAACTCCATTATATCCTTTAGTTACGAGCTGTCTGTGAAAAAAGCTGTTGAAGAAGTGAACTTTGTCTGGGACTGCATCCATTATCAGCTCACCATACATATTGATGACCTGGTCATTCAGCCAATTCTGACCATCCAAGGTTGCCAGATCATCCATATCCAGCATGTGTTTATTGTAGAAGATTCAAAAGTTGCACTTTTGATGTCTGGCCCAATAGTTTGTTATTTCCCTATTGATAAACGGTTTTCTATTAGAAAAATCTTCATTAAAGACATCTTTTAATCTTCGAAAGACATCTTTTTCACTGAGTGGAACCAAACTTCCATACTTTTTCATAATCTCATGTAGGAATCCAGAAAGGCAGGTTGAGAGCTGTTCATTATCCACGGAGAGCTTTTCTGACTGCTCCAGCCACATGTTATTTGATTTTCTACTCTGAGTTCACTGCACACCAAGGGAGCTTCCAGAGGACTTTTACAGTAAGGGTGATCCAGTAACTTGGAACTAAGAATGTTCTGTTTGAGAGAGCCATCCTCCTCCATCTGGAAAGTCTCATTCTGAGCAGGCTCCTCCGACACAGGCCCATCTACCCTGCTTATACCTGGGTCTGCTCCAGACACTGGCAGCTTTACTCTGTCATTGTTGACAGTACTTGTCCCACTTTCCTGATCCAGAGTCATGACGGCTCTTTCAGTTTCCGAGGTGAACTTGTTACTAGAAGGATGTCCTGTTAGGGGGATTTCATGAATCTGCTCTGTACACTCCCACTTAGAAGAAGGTGACTGGTCCCAGGTGTACGTGACACTGCCGTTCTGTTGGTGAGGGAATGCTTCATCTAAGCTATGTTCCTTGTCCAGGAAAGGGCTTCCCTTAGCGTGGCCATCAGGCACATCGGAGTCCTTCCCCTTCACCGCAACATTGTCGTCCATATCTGGAAAGTATGGCTGATACCGACAAGTGCCTTTAGGTTCTGGGGAAGGGACTGGGCTGCAATCACCGCCCTCAGCACCATCCCTAAGTGCCTCTTGATGGTCCCCAGTGACCTTCTGCACCCAGCTTCACTGGGTTTTTCTCAGCTTGCAAACTCTGCATTTTGTTCTGAAGTGCTGGGATCTGAGAATCCTATTACGAAATCTAATCATGGATAATTTCTCATACATCATAAGAGATACTTTGACTTTTCGATGTTGATTAAGTTGAAACTTTTTGGGAATCAAGGGTCTCCCATTCCTATGGTGATCTAGCCCTTGGTAGCAGCCATCACAAAAGTGCTTTCTGTGTTTGCTCAAGATCACAATCTTGCCACTCTTACCTGGAGGTTGTCTCTCCCCATTGAACTTCATGGGAAAATCAGAAGCTTGTGGCTCTGTCCTTAGCTCTGTGACCATTGGCCTTATCTAAAACACTATTTGCTGATAAGCCATCAACTGCGTTCAGGAGACTTTCCTCTCTGCAGTATTCATGGTCCAAGTTCTTTGCTGATGACAGTAACTTATCTGTTTGGAGATTCAGGAGCTTCCTTGAGGAAGAACTGAACTGCTTGGTGCCCTTTCTTTTCACTTTAGAATACAAAGCATTAACATTCTGAGTAGACACATAGGCCTGTGTCTGTACAAAGGGGTGCATCCTGGACCCACATTCTCTGGATGTGAAGAGCCTTCTTCTGCACTGGAAATGCTCCAATGGTCTATGCCGAGCAAATGGCCTTCCCAAGTTAGCTTTCAGAATGTACAAGTTTTGGGGAAAATAGAACTTCTTAAAATTTCCAAATCCAGTATTCCACTTCTCAGAAAAGGCTAAGTGAATTCCTTTCTTCCATAGAATTTTCCTCTGTTTTTTCATTTTTCTGATGCATAATGAGAACTGGATGGTCCTACGTTCCTCGCTCCCAGCACCAGGCCACCACCTGGCTGAGCGCTGCAACGAGCCAGAGCGTGGCTTAGCCTTCACCGACGCTGGGGGAAGCCCGGCCAGCAACCAGGGTCCCGACCAGCGACCAGGGTCCTGGCCTGCTCGCCGCCGCTCCCCAAGAATCATCTTAAATCTACTTGCCCTGCTGTGATGAAATCACTAGTAGGAAGTGAAAAAAAAAAACTACTTGCCCATCACCTCTGCTACTATCACTGTTAAAGCGGTGTCCCCTAGCATCCGATACCTTGCAAGTATCTCTGCTACCATCACTGTTAAAGCAGTGTCCCCTAGCATCCGATGCCTTGCAAGTATCTCTGCCACCATCACTGTTAAAGCAGTGTCCCCTAGCATCTGATGCCTTACAAGGATCTCCGCTACCATCACTGTTAACGCAGTGTCCCCTAGCATCCGATGCCTTGCAAGGATCTCTTGACTGCTCTCATGTTTCACTTCTTGACCTTCTAAAATCCACCTTCCATGGAGCAGCCATAGTGGTTTTCTAAAATGTTGATCAGACTTGGTTATTCTCTTACCGAAATCCTTTTGGTGGCTTCCACAGCACTTGGAAGGGGATCCAAACTTCTGGCTGTTTCCGAAGCTGTTCCCTGTCTACCTTTCTGGCTTTTTCTACAGTGCCCTCAGTCACCTTGGGAACCTTGGCGATATTTTCTAAACTCTTTTTCAGGCCGGGCTTTTTGCCTTAGCTATTTCCTGGAATGCTCGTCACCTAGTTCTAGGCTGGCTGGGGCCTTGGATCATTCATCAGGTTTTAAGTAAATGAATGTCAGTTCTCCTGAGTGGCCTCTGAAAGCAACACTGTCACCTTCCGAGTTATTCTTGTTCATTGCACTTCATTTATTTACTTGAAACACTTATCATAATTATTTGGTTTTGTCTGTTAATATATTTGTCTTCCTTGTAAGCATACGGTATTTCTGGCAGGAACAAAGCCTTTTTCAGAATCTACAGCTGGGCCTGACCCACTCTGATTATTCGATGAATGAAACCTTGTTGAATGATGAATGCTCACACACTGATATTTTCCTGAGCAATAAATAAGTAAGCAGACTGGTTTCTGTCTCACAGTAGGGTCCTGGTAAGTTCTAAAATTCTGTCTGAATAGGACTAATCTACAGTTGGAATCATCTGAAAGGCCCATTAAGCTCAAAGGAAAGCTTGCAAAAAATGCAGAGCTCTATGTGACCAAATCTCAACACTTGGGAGACAACTTTTTTTTTTAACTCAGGGAATCCTGAATTACTCACTTTTAAAAATGAAACCATCTCTCACAATTTAGAATTCTAATTTGAAGGAAGAATAAAAGCATGAATTTTATTCTCTCCCAGAGAAGACCATGCTACAATGTCTGAGGGGAATCATTTAGTATCCTGCAGTGTTGAAAGAGAGTTCGCTAGCCTGGATTCACATACAGTATCAGACATTGACAATAGACACTCTATCCAGTGAAGACAAAAATACCTTTTAAACAAATTAAGTTAAATTGCCTCAAGTGCATGAAAGCCTTATCAGTCAGGTTTACTTCCATGCATTCTGTCCCACTGAGGGAGGCCTTCGTTCTCAGATGAGCATGTTATCAAGCTCAGTTTCGACCTAGAAGCAGAGATTTGTAACGGCTAGGCTAAAAAACTATACCACTGAGCACAGTGATAGAGCACAGTCATATATTTCTTTCTGAAACACATTCACACAACAGAAATGTAACACTGGGATAGAAAACTGTTTCTGCAAACAGCAGGGGCCTGAGCTTGGACAGGAAGTCTGTCCAGTCATTCCATCCTAGATGCTGAACTCTCAAAACTTAAAGCCTAACAAAACTTAAGGGAAAAAAGTGATTAAAAATTTCTTTTTTGCAGTGCCAGGATAGAAAGTAGGAGTTACACGTGCCAGCCAGGTGTTTTACCCCCAGGCTATATGCCCAGCCAAAAAAAGTGACCAAATTTTATTGAACATATTTCATAAAATGTATTCATCCAAATGAGTGGACTCCACAAAAGCAGCACTCCTTATTACTGTCAATGGAAGCCTGACATCCACCAGCACAGGCTTTCTGTCAGACCCTAAGCTGTTTTATAGCAACCATTACATTGACTGTAATATAGTGTTAATGACAAAGCCACCTGGACTTTCCTGTGGTACTTTAAGCTCAGTGTCCTCCTAACAGACTCTCATATCTCCCACAGTCTCTCCCTAGTGTTATAACCCCACCTGCCAACTATGGGCTTCCTCTTCTTTTCCACCTGTAACTATTTGGGAATGACTTTTATAAGTGCAGAAGGTAAGACTTGTAAACAGGCATACCACCATTTCCCAGGCATGTTATAATGTTCTCATTCCATGATAAATAATTTTAATGAATGCGGACCAACATTCTAACTGGCATATATCACTGTTGTTAAAGTACTTAGAGAACAAAGGACCCGCCTCCAGGATGGATCAGAGAGCAAAGGACCTGCCTCCAGGATGGATCAGAGAGCAAAGGACCCAGCTCCAGGGTGGATCAGAGAGCAAAGGACCCGCCTCCAGGATGGATCAGAGAGCAAAGGACCTGTCTCCAGGGTGGATCAGAGAGCAAAGGACCTGTCTCCAGGGTGGATCAGAGAGCAAAGGACCTGTCTCCAGGGTGGATCAGAGAGCACACGACTGCCCTCCAGGATGAATCAGAGAGCAAAGGACCTGCCTCCAGGCTGGATCAGAGAGCAAAGGAAAAAAAAAAAGGAAAAGAAATATAATCATCTGCACTTATACCATATAGAATATTTGTTATTAAAAGTGGTGTATTAGTTTCAGGGCTGTGATAAAATACCCAAATTGAATAATTACAAAGGTGCTGTCTTTTTCATTTAATGTTCCAGAAAATTCTCAAAGTGTCATTCCATAATGCTGTAACCCTCTGGTTTGGTTAGCAAGATTCAAATGTATCACTTTATGGACAGCAAAAACAAAACAAACAAACAACAACAACAACAACAACAAAAAGGCACTTAGTCGAAGTACTTCTGCACACATTCAGCTCAACACACACACTGCTTTGAGGATCCCTCCAATAGTGGCAAGGTGCTGTGCAATGAGAAGGAAATGACTCAGATGCTGGGCTGAGGTGGCCTAGACTCATTAGCAAATCTACCAGGTACTCGCTAAACGGCAGCCCAAAACAATCTGCACTTCACTCCTGTAGCACCGAGTCTATTAGTCTCTAGGGACACCCCTTCAAGGGAGTTTCAGGATGCAGACTCTCTGGTATTGACACAGTGATCTACAGTGGTGGGACAGGAAAATGAGCAAAGACATTTAGGCTGAGAAAATGCTAATGGCCCAGAGAAGTCGCAGTCCTGAAGCCACTAGCAAGTGCTCAGCTCTGCAAAGTTCTTCCTTACGAATGACCAAGCCACTTGGCTGTTGTGCAGCAGCAAAGATGCTGGAGGATTTGTGTTTAAAACAAAGTGTCACATGAGATTTAGCAAATGAGATTTAGGAATGTACTCAGTTGACACTGACTCATGAATTCTTGCCCTGATGGTTTACCCCTCAGTGAGGACCCAGACGGAGCTATTTCTCAGTTAACAGGTGGACTCTTTATTATTCCGTAGGGTTTTCAGGAATCATAGTGATTTTGAAGAATATCTAAAAAACTTTTTAAAGTGATACAGAATCAATGCCTCATTTGGACAACCATTGAATCTGCCTGTATATTTTATGTTCTGTAGGCCAAAAAGCAGCATGAGTTAATAAATGAAAAACAGAGACTTCTCTTACTAACAGTCTCATTTCTATAAAGGAAACTCACAGAAGCTGACCTTTATGCCACTCCAACCCATGTGCCTATGTTTCTCCAATCTTTAGCTTAAAGAAAATGACAGCAAATCAGCAAGCTCAGTCTTCAGATTCCGCTTGTACCAGGGCTCTGAAGTTATAATTTATTGCTTGTAACATGTCCTATGTGACAAATGTGACATTAAAAATTCAGGTGGCCCTGTTGACATGCATACACATTATGTGACATGATAAAGGTGTTCACAGTACCATGCATTATGTGACATGATAAAGGTGTTCAAAGTACCATGCATTATGTGACATGATAAAGGTGTTCACAGTACCATGCATTGGCAGGAGGAGAAACACCATCATCAGCAGAATTTACTAGGTCTCCGTGATGGCTGCAATGTGCACGCTATGGATTATAAATGCAGAGCCCTTCTCTGTCAGGAGAGGGTTCCAGGGTGGTGGGGGTTTTTACACAGCTTCTAGGGACAGACAACGAGGGGAAAATGTGGCAGATATTAGCTATCAGGGGCTGAAGGCTGGGCAAAGGACCACAAGCAAGGATCAAGGGAGAGGAGTCATGGAGACACAGACTTCATCTAGACCCATGATTTTTTTTTAAATTTTTTATTTATTTCTGTATGTGTATCAATGTACTGTCTGCATGCAGGTCTGTGCATCCATGTTGTGCAATGCCGCGGAGGTCAGAAGAGGGTCTTGGATTCACCTGGAGCTGGAGTTCTCCTGGAATTGGAGTTTCAGACGGCTCTCGGCCGCCATGTGGGTGCTGGGGATCGAACCTGGGTCCTCTGTAAGAGCGGTCGGTGCTCTTAACTGCTAGGCCATCTCTCCAGCCCAACCCATGATTTATTTAAATAATGCATTTCATTATGACACTTCATACATATATACATGTATATAATTATAATGTACTTTCATCACCCTAATGCAAGAGTACAAATACCTCTTTGTTTGAACCTAAGATTTTTCTCAGGATAGTTTTATATGTTTATTATTTTAATTGTTCAATTGAACAGGGTACTGCACGGTATTTAATTATATATGTACAAACACACGCATATGTATATTTGTACATACATAGTATGTAATAATCAAATCAGCCTAGTTCACATCTCATGATGGATGTAAATTTTACAAAAGAGAAATAAATGGCTCTGTATATGGAACTCATGGATTAAGAATTATTCCTCATGAACAGTGTCACTTTCTGATCAAGATTAAGTGGAACACACTTTGTGAGCACTCTCAGTTTTTACTAACTAGCTGGGAGAAGGTAAATTCTATCCCTTGACTCCCATGCTCACATTATTACTCAGTGTGGTTTGTGTGTTATTTTTGGTTTGGGGCTCAGAAAAAGAGCCCAAGGAAAAATCTAAGAAGGAAAAAAGGGAGAGGTGCAAAAGGCTAAATACAGGATGTGCCAGGAAGCAGAGGGGACGGTGCAGAGGGGGGCACTTCCCTGGGGCTCCTACCTGCCATGTTTGCCTGGCTGGTTCCTAGGGCTTGAAGGATCAGCTGCAACTCCCTGACAGCCATCGCTGCCTCTTCTCCACAGCACAGGTCTGGCTCCAGGACCACTTCTAGAAGACCGATTCCTACCAAAGAGAGCTGAGCTGGGTCAACATGACTTGGGCTTGACAGACTCATCAGCTGGGAAACTGGGAAGAATCCTGGGCAAACCTGGCATTAATGAAGGACCCTCAGAGTGCTTCGAGAAATGAAATTGCCCCTCCCCTCCTCCCTTTTGATTTTTAACGCTGGTTTATTTCTTTCAATGTCAGCTTAAGGATATCCAGCTGTGGGCCCTAGACAAGGTTGATAAGTCTGTCTGATTTTAGGGGTGAGTAATTGGCAAGCCCAGCAGTGAGCATGCTTCGGGCCACGCTCTCCTCAGCGCTGCCAATATCAGCAGGGATGTTTTGATCTCTGTCTGTCAGGCTCAGTTGTCTGGTTTCTCAATTGGTTTGGAAAAGTCTAGAAGGGAAGAGAGGTGCCTAAGACCCAAGGGAGGAGGGAGCTGGAAGGGAAGTGGGGCGGACAGGCCCCATCTACCTGCTCTGTTCAAATCAATGAGGGTCTGGGACCTCGTGTCGTCATGGAGACTTTTGCCACTGTCCTGCTCCAACTGGATCTGCTTGATCCTCACAGTCTTGGCCTTCTGACCCCGCTTCGTCCCTACGCAGACGCCATATGTCAAGATCCCATTAGCAGCAATCGGGAGCCTCTGCTGGGTAATCTGGTAGCCCGCCTGCTCTCAAACAAACATGGGTTCCAGTCACTAGCTCAGAACTGAAAGCTGGGATCCAGTTTACTTATAATTTCACATCATAAGTTTACTTGAAATAGACTCAAAAAGAACAGCAAGAAACAAGGAGACAAAAAAATGAGTGCATACATTACTGTTATAGTTTAGCTTGGCTTCTGGCTTTTCCCATCACCCCCTTACCCACTACTCAAAGCCCCCTGCCCCCAATAACAATGCAATTAGCAACAAGAATCCCATTTTCCTTACTGGAGAGCCATTATGAGGAATAACAATCATCTCCTTGTCAGGGGCCCCTAAGAGAAGAATTTATTGTTTTCATTTAGCTCATTAGCCTAAACTTTACATCTCATTACTGATCTCCTGCAGGGCCTCCTTATTAGGGAGTGCTGGCTAAGCATTTTGCCATCTACTTGCAGCACGGCTGACAGTAACGACCACTGAATTTCAGCTTGTTTTAGTTCTGCTCTTTCAGCTAAGCAATCATGCCAGCCGCCCTCCCTGACCCAACTTCCCTTGCTCCTCTAGCCAGAAAGTGCTGTGAAGCCCTCGTAGTTGGCTAATGGAAACAACGTAGTACTAAAATACTGATGGATGTTTCGAGGACTCTTGCCCCTTCTTCTAAATGGAAAGGAAGAATTACTTTCAAATGTACACATGCATCAACACACTCCAAGAAGGCAGCTCAGTGCAGCGACTTGAAGAACAGAGCAGCGGCCCAGTCAGTTGCAGCGCTTGCGCAGGGTCTGGACTGTTCTTGGCACGTTGTCCTCCTTTTATCCATCATGACCTTATGAAGTAGGACAGGTGCAGAGGGGTCAATGGTCTTGCCCAAAGACACAGAGATCTCGGAGATCTCCAGGCCACACTGGCCACAGAATTTGTATGAGGCCTGCCAAGGGTGAACTTTCACTGCCTCAGAAACACCAGTGGTCACATCAAACCACAGGAAGTTTAATGCAACCTTAAAGTTCTCTGATTGATTAGGTGTGGGGTGAGGCTGGAGAATTTATGTTCCTAATAAGGTCCCCAAAAATCTGACCTTGGGTGCCCTGCAATTACACTTTGGGAACTGTACAGAAGGCTAGCTCATTCTCTGTGCTCAGACAGAATGTGTCAACCTGTATGCTTAAATTACTGGTAGGAATGCTGGATAAAATAGCAGGATACCTTGTTGAATTTGAGTTTCAGATAAACAACAAATACTTTTCTAGCCTAAGTATGTCCCATGCAATATTGGCATCACCCATCCTGAATGTGGCAAGCTACCTAGGCCAGAAGGTAATCAAAACATTTCCCACCTGTGAATGTGAGTCAGTGATACAAGCTTGCTTAGCATGTGCAAGACCCTGAATTCTCTCCCTAATACCAAAAAATTAAAAAATAATAAATGTTTAATTCTTTTCTTATTCTCATTTACTTCTACCTATCCCCTCACCCACTAAAATCCAATTCTTCTGAACCTTCAGTTCAGAAGTGAGGCAATGTAGTTGGTTATTGCTTTTCTAAATCTAAAGGAGAGCGATGCTTACCTATTAGAGCATCTGATCAAATGTCACATTATGCTCAGAAACACATTCACCATTTCAGTTTTATTCCAGCTCAATACTATGAAAACCTGGCTCTCATTCACACTGGCACCACTTTAAGAAAGAAACTTTCTAATTTTAAGAAAAAAGCAGGTACATATTGAATTTGCTGCTTGGCCAATTACTGCTGTTTGTGCAGGATTCTGGCCCATGTTCCTGCTTTCTACTGTCCGCTTACTTGCTCCTTGGGAGATGACAAGATGTCTTCAGTGGAGCTGGCCTTCGTATTGGGATGGCGACATAAAAGAGAAGCTCTCATGATGTCTGCACAGTGACAGTGGGCACTAACGGCTGCATTGGATACAAGGGTAGCCTTTGTCCTAACAGGCAATTAGCACTGAACGCCACGACTGGGACAAGCCTGACAACACTGGCCTCTCCTAGTCCCTGTTCAATTATGAGTGAGCTACAAGAAGCATGAGACTAGGCAAGGACTCAGCAATCAGGACAATCGCATCCAATATAGTAAGCATCGGGAGGCACCTGCCTTCATCAGGGCCAGGCAGAACCCCCTGCTGCGATGGACAGTGTGCTGATTGAAAACATAACCGGCGCAGCCCCTGGCCCTTGCTTCCATCCCCCACGGCAGGGCTGGCCCAGGGCTGAGGGCTTCCAGGGATGGATCACAAAGCACACTTACAGGAAGGTCTGCATAGAAGTAGTGCTTCCTGTCAAACAAGGACTTCTTGTTTATGTGGCAGTTGAGTGCCAAGCCTGTCATCACTGCGGCTTCTACACATCTCCTGTTGAGAACCTGTGGAAACATCACACAAGAAGCTTCTTTCAGAATCACAAGCCAAACAGACACTTCTCCCCAATACAAACGGCTTCTCTGAATATTCAGCTGGGCCTGACAATGACTGTAGTCTGGTTCTCTTTATGGGCAGCTTAGCTTCACAGGCTGAGAATCAGGAAAATAACATTAAAAGAACGTGTAATGCAGGCTGGAGAGATGGCCTAGCGGTTAAGAGCACCGACCGCTCTTACAGAGGACCCGGGTTCGATCCCCAGCACCCACATGGTGGCCGAGAACCGTCTGAAACTCCAATTCCAGGAGAACTCCAGTTCCAGGGGAATCCGAGACCCTCTTCTGACCTCCGCGGCATTGCACAACACAGGTGCACAGACTTGCATGCAGACAGTACATTCGTACACATACAGAAATAAATAAAATTAATAAAAAAAAAATAAAAAAATAAAGAATGTGTATGCAGCAGTGGGTCCCACGAGGCTCTTAATGAACTGTCCCTACCAGGACCCTTTCTCCAGGACTTGGAATCAGTTAATGGAGTCTTGGAAAAGCTCTGTAGAGCAGTTACTACATGGACTAACCTCCTTTCGCTCCCTCTCAAACAGAATAAGAACCCAGGCAGAATCCATGGAAAATGCTGGTCCCTGAAAGGAGGGCACAAGCACCTTGGAAAACTGCTTCCTGCTTTGGTAAGGTGGGAAATGTTGAGACCGAGCGTAGGACCCAGGAGGCTGATGGGGTGGCTTTACTGGCAGAAAAACAAGAACAAACTTCTAAGAATGATACGGCCACAGTCGTTTGCTCAGGAGCTGAGGATGTGCACTGCCTCCTGGGTCTGGCCACATCCCTCAGAAGCCTCCGGCTGCTGCTGCCCTCACTGCCCTGTGCCCTCACTGCCCTGTGCCCTCACTGCCCTGTGCTCTGGGCTCGTCAGGGCTCGTCAGGGCTCTCGGAGCTCCCACCCTTCTTTGGACCCAGGAGATAACCAGGAACGATCCCAGCCCCAGAGACAGAAACAGCTTTTAAAATTCTGACAATTCTAAACTAAGCAAGGATTAGGGGCATTAAAGGAGGAGCACAAGTTCCGAATGATGTCTACGTCCCACTTCTGCTCTGAATAGCTCTGTGCCACAGAGCCTCAGTTTCTCTGAGACATGCTTACAGAATGGATAAAGCAGTAAATGGAGCAACTACTCCATTGCAGGGACTCAACAGCTGACTCCTCACTGTGTTTGGGGAAGGTCTGTGAAGATGCTGCACTTGAGGACAAGATAAAGCCCTACGTTTTACAAGATGATCTGTGACGTTCACCAGTATCCTTGGCATTTCTACATATTATACATAGCACATATGATAGCATTTATATCTACTAGTATACGTGTGGTACTTCCCAGTAAGGCCTTTTTTCACATCAACCATTTTATTTTAGCCTTAAAAGTAATCCTGTGGGCTGAGTGTGGTGGCACAAGCCTTTGATACCAGCACTTGGGAGGCGGAGGCAGGCAGATCTCTGTGAGTTCGAGGCCAGCCTAGTCTACAGAGTGAGTTCCAGGTCAGCTGGGGCTGCAGGGAGACCCTGTCTCAAAAAGACAAAAAAAAAAAACAAAAAAGCAACCCTGTAAAGAAGGAATAATTATCCCAATATTTCATATAAAGACAAATTAAGACCCCCCCAGAAGATTTGGGTGCCTAAAGGGATAAGCAATGAAGCCCCCACATGCCCCTGCCTGGGTGACGAGAAATCCTGTGGTTCAGGGACTGGTTCCCTAGGGTGAGATGTTGTAAACTGATTGGTCAAACAGACTTAAATTACATGACAAAACCTAAGAACAGATCTCTACTTACTGAAATATACACTGCCCCCCAAAGCCCAAATAAATCCCCATCAAAGACAGCATCATGCCCTTTCTTTTTTTTTTTTTTTTTTTTGGTCTTTTTGAGACAGGGTCTCCCTGTAGCTCCAGCTGTCCTGGAACTCACTCTGTAGACCAGGCTGGCCTTGAACTCACAAAGATCCGCTTGCCTCTGCCTCCCAAGTGCTAGGATTAAAGGCGTGCGCCACCACGCCCAACTCACACCCCTCTTTCTTGGAGTCCAGGTCACAAATGAAGCCATCAGCTTCTTTCCCAAGTTCTTCCTTCCCAGTCTAATCATATTGTCAGCTTTGCAACAATAATGGTTCTCAAGAAAAGATGTGCGTGGGGACCAGAATGATCTAATTATTGATGTGTTCAGTTGCTACTGTTTTGACATCTCAATGAACTGTTGTTATTACAATCCAAATGTAGCTGGTGGAGAGCCTGGCCCAATGACAGACTTGTGACTAGGATCAAGGCACACAGGCTGTGAAGCTGGAGCCCCAGCCCTGAGCTCTGCTCTTTCTGAGGCTGGGCTACAACACAGCTGCTCAAACATTTTCCACCTCTCTGGTCTGCATCAGTTCTGCTCGCCCAGGCCTGCTCATTTTCTACCTTCTGCCTCCTCTCACACTTGGGCCTAACCTGTTTCCTTTCCCTGGGCATGACAACAACATAGGTCATTCTATCTGAGCAGGCACAGTAGTTGCCCATTCCTGGCACTAGGAGGAGTTGTGGGTGATCACAGACTCTTACTGTGTTCAAGTACACAGGCACTTGATAAACCATCAATTTCCAAAGAATAAGAATGCAGTAAAACACAAAAACATTAGAGCGATATTGAATATACTTTAATCTTTTTTTGATGATTTAGGAGGCTTGAAGTACTTCAGGGTCAGAATTATAAACATCAGTCATCACTGCCCCACAGTTGCACAGAGCGGCTAGTAAACAGAGTGCCAACTAAAAGAATGCCAAGAAAGGAGAATTCATTATGATCTTAGTCAAGCTGCTTATGACAGATGGAGGGCCAGGTCAGCATGTTCTGAGGATAGGACGCAGAACAGAAAATTCAACTTGAGCTCTCTTCATTCCCAGATATTTCCTGAATGTCTATAATGTACCAAGCATCAAGGACACAAAGATAAATAGGACTGGTCACTACCCTCAATGAATCTGTGGGGATGAGAAAAACCTGCCAGAATTTCCAATGCCCTTTTCAAGGCCATACCTGGGTGATATTGATAAAAATGTATCTTGTGGCATTTTGTTACCCAAAGTCTCTCAGTGGTCTCCAATGACCCCATTATAAAGGCCAAGCTCTGGAATGTTCCAGCTCCCTTCCACATCTTCAGTCTCGTGTTTTACCACACCCTGCCCTCACCTAGACCAGTTCTCCTACACAGATCTGTAGCTCTTCTGCCTCTCTGCCGTCTTCCCTGCAAAATCTTACTGAGATGTCACCATTTCTCCAAAGCCAGCATCACTATCCTTCTTATGCACAGGCTTTTACTTTCTACATGCTTCCATCTGTGCTTCCATCACTATGCACACCTATTTCCACATAATCACAAATCTCATGAGAATGGGAACTCTGTTCATCCTCAAATCCCTGAGCCTACGACAGAATCTGAAATGAGTGGTGCTCAATTCATGTGCTGAACTCAAATGAGAATGGTAATACAAAGTGATGTCTGGGTCTCTTTCAAAGTGTTATCTGCCACCTTTAGACTTGGTTTGGGAAGTGTTCTAAGTGACAACTAATCTACTACAATATGATAAAAGGAGTAACTTGAGAATTCAAACAACCAACTTGTCCCAAAGAAACCATGTTCCAGAATTTTCTTTACATGACTATAATTGACTTCACTGACTATAAAGTTCACAGGGTTAGCCCTACTGACTCTCATGTGGAAGTTAAGTCCACAATCCCTACTACTCATGGATTCAAACAAACAGATACATATACCTTTCTCACTGAGCCTGCAGAGACTCCACTTTGGTGTTAGGCATGATCCATAGCAAGTATTTAAGGTGTACCGGTGATCTATAAAGGATGCTATGCACATCACATACATTTGTCATGTTGTCTTCCTAACAAACTGAAGGTAGACACTGTTATGATCTCATGTTATAGAAAAATGAAAGGAATCATCAAGAAGATCAAGTCATCTGCCCAAGATAATTCATATAGCAAGGAGCAGAGCAAGGAAGTCAGACTCCAGAACCAGTCTCTCAACCACTACTCTCAATTTTGAATCTTCAAAGAATAAAGTAGATTAGTTTTAGTTCTGAGGACCACCAATATCTGGCCATCGCTCCACAGCAGCACCTCAAACTAAATATTATAGATAATTTAAGGCATATGCTGCTTTTAATGCTTTGTTTCTTACCAGATTCTAGGTCTATAGGTCTCTTTCCAAATGCTGAGTTCCACAGACACTATTTTCTTTCAAGTTTCTAACCCCCCCCCAATACATGGTCTTTTGTGATAATCAGGATTGGTAATAGGTGGACCCAGGGATTTTCTTAATTGGCAAAGAATATTCTATTGGTAGACTTCTGACACAAGTACTTCTGATATAATTTATCTGCTAAAAAGTTAATTCTTTTTTTTTCTTGACATAGGAAGTCAAGAAAGCTGTGACAGAGTAGGGGGTGAGATAAATGTACAGTGGGGGGCTGGAGAGATGGCCTAGCGGTTGGGAGCGCCGACCGCTCTTGCAGAGGACCCGGGTTCGATCCCCAGCACCCACATGGCGGCCGAGAGCTGTCTGAAACTCCAATTCCAGGAGAACTCCAGTTCCAGGGGAATCCGAGACCCTCTTCTGACCTCCGCGGCATTGCACGACATGGGTGCACAGACCTTGCATGCAGACAGTACAGTTCATACACATAAGATTAAAAATAAAAAACCAAACAAAAAACAACAACACAAAACACTTATGTACACGTGGATGGTAAACAAATCTCATGACTAGCAGAGAGCGCCCGGTGAATCATAGCTTGGAAAAGGAAACTAGGACTGGTGGGTGGTGGACAGGAGTAGTGGGCAGTTTTCAGAAAGAATCACCTTGAGCTGCCCACAGAGTACAAGGAGTGCTGCAACCATAGTCTGTTCAGAACCTAAAATACATAAGTACACAGGTAGCACAAATAATCCAGAAACATGCCTGATAGCTCCAAGGTGAGTGTGACCCCAGTGTGAGAAAATCTTCTAGTTTTGAAATTCATTTAGTATAACCAAGCAATCATATTGTGCTCAACATACCTAGTACAACTCCTGACACACCCAAAATGATCACCGAGTTTCTCAATATATCCCGATTTCCCCCTTCCCCTAATTCGGGAGTCCAGCCAAAGCTCGCCTCCTGTCCACCAGGGTTTATAAAGACATGCAGTGGTGCGGGCTGGAGAGTGGCCTAGAAAGCGGTTTAAGAGCGCTGACCGCTTTGCGAGGACCCAGGTTCGATTCCCCAGACACCCACATGGCGGCCGAGAACCGTCCCTGAAAACTCCAACTTTCCAGAGATACTCCTAGTTCCAAGGGGGAATCCGAGAACCCCTCTTCTGACCTCCGCGGCATTAGCACGACACGGGTGCACCACTCTACATGCAGACAGTACACTCATACACATACCGAAATAAATAAATTAAAAAAAAAAAAAAAAAGGTCAGTGTGCTTCATGATTCAACTACCCTCTGGCTTCCTTTTCCTCCATCATCCCAACACAATGCTCACATGCAGCCACACTCATGTTCCTCTGAACAAACTGCTGCTTCAGCTGGAAACACCCCACACCATGTGCTTGAGCAAGGTCAAAGCATCTAGCAAGACCCTTGGATGTCACCTCCTTCGTAAGTTCGTCCCTTATCATTACCCCAGTCAAGGCAATCCTCGGTTCCCACAGCTCTGAGGGAAGTGCTACCCTCTTCACTGCCAGAGTTACTTAGGAATAATAAAATAATAAAATGGTCCCTCTTTTGCCCAATCATCAAGCTGATTAAACCTTAGCTGAGGTAATGAGTAATTTAACATTTCCTTTATTAACACCCCAAAGACTATAAGCTATAAAATAAAAGCAAAACTGTCTAGAAATGTTATCAGTCAGGAAATGGAAAACATTCTTAGTATATAAAATAGAACAAATTAAGTGCAGAGACTTCATTACACAAAGGACAGAAGGGTAGAGATATCAAAGAGGACACAGTGAGCCCTCCCAGGGCTGAACAGACAGGGAGAAGCACGGGGCTTCTGGAGAATACTGGGAATGTGACAGTTCTTCTCTCAGGAGCTGGAGCTAGAGAAGACCCACCATGACCACCACAGCTGCTGGGGGAGGCGGAGAAGGAAGGAGAGGCCCCTGCTGCTTCCTTCCTCCTACCTGTCCTCTTTCAGCAGAGTCTCCTGGTAGCCAAACCCAGTCAGGAGACAGGTGACTCTGGGCCCTGGAACTACACACCAGGATACATAGGGGAACAGGAGGCATGGGCCTGAGAACCTGCGTGCCATGGCTGGAATGGCAAACACATACATTTTCACATCCATTTCTGTGACTTTTTTCTTGCTAAATAACTAATCAATAAAATGCTGCACTCACAAGTCTGTAGGCCTCTTCACATACTGGGGATGATAAAATACAACTAATATACAGGGAATATATGCAGTTACTCACCTGACTTGAACTGAACCCTGAGTCTACATTCAGGACTAGGAAAGAATCTGCTGACCAAATTGACAGAATAAAGATCATATAACCTACTCAAGTCAATAAAGCATTCTTTAGGATTTGAGTATTTTTATGTGAAATTGAACTAATTGCAAATATGTCTTTTCATTAAAGCCAGTCTTCAGGACCTATATTGTGAGGTATTTTGGATGTACTTCAAGGGAAAATAAAAATGCATGCCTTTCAAAATAGTCAGCAACTCACCCCCTTCCTCTGCCCTTCTACTCTGCCTTTATCTGGCAAATCAGGATAATACACACCCACAGCCCAGTGACTATCATCAGTGCGGCCATATAAAGCTGAGGCAACAAGGCAACACTGTGTCTTCACTGAAAATCCAGCTCCTGAAGCATTAAAACAGACTATAAGAGGATATTTTCCAAAAAGCCCAAATGGCAATTACTCTGTGAAATTTATGCTCTATATGACAAATCTGATAATTAGGATATAGCATGGTAAATGTTTTAATTTATGGAGAGAAAGTAATTAAAATTTATTAAGTAAAAATAAGACAGTAAAACAGGCCTTTATCTTACTGCTAACCATAAATTTCATGTCTCAAAGCATGAATTCCCTCTGATTCATATTCAAAGCAAGTTGCCACATGATAAATTTTCATAACATAGAGAAAATGGCTCCCTGGTTCCTCGCCCCTATACCTTGTCTCACCATTTAGCCCTTTTATCATACCCAAAACAAATACAAAACCTCTTTGCTGTAATATATAAGCTTGCTGAAACTGGTCAGTCAGTTAATTTTAAAGTAGAATTTTGCTGCTGAAAGTACTGGTTGTACATGCAGTGATTAAATATATATGTGGATACTCACATAAACTGTACGTGTTCTTTATGTTTAAGTAGGAAAAGAGAAGGTGAATGTTACCTTCTGTCTTTTATTTAAGTTCCTCTTTCACATGGGAGAAAAATCGCATCCATCCTCATCACACCCTGACTCCTGGTAAAGGAGGCGCGGCGTGGGTGGCAGTGTCAGTTGTCTGGCTCCAATGCCTGCCTCCATCCCGAGTCCTCTTGTACTAATCTGCTCCTCACAGGGAGTCAAAATGAAGGCAAGAAGACTTTCTTGGTCTAGAGGGCCAGAAGCCTCCATTTCCTCTCGTCTCTGCCGACTGGCAAGCTCGGGCAGCCCAGAGCCGGTGGCTAATCACCTCCAGCGAAGGCTGGGGATCAGCAGCCTCTCTAAACCGGCTGCTCTGGGCACTGGAGCAGCCTCTCTAGTCCTTCCACAGATTCTGGAACACTAAGATCTGGGTGGGAGTGCAAGAAAGGAAAAGAATCCTTAGGCCCATGTCAGCCCAAGCCTGCCTCCAATCTGAGTAAAAAGAGTTCTTACATAAAACTGCCTGGTTATTTTAATGTCACATTGGGGCTGGAGGTTAATGGCCCAAATACTCTTGTACAGTCTCATTCTTGGCCCGTTAGCCAAGTCAGATGAGAAAACCAGAGGGTGGTTGGCAGCCAGTAAAACATAAGACTGGGTGTGTAGGGTAACTTGTTTCTTTCTGTCCTCACGAACCTGCAGCAGCCGCTCGCAATGAACCTGATCCCCAGGCAGACTTTTACAGACACTTGAAGTGAGGCTGTGGGGCTCTGACACATGACCTAACCTCCAGGCCTCAGTTTCTTCTATTGCTGAGGGAAAACTATTTTGCAAGACTGTCCTATAAATCAAATAAAAGACATCCACCGTGGTAGATACTTGGCAATACTAGTTTCAGAAAGAACGTGTTAATAAATGCAAAGTGTGCACCTCAGGTGAATCCTTCATTTGCAAACTTTTCAAGGACACCAGGGAATCTAATGAGAAAAGGTTTAAACAGCTCCATAGATCTATTAGTCTGGATTTACCATCCAAGGTAAGGCATAACAGATGCTAATATTATGTATTATGTCAACATAATATTCCCCCCATAAATGATAGCCAACACCTTTTGTGATAATTACCATGCTATCTCTGGTGGAAGAGAAGCCATATTTCTTAAAGTGTTGGGAGGCTCCCACTGCTTCCTTTTCTGTTTTATAGTGAAGTGAAATTTTTTTGTGTGTAAACCATATGCTCGCCTGGCTGGGAAAACCTTCCATTTTCAGTGCAAGAAAAGGACTTGTAACAGGCTGAGCAGCGGCTGCCCTCACACTGCGGCTACACACCTGTGACCTCCTGTCTTCCACGGTAGTAGCTGCTTTTGAAACTCAATGAGATGATGGAGAAAAGACATATGAAGGCACAGAATGGACACAGGAATCGAGGGGGAAAACAAAATCAATCAACCAAGCACACAAAGAACTCTGTCCTTTTGACAAATTTTGGAATAGGTCCAGGATTTTAATGAAGATGTATTTCTCCCTACTTAATTTCCTAATATTTGTCTTTCTCATGCTCCTATCTTAAGCTCCTTTTCAGCATTTAAACAGGAAAGGGCTAAAATGTACAAACCTATTCATTTTAGACTTGTCTCCATTGTGAAACAGTAAATTTTCTGACTTGTCCTGAAGTTTACAAAGGCGGCTGCATCTGGAGATTTGATGGAATGGAATGACAAACTATGTCACATCATGAAACCTAGAGCTTGATCAGAGGGAGTGATGAGAAACATCAATTTGATGAGCGAAGTACTTTAATGATCCAAGATGAAATTTACTTTCTTCTGTATGTAAAAGATTAATATTGAGTCAAAAGATTTGACTATGTCTGAGCAGGAAACTGCATCCAACTTTCTAAATGGTAAGCATAAAAAAATGCAGCTGAGGGGCTGGGGAGATGGATCAGCAGTTAAGAGCACCAGCTGCTCTTGGAGAGGACCTGGGTTCGATTCCCAGCACTCACGCGTGGCTAGTAACATCCATAACTCTACTTCCAGGGGAATCTGATGCTTTCTTCTGACTCTGTGGGCAATGCATGACATAGATGCAGGCAATACACTTATACAAATAAAAATAATAAGTTAAAAAATATGGCGAGGTATTCACTATTAGTAAGATAAGAAATTTGGTAGACAAAGCCCATGAACAGTAGAAACAAATACACGTCTTTCTATCACGTACTGTAGCTGGTATGTTCAACCATCCCAGGAATGTCCTGAGAAGTGAGTATAACATCTTTTAGACGCTTCCTCGTAAGCCACAAAACTATGGAAATTCAGAGGGAGAGCAGAGAACAGGTGTACACACACACACACACACACACACACACACACACACACACACACAACCTTCCATAAGGCAATAATCCTACTATGTTTGCTCCAAGAATACATAAGGTAAAATAGCCATCTTGGACATTTTTTGCAGGGGTCAGGGGAGAGCACAAACACAGTCCTCCACCAAATTATGCAGTTGAGTTTCCTGAATTTGGGGAAATCGCAAGGGTCAGCACATCCCAAGTTCAATGGATGAGCCTTGCCCTGGGAAAACCACCTTCGTGATCATGGTATCTCCCCTGCCAGGTAAGTACGGACGTATTTTAAAGTCAATTTGTGAAGGAAAGAGAAAGGAAAAGTGGGGGGTGGGGGAGGGAAAGGAGGGAGTGAAAGGGAAGCCAGAAAAAAAGGGGGTGATAAAAACCAAGACCACAAGAGTTTGACAGCTAAATGCAACATGCAATCTTCTACTGATTCCAGAATGGGGAGAAAACACAGGACAAACTTGACCATGCACTGAGTCAACTATGCATGGTGTCCATGCTGGGTTCCGAGGATGACTCAAACAGGAGTCCATCCCTGAGATTGCCTTTGTCCTTAGGGGATGGAGGCTGAAATGTTTAGAGATAAACAATGCTGTGATGTCCATGACTTACCCTCAGAGCACTCATCCAAAGGAAGACGATCTAGTCCAAGGCAGATGTCACTGTATTGTTCCCTCATCTTTTCTATAAATTTGAATGGTTTCTAAATAAAAATGCAGCAGAGGGGACAGGGAATAAGAAGTGGAAAATTCTCCTGAGAGGACAGTGAGATGTTATAAACCTTTCATGTAAGACAAGGGAAGGGGAGGCAGAGCTGGAGGTGGGGCTGTTTAACCTGATGCTAACTTGTAAACTACAAGGGTACCTGAGCTGAAAATAAGTTTTAGAAATGAAAGCATTCTATAACTGTATCTAGATAAATGTTAAATCCCCTGAGCCAAAGACTCAGTTAGGTCACATGATATATTCAGGCCCCTATGTAAATAACGGGGTGTATTAGTCACTTTCCTGTTGCTGTGATAAAGCACCATGACCAAGGAACTTATAAAAAAGGAAGAGTTTATTTGAGCTTACGATTGACAGTTCCAGGGTCCATTGTGGCGGGAGGCATGGCGGCTGGAGAGGCATGGCGGCTGGAGCAGCAAGCTGAGGGTCACATCTCGCAAAGAGCACAGGAAGCAGAGAGAGCAACTGTAGACCACGAGGCTTGTTAAAACTCACTAAGCCTGCCCCCAATAACGCACTTCCTCCAGCATGGCAACACCTTCTAAGACCTCCAAAAACAGCGCCACCAACTGGAGACAAACGTCTGAATACCTAGAGCCTATGGGGGACACTCATTCAAACTACCACATTCCACGCCCTGGCCCCCATAGGCTCCTGACCACATAAAATGCAAAATGCATTCAGTCCAACTTTAAAAGTCCCCATAGTCTTTACCAGTTTCAATGCCATTTAAAAGTCTACAGTCCAAGGTCTCTTCTGAGACTCAGGTCAATATCTTAACTGTAAGCTCCTGTAAAATCAAAAGACAAATTACACACTCCCCACGTACAGTGGAACCGAATACACATTCCCATCCCAAAAGGGAGGAATAGAGGCATAGTGAGGAAATACTGGACCAAAACAAGACCGAAAACCAGCAGGGCAAATGCCAAGTCAAGTAGCTCCACATGCAACCTCTGGGACTTGACTTCCAAAGGGCTTAGATGGCTCAGCTCTTCCAGCTTTGCTTGCAACATACATCTCTTTCTTAGGCCGATACCACTCCCTGTATGCAGCTCTCCTTGGCAAATATCTCACAGGTCTGGCATCTTGAATGTCTTCTTGGGGTCTCTGCTGCCAGCCAGGCTTCACATTCACAGCTTCATGCAATGGACTATCAGGGCCTACTTTATGCAGGGACACCCCTGCTGCGCTCTGCCTGACCTTGGCAGCTCTCTGAAACTGTGGAGGAAGAACTGATGACCCCTTCACTCTTGCAAACTTCATGCCTCTAAAGCCAGCACCACATGAATGAAATTGCCGAATCTGGCTGCAAGTTCGGGATGGAATCTCTCCTATTTCAACCACATTTGTAACTTTTCTCTGCCCTGAACTAGGAGCAGAAAATGCTTTCAGTATTTTCCTTTCAAAAGCTGGAGGATTAGCTGGGTGTGGTCTTGCCCTGAAGGTACTGATTCTTTTGTTTACTGTAAATCTCAAGGACCTTCCTTAATCACTTTAATCTCATCAAAAGGAAACTCTCCTTCACAAGCCTTGGCACCACCTTTAATCTTCCTAGTGTACTTTTCAGATCCAAACTGTACATTCTGCATTTCTTTCTGCTCCATTTGCTCTTTTTTACTGTAGATCTGTATAATATTCACCATTAAAAGCCATGCCACCATTTCTACATTAGGCTATCTTGAAATATCCTCCGCCAAAGACATTAGTCCATTGCTTTTCAACTTAGCATCAGGCAAGCATTTGGGCTGTGGGCAAACTGCTACCAGACTCTATCAAAATATCCCAGTTGCTGCCTAAGTCTTTATTTTCCCCTAGAACCACATCTTTTGCAGCCACGCTTTCTTCCAGGCCTCCACTAGAATGGCCCTTTAAGCTCTGCTTACAGTAGTCAACAGCTTTTCTAGCTCAAAGTTCCAAAGTCTTCCACATTTCTCCAAACATCCACATGGTCAGGTTCTTCATAGCCAACACCCCACTTCTGGTACCAATTTACTATATTAGTCACTTTCCTGTTGCTGTGATAAAGCACCATGACCAAGGAACTTATAAAAGGAAGAGTTTATTTGAGCTTACGATTGACAGTTCCAGGGTCCATTGTGGCGGGAGGCATGGCGGCTGGAGAGGCATGGCGGCTGGCGCATCTCACGCAAAGCGCACAGGACGGAGAGAGAGCAACTGTAGACCACGAGGCTTGTTAAAACTCACTAAGCTTGCCCCCAATAATGCACTTCCTCCAGCTCAGCCACACCTTCTAAGACCTCCAAAAACAGCGCCACCAACTGGAGACAAACGTCTGAATACCTAGAGCCTATGGGGGACACTCATTCAAACCACCACACGGGGCAACTCTCTTAATAAAATGAGCAACAACAACAAAAAACTGTAAACAGGGCTGGAGGGATGGCCTAGCGGTTAAGAGCGCCGAACGCTCTTGCAGAGGACCCGGGTTCGATCCCCAGCACCCACATGGCGGCTGAGAGCCGTCTGACTCCAGTTCCAGGGGAATCCGACACCCTCTTCTGACCTCCACAGCATTGCACGGCATGGGTGCACAAACCTGCGTGCAGACAGTGCATTCATACACATAATAAAATATATAAAATTAAAAAAAAATACTACATGGAAATTTAGTAGATCCTACATATAAATATCATATATGTATGTATGAGTGCATGCATATTTTTTAAGAAAATGAAAGGAAGATTTTTTCTTTTTAAATTTTATGCTGTTTAATATTCGTACATGTATATGATATGTTTAGATCAAATACACACTCCCATTCCCTCTTTTCCAATTCCTTCCCTAAAATTTGCTCTTATACCTAGTAAGGACAAAAATTTTCCCCAGCTATTTCTTTAATAGTTGAAAATACATTCAGCAGGCTGGAGGGTGGGTCAGCAGGTAAAAGCATGCATTTATTGCTCTTGCAGAGTCTCTTTCCCAGCACATGTCAAACAACCACTTGTGTAACTCCAGTTCCTGAGGTATCTAATGCTTCTGGCTCTGTGGGCACTGCACTCACATGAACAAACCCACATACAGACACATGTAGATACACATAATTAAAAATAAAATATTGCTAAAAAGGAAAATACATTTGGCTTTCCTGAAAGATGTAAGTCTTATATCCTAAGAATTCTTCCACTCTGTTGTATTACTCTGTAAACATGCATGCACATTTCTTAATTTGTGTTTTTCTGAATCTGTTATTGAAAATTTAATATTACTCAGATTATTGTGAATATATGCCATCTAAGTTATTTCAGGACAGTGTTATGTGTTTACCATACGCCCCCTGCCACCAACCCTACTGGCCACTATAAATGAAAGTATGTGTTTATATTTTAATGATGCAAAGCCAAAATATGAGTATATAATAATACCAAATATAATTTATGTGCCACCCAAGAGTTTGGGAAGTGCTTTCATAGACATGAATTTCTCTGTATAGATGTAAAAATGGAAGAGAATAAGAAATAAGGTAAATAAGCCAGCTAGCTGGCTGTGACAGATAAACAAAGGTTATAAATGACCCCAGGCATTCTCAAGGTTTACAAAAAGCCATGAAGAAAAACTCCCTATTATACTTTGTTGGAAATGAACAATTAGCAAATATTGCAGAAGGGAACACAGTCTGGTGCTTTTTGCTAAGAATGGCAATGAGGCAATTCTCAGTCCTGTTTGTCGGCAGGCTTCTGACCTCCCTATGTCCTTGGGTAAATCAATCAAGCCCTTAGTTGTCTCACCTATGAGGTGGGGTTGGTGCCCCTGACCTTGCTCACTGGGATAGCATGTAAGTTGGCAAATACCTCTAAAACTTCAAAACCCTATTGACAATCACAGACTCCCACCTGTCTGCATCTCCTAAGGAAGTGGCAGAGCATGGCAAAGACTCCTGATTGATTATACTTCTTGCTTCTATACATGTGAAAGGAGATTCATGGGGCAAAATTAGGAGTGGAATATCTGAAGGCTCCTGGAAACAGGAGCGGACTTGTTTGCACCTGAGCTCCTGCCCCAGCTTAGTCCTTTCCCCAAGGACATGCCCAGCCACGGAAGGCTGGGAAGTAGGGCTCATGGCACACAGCAAGGCCTCTGCCGTGGTGGACAGATGCTCTTCAAGGAGCCTAACATGACCACTTAGATCTGCCAGAATTACCAAGCCCCTGTTTGTCATCTCTGGGATGCCAAGGAAAAATGACTTCCTAGCTTTGCCAAGATTCTAAAAAGAGCTGAGGGAAAAAAAAATCCCCCAAACACTGCGAGCTGTTAGATGGTAGCAAGCTCTTCCCTGCCCCTTGATACTAAACATGAAGCTGAAGGCACGTACAAATTCTGACTTAGAAAGGCCCATCCCAGAGACCCCAAGCAGACCACTGCAATGGCCTCCCATAGAGTCACAGACCACAAGTATATACCTGCAGTGTGGACAGAGTTCCACAGAACCCAACCCCAAAAGTGCCTCAATCTCCTTCCAGACATGACGTAAACGCAAAGCTAGCCTCACACTTACTCTCCTCCAGAGGAGAGGCAATGCCAATGCCCTTGTCCCTATGTCCCCAAGCAGAAGGCCTTTCTCTCCACACCATATCCTCTTGTCTCCAGAAGGGTCATTTTTCTGACAAGTGACTTGAGAAAGGGAACTGGGCACATGTGGACAGGTTGTTTCTGCCTGAGCATTTCCACCACAGGTGCCTAATATAAACCCTCAGAACAGAGACTGCAAAGCTCCTTAGATCAGCAGGTCCACACGGTAGGGTGTTCACCACCACTCCAGCCATGTGGTCATCTTTTTGAAGCTCTTCCTTACAGACAGAAGGCCTGAAGTTGTGAGAAGCTGAGGTGAACTTAGGCTCAAAGTATTGGAAGCCACTTGGCTACGTATCAAGTGCACTTATCAATCAATTTATCAATAGTGAAGCATACATGTTCATCCCCATCTGCCTAATTTCTAATGTTAATTTCTCAATTGGCTTTCACTAAACAGAGGAAGAGAGTATTATTTCTGGTATCTCCTCAAACTGTACATATCTTCTAGGAAGCTCTTTTCAGGAAATCCACCTCAAAATCCAACAGCATCATAATGATATTGTGAAGTACAAGAAATGCAAAGAGTAGCTCCCACAGCCACACATGCATTTCCTGGGCAGGAAGAGCTTTTCCAAGTCTGCTGCATTTTTTTTAAGTTCTAGAACTGTTCATGGAAGAAAAATGAATGGTGCCCAGCTGCATGATTTCAGGCTGCATTTTATTACAGGCTTCTAATATAAATCACCAGAACAAAGCCTGTATGAGCTACCCGAATGTCAGACAGGAACAGTGTCTCAGTATACTGTTAGGTATTCTTTTAAACTACTACATATTTATTATCAACAAAAGTCCCCTAAGCTTTTGTACGCCTAGGCATCTTTGGTACTATGTTCATATTTTATTTTCTATGCATTTGTACCTCCTTTCCTAACATTACCGGTTGTGTGAATGTGGGGTGTGTGTGCGTGTGTGTGTGTGTGTGTGTGTGTCAGACACAGTTCATTTTAAACAGTTAAGAGTTCTAAATATGACACTATGCCCTTAACAAGCACTGCTGTACTCTCTCTTATTGAAGGATATATTTTGACAAGAAAGGAAACCAGTAAGGAAAACATGGGAATGGGACAAAAGCCCTTCCTGTAAATACAATGCTGAAGGTTTACTGCTCAAGAATCAGCTCAGGGAGATGAGCATGCTACCTGCAGACAGGCCACTGCCAGAAAGGAGCCCCAGCTCCCAGAAACACAAGTCTGTGAGCTGCCCACCCAGGGACGAGGTCAGACAGAAACACAAGTCTGTGAGCTGCCCACCCAGGGACGAGGTCAGACAGAAACACAAGTCTGTGAGCTGCCCACCCAGGGACAAGGTCAGGCAAGGTCCCTCAGGCTGCCCAGGCTTAGGATGGAGGAGAAAATGAACTCTGTCTTCAGTAACTCCTCCCACCAGAGCCAGCCGTTCCTCTCAAAAATACTGTATTGTCTTTTTGCTCCTTGAGAAAATGAGGGGATATCATTTCTATGCAGAGGTTAGGTGAGATTTAAAAGATGACTGCTAAAGTTTAGATCTAAAATGTCCTCCAAAAGTCCACATGCTGAAGGTTCGGTTCCCAGCCTCACGTTACTAGAAGCTGTATGGACAACTGTCATGAGATGGGGTCTAATGGAAAGTTCTGCATCATTTTTAAAATCACATTTATTCATGTCCCGGGGGAAGGCATGTGGAAGTCAGAGGCAAACTTTCAGGAGTCTGTTCTCTCCTTCCACCATGTGGGTTGCAGGATCAAACTTAGGTCAGGCTTGGTAGCAAGTGCTGTAACCCTTGAGCCATCTTGCTCAGGATTACGGGATGCTGAGCTCTTCCTTTCTCTCTTTTATTTCCTGGCTGCCACCGAGCTGAACGTGTTTCCTCTGCCACATGTTCCCACCATGATTGTGCTACTGCCACAGGCCCAGAGCAATGGGGCCAAATGACTATGGATGAAACAAATAAAAACACCCATCCTCTTTCTAAGTTTATTATCTCAGGTATTTTGTTATAATGCTATAAAGCTGACCAATATTTTTAAGTACAAGAGGTGAATATGCGCATCCTTGTACATCTAGGAAGAACTGGAAAAAGCTCAATCACTTGATCCATATCCATGGCAAGAGGATGGTCAAATGAGCTAGAAAGTGGGCAGAGCTCAGCTTCAACTGATACTGAAGAACCACCATACATAAAGAACTGCCCTGGGAGGGGACCCATGGGAGAGGGAGCCAAAGAGATGTAAAAAGGTGCCTTTCCTGCCCTGTTCTGACTTACCCACATTCAAGACATGACTGCAGCCTGAGGAACATGGTCCTTCTGTGAAATTTCAACCTGAGTAAAGTTGACTTACCCACATTCAAGACATGACTGCAGCCTGAGGGACATGGTCCTTCTGTGAAATTTCAACCTGTGTAAAGTCTTAGCTCAGATTTTATGTTAGAAGGAGCCTGCCCTGAATTGGCAGTTTATCTCAAGCAAGCTTAGATCAAATTTATTAACCCTGTGGTCCAGGAATACTCAATCTAAAAAGCCAAAGTGAAAAATGGCTGTACCTCAGAATTGGAGAATTAGACTAAAACCAATGAAAAAAGTCTCTGGGCCAGGCGTGGTGGCGCACGCCTTTAATCCTAGCACTTGGGAGGCAGAGGCAGGCGGATCTTTGTGAGTTCAAGGCCAGCCTGGTCTACAGAGTGAGTTCCAGGACAGCTGGGGCTACAGGGAGACCCTGTCTCGAAAAGACCAAAAAAAAAAAAAAAAGTCTCTGAAAGGACTCCTTCTCAACCCAAACCATTGATAGATCCCTATCAGACATGACTTCATAAATCAAAATTACAAATCACCTACTCTTAACTAGAATTACACCTACAATCATCTACCCTTAACTAGAATTACATCTACAATCATCTACCCTTAACCAGAATTAGTAACAAAAGCAGAAGAAAATTACTCAGGCATATTTATGTAGAATTACTAAACACTACAAAGGAATAGATTTAAAGTTCTTAAGGAAACAACTACCTGAATATATGAAAAAAATGTCCCAATTAAAATCCCTAAGAGCTTCTATCACAGACCTAGAAAACACATCCTAGCTGGGGTGGTGGGGGGCACGCCTTTAAAAAAAAATCCTAGCACTCGGGAGGCCAGGAGGCCAGGCGATCTTTGTGAGTTCAAGGCCACGCCTGGTCTACAGAGCGAGTTCCAGGCCAGCCTGTTTTACATAGTGAGTTCCAGGTTATTTGGGGCTACAGGGAGAGCCTTCTCAAAAAGACAAAAAAAAAAAAAAAAAAAAAAAAAAAAAAAAAATCCTAAAGCTCATACGGAGAAACAAAAACCCCAAAACCCCAAATAGCCAAAGCATCCCTGAGCAAGAAGAGCAATACAGGGGTGACTGCCATATGAGACTTCAAACTATATTACATAAAAACAGCTTGGTATTGGCACAAAAACAGGTCTGTAGATCAATAGAACAAAATTGAGGATCAAAACCTGAGCACATCCAATTTTAGCCACCTCATATTCAACAAAGGGGCCAAGAAGACTCAATGGAGAAAAGACAGCATCTTCAGCAAATAGTGTTGGCATGACTGGATCACCACTTGTAGAAGAATAAAACTAAACCCCTACCTCTCACCACATATAAAAATCAACTCCAAATGAATCAAAGACCTCAATGTGAAACCTGAAACTCTGAAAATGATAGAAGAAAACAGTGGTAAGCTACAAGACATAGGTGTAGGAAAAGATTTTCTAAATTAGACAGCAGCTGTGCAAAAAATAAGGTCAACAATTGACAAATGGGACCTTATTAAACTCAAGAGCTTCTGTACAGTGAAAGAAACAAAGAAATGAAGAGAGTGGGAGGAGACCTTCACCAGTGACACATCTGATAGAGCATTACCATCCAGAGTGTATGAACTACTCAGAAAACAAAGGAGGAAGAAAACAAATGACCTACTCAGAAGATGGAGTAAAGAGCTGAACAGAGACTTCACAAATGATGAAGATGGCTGAGAAACATCTTAAAAAGTGCTCAACATCGCTAATAATTAAGAGAATGCAAATTAAAACCACCTTAAGATTTCATCTTACTCTGGTAAGACTAGCTATGATCCAGAAAACAAAGGATACCAAATGCTGGAGAGGTTGTAAGGAAAGGGGGACACTCATCCACTGCTGGTGGGAATGCAAACTTGTGCAACCCCTATGGAAAGCAGTATAGAGAATTCTTTTTTTTTTTTTTTTTTGTCTTTTTGAGACAGGGTCTAAGAAATTGAAAATGAGCCTACCACCTGACCCAGTCATACCACTCCTGGGTATACACCCACAAGACTCATCCTACTGCAGAGATACATGCACATCTATGCTTATTGCAGCTCTCTTCACCATAATGAAGAGCTGGAACCAAGTGCCCCTCAACCAAATAGTGGGTAGAGAAAATGTGGTACATCTACACAATGGAGTTCTATGCAGCAGTAAAGAAAGATGACATCATGAACTTTGCAGGTAAATGGAACTCGAAGCCATTATGCTAAGTGAAGTAATACAGTCCCAGAAAAACAAACAATGAATGGCACCCCTCATTTGTGGATGCTAGCACCAAATCCGTAGTTGAAAGCTGAGCAAAGTTAATGTTATATTTCTTTTTATCTGAAGACAACTGTGCTGTTATGAATCCCTGAACAGGCTCTAGAATTAACTTACCACTTATTTTCAGACTTTGTAATTGTGGTATATGGGTGGAGAGTATGTATTCATATTTTAGAGTAATATAAAATTAAAAGGAAAAATGTGAACTCCTAAACATATTTTGGAATGAACATACAGTTTATTTTCAGAGGTCAGAATTTTGGTATATATGTAACATATATATATATGCATATTTTGGAATAATACAAACGACAAAAGGTCTGGGTCAAAGAACTGACTGAAACAGTTAACTTCTGCCCAAACAATAAACCTGTGCAGAGAAAAACTTGAAAAAGACTGAGAAAAAGATGCAAAGCATGTATGGCAGAATGCATGAACTGGTGGAGTGGGGGACATGGAAAAGGGAATGTGTCTAAATTGGACTGAGAAATGAATGAAATACACAAAACATCAATAAAAATATTTTATTAAAAAAAGAAAAAAATGCTGTTTTCAGAACAAGATATTTGAAAGAGAACAACAGAATTTCTGTGATACACAGTGAAATGGGAAAAAAATGGACATGTTATAGAAGAAATAGAATAAAGAATCAGTGAACTGAAAGTGAGTGTAGAGAAAATTAACCAAAATGAAACACAAAAGATTCTAAAAGAATTTTTCATTATTATCACTATTTGCATAGTGATATGAATGTATACTGGCAAACTGCCCATGGTCAGAGTTTTATTTAGTACATGGGGTACTGTTTGTGGTGAATTAGGTTACATTTCCTTACTTATTTCTTCTAAGCAATTTTCCTTTCTCTCTCTCCAGGTTTAGATCTCATGACCAGAGGTCATGATATATGGCACATATCCTCAGTGTTTATGTTGTGCAGTCAATGACTGTGTATGTATAAGCAGCTGGGTGTACATCTACAAACATATTACATCCATCTGCTCATGGTATTCATGTGTTGAGATATACTCATATGTTTACCTATCTGTAAAACAATAGCCAGGAACTTGAATCTGATTTCCTACACCTGTCACTCAGTTGGAAGCTGTTGTGGCTAATCTTGGTTATCAACCACTTGGATCTGGAGTCAACTAACTGATCTGCCCTGGGGTGAGTCTGTGAGGGCATCTCCTATAGCATTAGCTTGGGGGGGGGGTCCCTCAGAGTGAGTGGCATCCTCCTCAGCAGTCAAAACACAAAGAGCTCTAAGGGCAGAGCAGGGCTACTTTTGCTCGCCACCTTCACTCTTGCTGGTGAGTGCATTTGCCCTGTTGCTGCCGCCGCTGCTGCCATCCTTCACTGACAGCAGACAAAGCGGAACACAGCTTCTTCTGCTGCCTTCCAACATGGACTAAGGACCTGCAGCTCTCCAGGGATTCTCCAGGCCTTCAGGGCCAAATTGGAAATGAAGAACTATCAGCTTCTCAGACTCTCTACGCTGGACTACCCAGACCCCACCACACAAGCCAATCTAATAAATCGCCCTTGTAATACAGAATCACTCCATCAGTTCCATCTGGTGAATCCTGACTAACACAGAAGCTGATTATTAAAAGGAGAATAACACTGGCTCTAATCCGAATGGGTAATGATTATCCATGGGTAGGTAAGTCACAATAGCACATCTTTCATCTGTAAATCAAAAGGATGGGACTCAGTGGCTTTCAGGATTTCTTTCTACTCTAGTCAAATAAGGAAGGTCTGTTAGTCTCAAGAAGCTAAACGGCTCTCACACTGTCTGTGTATTTTGTGGGACTTGACTTTGCTTTTATTCACTTTAACAAACAGAGTGATCTGGCTTTCTGGGTTAGTAGAAATCAGAAATAATTCAGAAGTGGAAAATGAGCAAGAAAGACTTCTAGAGTCAAATCCTGACAGTAGCTTTAAAAAAGAGGGAAAGGTGGGAGTTAACGGCTACAAACACAAGGAGAAACATTGTACCAGGAAATCTAAAAAGAATAGGCTATTGCCAGCATTTACTATATGATCAGATAGCTTTGCACACCTCAATAGCCCTTCGAGGCACCATTATATTACAGTACCAGCAGTAACTGATATTGCTGATAACTTTAAGCAATCAAGTAAAAGTTGCCTTATGTTCAGTATACTCTATTTGAAAGTTAGAAAAGCACATAATACATTAAGAAAGACACCAATAAAGAGGTTTAAAATATTGTTTTAGAATGTAAGGGCTGCGATTGGGGTGAATGGTGAAACTACAGCAATGTAGTCTGGACACTCATTTGATCAACCTGGTTGAACATACAACCCCTCACCCCACGCTGGAAGGTGGGGCTGTGGGGGCTTCGGCACAACAGCCTGCAAATTGGTTTTACATGAAGGATGCTTGTACTCATGGATTATCACTTATAGCTAAAAAATGGAAAAAAAAACTGAGAGAAATATGCAGGACAGTTATGGCAGAATGCATGATCTCAGTTGGGGGGGGGTGGGGGGGAAGGGAAAGGGAAATATGCCTGAACTGAATTGGAAAATGGTGTATGAAATGCACAAAGCATCAATAAAAAAATGTTAAAAAATATTGTTTTAGATGCTTAATATTTAATAAAGAAATACTAAAGGTGTCATATACATGCTCTTTGCAAGGTACTATCAACTGGCCCCCAAAGACCAATGAAGTGCTTTTTTAGAACTTTAAACCCAGAAATCCCTCTAAGCAACATACATAAAAGGATGATCAATCAACTGTATGAAGCATACAGGCTGGTGGCATTAAAAGCATCACTATGAATACAGACAGAGCACGTGTGGCAAATACTGCTCCAGACTGGCTGAACGCTTGAGGAAGTGAAAATGGTTGTGAAAAGGAAAGCTTTTAAGAAGCCATGAGAGATGGGAAATGATCCATGGCAGGGAAGGAGTCGAATGCTTCCCCATGAAAGTAGATGAGGTCATACTGCCTGCTAAAGACAAAAGTCTATCACTGTCCTGAGTCATCTGAGTTCACGCAATATATCCAAGTAATTTCAATCAGCAAGTTTGGACCACTTGAACAGTTTCCGAACTGACAAGAACCCTTGTAAATCTGGGCCCAGGGACAAACCTGTTTTGATTTTTATTTGATTTTTAATTGAATTTTTGTGAACTGCACACAAATTATTTTGATCCTATTTAGACTCCCTCCCCTCTCTGCACTCTCCTTAATGCTCCCTGCCTGATTTCATGTACTCTGTCATATCTATTAAGTGAAATTTGGGTCCCCCAGTGCCCTTCAGTATGGGCCACCCACTGGAGCCTGGTTAACCTACCCTTAAAGAAAACCAACTTTCTCCCTCTCCTAGCAGCTATCAGTTGCCAGGAGCTTTTCAGCTAAGGAAATGGAGCCCTTACCCATTTCCCTACTTCTTGCTGGGATTTAGACAAACCTGTTTTATAGGGGAAAGGGATACAGGGCAGGGCACTTCATCCTTGAACACCATATTCTACAAACCAATGGAGAAAAACTCAACAGTGATTTAGAGAGTGAATGGCATGAACAAAGTCTGAGAGCACTGTGTAATTATAACTTCTACAGATTACATTAAAGAAAATCATTGAAATGGAAAAAACTTAATAGAAAACTGTCAATTTTGTCTTCCTAGCCAAATAACTAAACATCAAAGTATGAATAGACATCGAATTAAATATAGATCTGATTACAAATGTATGCACTTAAACACTTTTCTCTGATATTTTCATGACTTGCTGCTTCATTTCTAAGTCTTAAGTTAAAAGTAACTTAAAATTATGTTTAGATCCAGTTTTGCCAGCACCATTTGCTGAAGATGTTATCTTTCCTCCATTGAGCTTTTTTGGCCCTTCTGTCAAATATGAGGTGGCTGAAGTTATATGAGCTCAAGGTTGGATCTTCAATTTTGTTCCATTGGTCAATGGGTCTGTTTTTGTGTCAGTACCAGGCTGTCTTTATGACTATAGCCCTGGAGTATAGCTGGAAGTCTGGTAAAGTAATTCCCCCTGTATTGCTCTGGTGGGGGAGGGGGGGAGGGGTGGGCATGGATGGGGGAACAAGTCTGTTTGATTAAGAAATGTTATATGAAATGTGCTCAATAAAAATTAACTTAAAAATTATGTTTAGAATTAAGAGTCAGGAAGGCCTGTGGTTTGATAATATGTAGATCTAGGGAAGTATTTCTAAGCTGCCTGGCCCTTCACAATAAAAGTTATTACTAATATCTGCTTTGTTCAGAGAGCAGAAATATTGCCAACTTACCTAACTTTAAATAAATGTCATGAAGAAATTCTAAAAATAAATTAAGCCTTTTACAAAAGTAAAAAAAAAAGAGTACATCATCATCTTCAGGGAGAGGGGACCCCTTCTGGTGCAATCTGCAGGCCCGGAGTCAAGGATGCTTACAGAACACAAAGCACAGTGTGTGCATTACTAATGTGTTGGCGGGGTGGGGGGCAGCTCATCATATTTATTCTCCTCTCCATGCTCCTTGTTCTTGCTAATAATAGCCTATACTCTTCTGAATAAAGTTCTGTAAAACAATATCCCAGTTTTCATTCCACAGCTCCAAGGAACGATTCTAAACAGCTCTGGTGTGGAAAGCCATACATGCTTTTTTAGACAGGCTGATCCTGAGAAAAGAGAAAGTTTTTGCATACATGTGTGAAAAAAAATCTTTTATTATCTTTTCCCAGTTCTGCAAAAAAAAAAAAAAAAGAAAAAGAAAAAGAAAAAAAAGAGGCATTTGTGATTGCTACGGGGTTCTGTGCTACATACAGATAACAGCTTCCAAACAGGCAAACAAGAGGAGACTGGCTGGTTTCTAGATAATATCCTTGTGGCAGGTACAACCTGATGATAGAAGATGTTATCTACTGAGCCTCACACACTGAGCATCCCTACCAGCTGGGGCATCAGGGACAAGTGTCCTCTCTCCTCTTTCCTACTTAGGCATTGACACCAGGAGGGGCTGGTGTCAATGAACTCACAATGAATGTGTGTGCATGTATGTGAGCATATATATGTATCTATATATCCAGATATCTCTATATAGACATAGATAGATAATTATCAAACAAATTTGATGTGTTGGTAAAATATCACCATTTCTGGAAACATTATTTGGCCCATTATGGAATAAACAGACTTGGAAATCCTATGATGTTTTAGCCAATAAATATATTTTGTCTCTAATTTTCTTCCCATTTCATATCCATGGTATTTTCAACAAGAAAAACTGGAATGAGACTGATAAATGGGAAACAGTCAACTCTAAACAAATAATCTAGGAACCTATTTATAGTTCTGTAAGCAAATAGTTAATAATTTAAGGACAATTCTGTACCCCAGTAGGAAGCTTTACTAGGTCAAAAAGATGCAGATTAGCTGCATCTTTGCTAATAAAAACAAAGAAAGCTATCCTTGGTTTATCTGCAAACCTGCCAATAAGTAGCAAAATGGGCTGACTGACCTTTGCAGTCTGAAGATTTATGATGCAATTCCAGAAAAATTTAAAACTAAGGTAAAGCAAGAAGATAAAATACCTGTGCTTCTAAAAGCCATTCAGAAGAAGGGCCATGAACTTGTACCTGGAGTGGGATGTTTACCCAGAGGCCAAGATAGCAGCCATGTTGGGAGCAGACACAATGCAGGCAGGTAGCAGACAGGGGTGAAGGCAAGAAGTACTGAATTCACACAGATATGTTTGAACATATGTACAAGTTTATAAATACACACACACACATCTACCTAATTCACACAGCCAAACTCGATGCGATAAAGAGAATCCCCTGGGGCCACGGCAGGGATGTGAAATTAAGACCATGTGACGTCCAGGGGGACTCATGGGAGTCAGGGCAGCACAGGGTCAAGAACATGAACTCTGAAGCCACACTACTGGCTTTGAATCCTGGCTTCTCCACTTACTTTCTAATTGCCATAACCATAGTAACTGCCTCACAGGGTTGTCAGAAGGTGAAAACAAGCTAAGCTGCCATGCAGTAAGCACTCTGTTAGTTGACCATTACTGTTAATGCAGCGGAAGACACCAGCTGTGACTGAAAACACTCTGGAGCAGAAATCAAGCCTGTGAGGCCCCAGGGCTGGGCGCCTGACTGGCTCCCTAGAGGAAGCTGTAAGCCCAAATTCCTGGCCCAGTCAGAAAATGGGCGACCATCTGGAAGTGGACACCGAGGAGGCAACCCTCCTCAGGCCATAGGTGACAAAGCTCTGAGAAGTCAGAGCCCTGAACCTTGGACCTGGCCTGGGTGTCAGGCAGGACACTGATATTACCTAAGCTGTGTTGGTAGTTTGGGGGCTGAGAAACCAACCCAGGAACTGTTCATCCTATAAACTCCAATGGGCCCTGGCAGAGACTGCCACAAATTCATCCCACAAGACAACTCTGCAGTATGAGGTACAGTACAGCGCCCAATAGAGTTGAAAATCAGTGAGCATAGAAGAGAGCAGATGACAACAAATCCACACCTGGAACCACCCTGACTAAAGCTTTCAGAGAAAAAAAAGAACAAATTACCTACAAAGACTCCTCACCAGCAGCAGCAGATGCCTGAGGACAGTGAAATCTGACGACAGTGAAATCGCATCTTCAAGGTGCTGAGGGGAAGTAAATGTCAACATGGAACTCCACACTCTCATTCAAGGAGAACAAACAGCTGGAGGTCATCACCACAGACGGGAATGCAAGAGACAGAGTGAAATAGGAAAGACATGTTTGCCAGGAGAGGACAAACCCAAGCGGGCTTCCCGAGCTTTGCATGCCCAAACCTAAAAATGTATCTGCGCTTATATGAAGAGGACCCGTCTTTCCCTCAGGCTACGGGGGTGACCGTTCTTCTCTCTGTGCTCTTAAGATACCTGCTTTTGCAGGATGATGCTTACTCCACTGATGACTGCCTCCCTCTTTGTCTTTATTCATTTAATCCTAAATTTTAATATTTTAATAAAATGCTCAGGAAAGAACTTGAGTTCATAATGAAAACCAGCAATGCCCTACCCCAACCCATGCTACCCACCCTCCCTGCAACACCCACCTTCAGATCTTCGGGCTGCTCGATCTGGTATTTATCTTCCTATTTTTAAATAATACTCTGCGCTAGGAGACCTTTGGAAAATCCATCACCTGCTGGCAAAGGCTGAGGCTGCTTGGCCATTTGCCATGTGATAAACCTTCTTTAATCTGGCAAAAAGACAGATTGATAAACTGTCACAATGATACTATGTACTTGTTTTTAGAACTTGGAGCCACAAGACTTGGCCCATTTCATTTCCAGAAGATGACTGGCATGAGTCACAAGGTGAGAGATAACCATAGGAAACATTCTGTAATATTTTTGTATTACTCTATCATAAGGGCTTACCCATGCCTTAGTACTTTATTATAACTGTTTAAAATTAGAATATGCCACCCCAGGATAAGCTGAGCAACAGGAAAATCCACAATCAGATAGGATGGTCATTCACTATGCCAAGTAGCAGGGACTTGCACCCCATGTAGGAGCTTGAATATGGGCGAATCTAGACTGTAGATGAATCTATTTCTCCTAAACTCAGACTGAGGGTGGGAGCTCTAAACAGGGAGGGAAAGAAGGGTCTTCATTGTTTGGCCTTGGAGAACATAAAATACAGAAATTTCACCAGCAGGAGACTGAGAAATCAGTACAGGTAATGTGACTTATTTTTATCTTATGCATAAAATAAAAAAACAGTCCTGAAAAAAAATGTTCTATGACTAAAAGTCTTTTCATTTTATTTTTTATTTATTTTATTTTTTGTCTTTTCAAGACAGGGTCTCCTTGTAGCCCCAGCTGTCCTGGAACACACTCTGTAGACCAGGCTGGCCTTGAACTCACAAGGATCCGCCTGCCTCTGCCTCCCAAGTGCTAGGATTAAAGGCGTGCGCCACCACTCCTGGTGTCTAGAAGTCTTTTTAATATCTCTAAATCTTTTACTTAAAGATTTTCTCTAATTAAAAACAAACAACAGAACAGTAACAACTCTACTTCCCACCTCTCCTTCAAAAAAAACAAAGCAAATCAACTAACATGGGGTCTACAGTGAGGAGAAAGGAGTGACTAGTAAGTGGCCAAAACTGTTCTAAGGCTAATACTTTTCTTTCAGTAATTTAGAATGTAACTCCCAATTACGATAAATAAGAATATGGCTCATTTCCTAATCTGAGTTGCATCATAAATTCTGCTAAATCAGTAGTTGGTGCTTCTATAGTATGGTTTTGTTTCTAGAGCTTTCTAGAAGTTGATTTGCCTTTCATTTGCTTCACTTTTTATGTATTTACTGCTCATTCTTCTCAGAGACTCCAGTTTACTTTAATCTCTATACAAGCACCAGATGTCTGCTGTCTCCACCTCCCTGTTTTTCCGCAGAGTCCTTTATGCTGGACTGGGCCTTCTTCCTCCTCCGCATGGCTGCAGAGCTGGCAATCTAGAATTCTCCATTACGGTGGGAAGTCCTGGACACTGGAAGGCAAGTTCTGCAAGGCTGTCTGTTTAAAACTAGCCTTATGCTACTAGCACACATGATTGATGGTGCAGGGGCAGAAATCTAGGTGAGAATGGTTTTCTGCTAAGAATTTTTTATTATTATTTTTATTCTTTTTTATTTTGTATTGAGCTTTTGTAGTTTCATAGAACAGATCCTAATCAAGTTTAGACCTCCTCCCTGATCCATGCCACACACTCCCCAGACTTCATGTATTTCAGCATTCATGGTAAGTCCTATCTAGGCAAGCACTTGTACCCAGATGTCCTTAAGTGCAAATTCATCCACTGGAGTCTAGTCAGTCCATCTAGAGATCATAAGTAAAGTATTCTCTCCCTCTCCCAGTAGCAATCAGTCTCCAATAGTTCTCAGGCTGGGGCTAGCCCACCACTTATTTCTCTCCTCCCCTCTAAATCCCCGTTTAACTGAGTTGGCATGGGTCCTGTGCTCAATGCCACCACTGCCAGAAGTTCACGTGTGCAAGCTTCCGGGGTCCTGAAATCCTCTGCTCCCCTGTGTTCGTGAACCAGCCCCTGCTCTTACAATCTTTCTGCCCCCTCTTCCACAAGGGTCCCTGAGGATTTTTTTTTTATTATTTTTTAAATTTATTTTATTTATCTCTGTATGTGTATGAATGTACTGTCTGCATGCAAGTCTGTGCACCCGTGTCGTGCAATGCCACGGAGGTCAGAAGAGGGTCTCGGATTCCCCTGGAACTGGAGTTCTCCTGGAATTGGAGTTTCAGACGGCTCTCAGCCGCCATGTGGGTGCTGGGGATCAAACCTGGGTCCTCTGCAAGAGCAGTCGGCGCTCTTAACCACTAGGCCATCTCTCCAGCACCCCCTGAGGATTTTTAAGACCTTCTGTTCTCTTCTGGCTTTACGTGCTACTGCTGAGAACTCAAATGTCTGACTGCAATCCTCTGCACATGATCCAACTTGCATTTTCTTCTCTGTGGGCTGCTTCAGGATCTCATCTCTAGCCCTACTGTTCATAATTTTCACGACATGCTTCTAGTGAGGCTGGTTTTATCACTTTGTGCCAGGAGGTCTGTGGCTCTTTCCATTTGGAGATACATGTCCTTCAGTTCTTGGAAATGAGTTCTGTGTTGTGTTCCTTACACCTGTTGTCTATCAATCAGACACTGAAATTCCCAAATTGATTCTCTAGTTATTGTTTAGTTCACTGCATATTTGTTTCCATTGTTGTCTTTACTGTCTAAATCTTTTGGGGTTTCTTTGGGTAACAGAGAAAGCCACCATAATTTTAATTTCTGTTGTTTATTTCTTTAAAGTTGCATTCCTTTCTTGTTTCAATGATGCAGCTTCTTTCTCTTTTTTCTTGGAGGACAGTTACTAAAGCTTTTAAGTATTTTTTTGATCATTCTTTTATATTATCTACTCTCTCCTAGTTCTTTTAGTTTTTTTTTTTTTTTTAACCTTAAAGACTGTCTATCCTGTTAAGAGAATTTCCTCAAATGTCTCAATGACTTGTGGTTGTCAATCTACTACTCCACTTTAAAGTGAATTAGTAAAGTGCTCATTTAAGCTCTATGTGAACCTTTATGGCTTGCTGACTGTGGGTTCTGCTCAAGGACAGCCATGGCTAGATGGCTTTCTACTGAGAGACATCTGAGACGACTTCTAGCACACAATCTCCAGAGACATTCTTACAGAGTCTTATCTTAGGAAAGATAAACATAGCAAGTCACTGGAACTTCTAAAAACAGAGATGAGGAAGGGGCACCCTAGAGTGGGGAAAACTACCTAGTTCATATGTGGGGCAGCACCTGCAGATGGAAGAAACGTCATCCAAGCGAACAAATGAAGGCAACCAGAGAGATGATAGATAGATGATAGATAGTAAAAATAAAGGGTATATGAACAGACATTATAATGATTTAAGTAGTAATCTTGTTTTTACTAAATCAAGAGACAATACTATCCACTTTGAATGTTCCCAAGAAGTATTTACTGACTGATTTTGAAACATTTTAAAGCACTACTTATTTTATAGTCACTTGGGCATCTGTAATCATGAGCCTCTCTTTAACAGGCTGGCAGGGGAAAAAGAAATTACATATAGACCAAATGTGGTCTACAGAAAAATACTTTTTTACTGTAGCCTGTATTATTTTGACTATCTTTTTCTATCTTCCCATTACTATTGCTGGAAAACAACTAGTCACTATTTTTTGAACAAAACAAATATCCTCTATACAATGATATATTTATAAAAATCTTAGCAGCCTTCTCTTTGAAAATGAAGTAATCGTTTTATTAATGAACAATTTTGTTCAATACACTATTATTACTGACTTGATTTTCCATGTATAAGCTGGTGGGGCATCAGGTTAGTCTGTAAGCTAGATCACCCAGTTGATAAAATGCAGATAAGGAGACCAACTATTGTGTGTAGCTGCTACTTCTGCCGTCACTGGCAACATAACTGTGCTTAGCCATCATCACTATGTGTAATACGAATAGGTTAGATTAATGGAGCACTTATTACTTGCAGTGACTAAGCATTTTAAAAGCACTGATTCATTTAATTCTCATAAAAACCAAATAAATCAAATATATTACACGTACTTTCCAAGAAGAAACTGAGTCAAAAAAAAGAGTAACTAATCTATCAACATGCAAATTCTAGTCATCTCAATGAAATTTTATCTTTAGCATTTTCCTACACCACTAAAATATCTTCATAAACATTATTAGTGGCTTCATAATGCTCCACTGTATAAATTTATCACCATTCCCGACTGGGAAATTCTGGCTACTTCCTATTTTATTCTATTACAGTCCTGCTACAGACATCTCTGCTGATAAAACTTCACCCAATTTTTTAAAAAGTTATTTTCCTAGAATACAGTTTTAAAAGAATGGGTGGGTCAATAAACACTTGTCGGATGAATAAAATATACAAATTGCTATCATTTTTTTTGTCTTTTTGAGACAGGGTCTCCCTGTAGCCCCAACTGTCCTGGAACTGACTCTGTAGACCAGGCTGGCCTTGAACACACAAAGATCCACCTGCCTCTGCCTCCCAAGTGCTAGGATTAAAGGCGTGCGCCACCACACCTGGCTAAAAATTGCTATCATTTTATCTTACGAGATGAGATTTTCTTCTTGCTTTCATGCTTATAAAACATCTTCCCATCCTAAGAGCAAGTAAGCTCCTATATTTGTATTTACTTTTATATTTAGCTTGTGTGTATGTTTGTTTGTATATTTGAATCTTGTTTTATGTATATGTTATATATTTTTCTCTAAATAGCTAATCAATTTTTTTCAAAACCATCAGTAAATCTTTCTTTTCCTTGTGATTTTTATTCTTTTGTGTGTGCGTGTGTGTGTGTGTGTGTGTGTGTGTGAGAGAGAGAGAGAGAGAGAGAGACGTAAGAACTCATGCACATATTCTTCCCCTTTAACATTCATTTCTGAGCAGATGTTTCCCACTGGGTGGTTTATTCTTGTATGTGTGGGGGGAGGGGTAAGGTATCAATATGGTTAAGTGCTAGACTTTAAGATGTTGATGAATCACTTGTGTAAAAAGACATTAAAAATATAGATTCATGGCTGGGCGTGGTGGTGCACGCCTTTAATCTTAGCACTTGGGAGCTTGGGAGGCAGAGGCAGGTAGATCTCTGTGAGTTCAAGGCCAGCCTGGTCTACAGAGTTCCAGTACAGCCAGAGCTACAGGGAGACTCTGTCTCAAAAAGACAAAAAAAAAAAAAAAATAGATTCATTATTCTCTTTCCCCCCTTTTTTTTTAATTTTTTTTTTAATTTTATTTATTTCTGTATGTGTCTGCATGCAGGTTTGTGCACTCGTGTTGTGCAATGCCTCGGTGGTCAGAAGAGGGTGTCGGATTCCCCTGGAACTAGAGTTCTGGAATTGGAGTTTCAGACGGTTCTCGGCCGCCATGTGGGTGCTGGGGATCAAACCCGGGTCCTCTGTAAGAGTGGTCGGCACTCTTAACCACTAGGCTAGCTCTCCAGCCCCCCCCCCTTTATAATACTGCATTCTACCACCCCTGCCAGGAGCCTTCCCTGCCCATATGGCCATTTATTACTTTCCTGACTTCTCTGGATTTTTCAAACTGAAATGTGAATATCTAGGATTTCAAACTAATACGCAACTCTGACAGAGAACCTGCGATGTATGTCACAGAAAGGGCTAAATGGTGTGGAATGGGAGGGCAGGGCAGGGGAGGGAATTTAGGGGAGGAATAACAAACTCAAAAGACCTTTAGAAAAAGCCACATGAAAACGTACTACCATAGAAGCTTCTTAAAAGTATATACATATACATTATCAAGAGAAATTAAAAGGAGTTACCTTATAATGGGGAGACATTGCCCCTCCTAGACACCACAGGCTAATAACATAAAACCTCAATGCCAGGAATAAAATCCCTCTTTGAAGCTGTTGACCAGGGGTTCCATAGACTTTCAAACTGCTCTTGGTTACCCACCAGAACGTCATCATAAGACCCCACTGCTGAAGAAACTACATACATGAGTCACAGATGAGAAATCAAGCTGGTACTGATTTCAAAGCCTCATCTCTACTGTCTAGTTTTCACAGTGCTGGAAGGTATCATGCATGCTACCAGAAGAAAAAAATAACCATCAACCTTACCTAGCTGTGAATCCTATGAACTACAGCAACTAGTTTGGCAAGGCATGCCCACTGGTCTGCTTTGTAAGATGGAACCTGTACCTGACATTGATATCAGACCTAGGGCCATGGGACTAGATACAGGTCACAGAGCAGAGGGGAGAGACTAAACCTAGTTTTCTATGAGGTGTAGTACTAAACTGACTCCTACTAACTTTTTGTTATGCTCATAGGTTAATGCAGCTCTGCAGTCTCAGTAGAAAAGCTTCTTTATGCAGCAGATGGTGACCGAAACAGAAAACTGACCAAGGGGCAGAGAACAAAAGGCTGCCGAATGCTTATTCCTGAGTAGGACGTCTGTGTCAAACCTCTGCCTCGCACAGCTCAGGGATCGCTGTGGAAGAGTGGGTGAAAGACTGGAAGAGCCGGAGGATGTGGATGAGCATCAGGAAGTAGTTTTCCAGACAGCTGGCAGGTTATTCACGGGAACTCACAGCAATGGTGACAACATGCACAAGTCCCATGCAAACTCAAACCAGACAAAATCACAGCATAGACAAGGGAAGTGGTTAAGAAACCCCAACCTACCTAAGGAACTATCAGCAACCTATGGTTGCTGGAATATGGAGAGCCAGTCTCTTTCAAGAGTGTGATTCTTGGTAGGCCAACCAGGCTCTAGTAGATGGACTCACACTGAAGGACATTCCAGAACACAAATTAAGACTCTTTGGACCTTATTATATATATAAGAGAGTACATTAAATTGGGTGGAAGGCAGTAAGGGATGGTGTAGATAGGAAAGGTGATCTAAATACCATTAAATTATTTTATATGGAAATTGCAAAAAAAAATCAATAAAAATTAAACAGAGAGAAGCTGGTATCTAGAAAACAGATAAGAGCTCTATTTGAGGGTGAAAGATCACTCAGGAAAACATGAAAAAGGAGTAAAAGCCAAGTGATAGAGCATCTGAAATCAAGATGTCAGGATTGGTAAAGAAAAACAGCCATGAGAATTCACATGGAGGAGTTAGAGGGAGAAGATGCAGGAGAAAAGAGAACAGTATAGAAGTGATAAACACTACTTTGACTTAAACACACTCCTTGGCTTACCTGATTAAAACAACAACATAATATTCTACTCTAATCCTTAAAGAACCTCTCTCAAGTCATTAGTTTGCTACCAAATGCACAGCTATCAGAACATCATACCATGTTCAAAGGTCTCAAAGAAGTGCTCTAGAACATTTTAAATCTAATGACAGGAAAATAAGAGGGATTTGAAATACTTTAATTGATGAGTTTCATTCTAGGATTTTTCATGTCACTCTGTTCTCATACTAAAATGGGTCCTTTAAACAGTTCTGAAAAAGAGACAGATAAGGTCTGCTGAGAGAATAGTCACTTAAGCTATTGAAACCATAAGTGATTCTGGCTCTGATGCAAACCCTGCTCATGCAAAAGTATATTTCTAGCCTTTTTCTGCGATTTCACTAATGTGAGCCAAGCTTGCAATGCTCAAATGTCCTTCCTTAGCACCTTTACTGTTTTATCAACCTGTTTATTATCATAGACCAAGAACTTTCTAAGGTACATGACAAGAAGTCTTTCAAAATATGTTAGCCTGCTAGTTATTTTTGAACTGTCTCTAATATCTGACTATATTTAGGCACAACTGAAGAGTCTGTTGTCTGTTTTCAAAAACTATGTCTATCTGCATATGGATCTGTTTCTAAATGTGCACTGAATATCCTACTAAGGATCACATTCCCAGCCAGAAAAACCTAGAAAGAATTCAAAGAGTTTAGGCCTGGACTCTTGATAATGATCTACCACATGAGGAAAAAAAAAACATCAACCAAAAAGGAAAAAGTGTTGCATAAATTGACTTCTGTTCTTCTCTAAATAGATATTTCTACTGAGTCTTCGCCCAAGAAAAGAACTCGTGTATAACTGAAAAACTGTCTCTCTCAAGCAAACAAAATAATCTTTCTCCATAGAGAGACATTCTAAACTAGAAAGATAAACTGAGAGAAAGTGGGAGCACACACATACAAGAAAGATCTCTATATCTGCCATACACCATTGAGATCCAACAGCAAGTGAACAGAAGCCCAGGGTGGATGTGGTTTAGATGGATGGAATTCCTCCATTACAAAAGCATAAATAAGGAGATCAAGGCTCTGGGTAAAGCAGCCACTGGAAGACACGACAACAACCTTCCCACCTGGACAATTCAGTCGGCCTTCGTGTCTATCGCAATGTCTGAGTTTTTATCACCCCCATGACAATCCCTGCCTATGCCACCCTCATCATCACCTTGTCTACACACTCACTCAAATATGGCAGGAAACTCCATCCTAAGTTGATACTAACAGTCCTGGATAGACTATTAGCTACATATTAGCTCAGTATTTACATAGCTCCCTCAGTCATTCTTTGGGGTCAAACAAAAATGAGTAGCTAAGTCAATAATCAGCTCACTTCAGATCTTTTCTCCAATATTAACTTCTCACTGGTTTTCAATAACCACAACCACTACTGATTCTACACATGATACATACTCCTTCCTTTGACTTGTCCATCTATCTACCCAATTCCCACTTGGCTCTCAATAGCTTAGATAGCACCTTTTCCAGCAATTCTTCCATAACCAAATATATCCTTAGGTTTTCTCACAATAATACTTCCATTTGCTGACTTACATACCTCTGCTGTGTCCCATTACTTGTGCATGAGTCATCACACTGTACTTTGCTTATTTATAAAATGCATCAGTCTTTGAATTTCTTCAAAGCTAGAGATCTTTCCTCATCTTTATGAGATTTCTAACAATATCTGGCATTTGATAGGCATTTAAAAATATGTTCATATTTAGAAACAGAATCACCAACAAGTTTTAATAAAACATCAATCTATCGGATTATATACATATATAAAACAAAATAAAACAATAACAACAAAAACTTACCGGCAAGGTACCAGGCAGAGATGCATCAAAAAAAGAAACCAAAGAATTTGGAGGTGCTGCAAAGCACACTTGAGATCCAGAGAAGAGTTTAGAGTTGGAGGAAATCTGGGCATGAATTTCCAGTCCTACCACAGCTGCCCATTTGTGTTCACTAAAGAGAAAGAAAATGGTTACATTCCATTTGTCACCATGTTATGAATGTCTATAAACCCAAATATCAAATGCTAATATCCTGTGTTTAAAACTTATGAAAATCTATCCTTATATTTTAAAATGTGTCATATTTTATTAGCAAATAACCAAAAGCAATCCATCATCAATACCTACAATGAGTTTGGCAAATGCATTACAACACTGTATCAGGAAAGTCATGGTACTACAAGCAGGAGAGGGATAGAGAAGAAAGCAATGTAGCATCTTAAAACAATTTAGAAATGGGTATCAAGTGAAGGCAGCTTGACTGATTTCATTGAAAAGCAGGAACTTTTAAATTAACTATACCTTATCAGTTAATCACTTAGTAAATGACTTAAGTGATGAAAGTGTATCTTCCAGTCATTATTAGTATTAATACAAATGGCATGATTCTAGTACTAGAGAAATAATGGTTAAATTCTCACTACATTTTGAATTTACTTTATAATAGCTTGCAGCTACAATGATCAGTCACACAGATGAAATGGATCAACCCTACAAAGCACTCCTGAAAACATTATATTCTATTCCATATGAAATCTATGTGTGTTCCTCTTCTCTCAAGCAGTTTTCTATCTTATCTAGGTTTTTATTCACATGTGTTCAGTCTTGTTTCAATTATTTCAACACATGAAGATCTACATCTCATGTAAAAATACCAACTTCTGAAATTTGAAAACAAAGCTGCAAGTTAGAGGAAATAAAGAATTCACCAGAAACTCTGCATTCTGTATGGAAGAGTTTAATCATTTCTGCTGTTTCATTGAATGGAAATGATCTAACGCTTCAGGACATTTTCCCTCTAAAGCTAAAAAAAAAAAAAGCCAACCTCAAAGAACAAAACAAAATACTAGAAACTTGCCTTATATTCTGTATTTTAAAAGAAACTATTTAAATCCTATACACCGGAGTGTCAACAGCTGTTCAGGAAGCATCTGACATACTAAGCAAAACTACATAACCAGGGGGGAAGAATTCTTCAGTCAACTACATCCTCCTAGATCTAGATGCACATGTTCAACGTAAAACGCCTCCACTGAGAGTTGGTCTTTCTGAATATCGGTATTTCCAAAGACATTAAGCCTCTACTACCTAGAGCTTGTATATAAAAGGCTGTTTTCTACCTTTAGACTACACTCGACCCCAGTAACGCGAAATGTCAGCTAAACACGACCCAGAGTCTAGTGTCACCAACCACACTATTAGAAGTACCAGTAAGTGACTGTTAGATTTTGGAGGTCTCATCCCAAACCTAACAGTGATTCCAACCTTTTGTCTGTTCAGGCAGCTCAAGAAAATACTTGCTATTTATACTCGTGAGTTTTCCAAATATGCCTACTTAAAAGACAGGATACATGTGAGGGTGGAGCTGACAGGCTTGTTTTGTTTTCCGTTTAGCCTTCAGGGATTCACGTTATATAATCGAAAACTCTCCCGCCCACCCAAAAACGCAAGGGCCAACGACTTCGACCCGCACTATCACTAAGCTTAGACAGGTGGCCATAGTATGAAGACTATATACCCTTTCCTCGGCTTCTGGGCCGTATGGAGAGGCTGCTGAGCCACTGAACTCTGTCCCCTTGTCCACTTGGACGTGGGCCCAGTCAGAGTCCCACTTCGGAGGCGGTCAATCCACACTGAAGCCCACCGTCTTCCAGGACCACCCCATTGCCGCACGGGCGCCGCCATTGCATCTCCTTAGTCAGGATCAGGTGACCTAGCCTCCCTTGCCGCAACGCTCCCTGGGAAACGTAGTTCTGGCAATGCGCCACAACATTGTGCGCCTAGACCGGAAAACTACTATTCCCGGCAAACACTGCGAATGAAGGCTGCCGGAACTCTGATGAGAAGGGGAGGAGGGAAAGGAGAGGGTGGGAGGTTTCTGGGTCAGGAGGCGTGACTCCTCCTAGCGGGGAGTTGGGGAGGTTTGTGGCTGTGAGCAGGAGTTTAAGCGTTGAGTGTGAAAGCTTGTTAGAGAGGCAACATCAAGAAACCTGAACAAGGATTTTATAACCCACTTAAGCCTGCAAGTTGAAATAAATGACTGAGAATACCAGGAAGAGATCCTAAACCCTAAGCGCGTTTATTTTCTAACTGCTAAAACGTCACACAAATCTGTGCATTTATTTTAATCCCTACTTATTTATGTGCTTGCTATATTCCTAGTCCAGTTTTTGAGCACTGGTAATGTAGCAGAGACCAAGACACTTATGAGTGTTACTTTATAACATTTACATCTTAGTGAGGGGAACATACAGAAATTTTTTAAAAATATGCTTTCATGTAGGTAGAAAGGACTATATTTAAGCAGAAGTACTTGGAGACAAACAGACCTAGATTGAACTTTAATGTGCGTTTTTTCCTTAACATTTTTCTTCTCAACCAGCATCTGAAGCAATTTCCTCAAATGCTAGGAAGCTTTGATGGATATAACTGTCACTTCAATGGATTACTTTTATTGTTTAACTTCAAAACTCATATCCTGGGCTGGGAATATACCTCAGTGGTACAGCACCTTCCTAACGCGCACGAGGAGCTGGTTTCTACCTTCAGCAAGGCAAAAGCAAACAAAATTCCTCATACCTCTTGTATTAGATGATTCTTTGTATTAGAAAACAAGTCCAGAATAGCACTCAAGCTTTTTTTTATCATCCGATTATAATTTTTCACATAAGTACTTAACAGCTATCTGATGTTTATCTTCGCTTTCCTCTGTATTCTTCATCAGTATTTCCAGAGTACAAAGTAAGTGCCTCTAGAGTATTTGGTGAAGCAGCAGTGCAGTCCATTTGACAAAGGACATGGTGGGTGCTGATTAGGGGGTAGTTGTTTAGGAAAAGAGATAATGAAGTAGAAAAATGATGGAGGCAAAGAGAAAGTGACCTATTTCAAACAGTTGTAGAAGGTGACATTGAAGAACTCCACGGTGGATTGGCTAGGAGGGTAGAAGGCGGAGACAAGTAACTTCTGAGTCTCTGGCTTGTGTATCTGGGTGTCTCATGTTGTTATTCACTAAGGCAAGGAAGCCAGAAAAAGAACACGTTTTCTGTGAAAACATAAGTGTTTGGTTGCCTTGGAGATGTCCAGGAGGAGAAATCAAGAAGACATTATAGATATTATGCCTAACAATATGGAGCAGGAAAAAAAAAAAAGGCCCTCTGCATACTTCATGCTGATGGGTTTTCAGTTGTTGATCATCAACCTACAGATTAGACAGCTACAATTTATGAACTACTATTAATATTCACATACAGTTATGGCATTATGTGATACAATCACTCTGCACAGAAAAATAAAGTTTGAATTAGTCTCCTTAAAATGTCCTTGTGGCTGGAGAGATATCTCCGTGGTTAAGAGCACTTCTTGTTCTTCTACAGGACTATAGTTTTGTTCTCAGTTTTTGTAGGGTGCTACCCCCTCAAAAAAGGTAAACAAAACAACATAACTGCCTATAATTCCAGATGCAGGAGATCCAATGTCTTCTTCTGGCTTCTACAGGCATCCCCTCCCCAACCTACAGCATACATAGCATAGACACATAAACATATAAATAAAAATACATTTCAAAATTTATCATTTATGCTCTCTATATTGTTTACTTTTTATCAACCATCATTGAATCTGAATTGCTACACCAGAAGTATTTCCACATATCTAAAGATGAAAATGAAAGGAATGACAGTGACTGGGACACAAAGTGCAAAGATCTCCCATTTATCTCTGACTAGTTCCTTTTAAGTCATGTTTATATCACTCTTTAGTTCCTTTATATTGGTGTTGCTCTTCTGAGTTTCCATAATTTCTACCTTTACTATAGGCAGATTTGCTTTTTCTTTCTCATTTAACACCTCATATTTTCCTAGGGATCAGGAGAATTGTTTGTGAGCACACTTTTAATAGGATTACAGAGGAAAAGGGAATCTTATGGGTAGAAAGACTGAGACCCTTCCTACCATGCCGCTAGTCAGCATAATTAGGAAGCAGTTCATTACTTCACATGGAGTATTGGGAGAATTCTTTAAAATACCATAGAGAATGAATATATCTAAAAAGGAATCTACATTTATGAACAAAATGCACTATAATAGAAACTCATCCTTATTTATGAACCAGTATTATGCCATGACGTGTTATCACTTCAAAGGCCTCCACCCCACCACTAGAGGGAGAGAAAATCCTATGCATGTAAGTGCATTTGATTCCTATAACAAATGGAAGCCTTCCAATTTAATGCATTTTATGACTAATCATGGCTTTTCAAAGGCCTGCAAGAGCTAATGGTGGAAATAGAGACCTGTCACCCATTCTTTTGGCTTCCCTCTCTGCCAAGTTTATCTATCATTTCCAAAAATGTCTGGTGGTCTCTTTGTAACATCTAGCAGGACATTGTCTTCCTAACTCTCCTTGCTCTTCAGCAAAGTTCGTCCACAGAACCGCCTTCCTTGGACCATTTCTTGTCTTCTTCCTGAATGCCAAATACTTTTCTGTCAGAACTCTTACTGACAGCTCTCTGGCTGAGAGAGCTATTTTGGTTCCACAACAAGGTGGCTGTCATCTGGAAGACACTGAGATTTTCATTTTCAAGGAGCTCAGGAGGCACCAGGACAGAGTTTCTAGAAAAAAAACAACTTTTTCTTGAGAATTTCTCAGCTTTTTTTCCCACATTACTGGCACAATACAAACATATTTAGAGAGCAGCTTTTTAAAAGCATTTAAGCCACAGCATGATTTTGGTTGTTATTTATTTAATGAGAATAGTTAGAAATGTCTTAAGTAACAATGCTTGGTTTTATTCAGTCTTTTTTTTTTTTTTTTGACCAGGTCTCCCTATATCCCTAGCCAACCATGAACTCATAGAGGTCTGCTTGCCTCTTTCTCCCAAGTGCTGGGACGTGTGTCACCTGCCCAGCTTGTTTAGTCTTTTTCAGAGAGTCTTGACTATTCAGAGCTGGAACAGACTGGTTCCCCTCTGTATTTGGATCAACATCTTTAGATATCTATATAAACATACTGACTTCTGAACACAAATAATTTTCCCCCAAATCCAAGTTGTGTTTAATTGTCATCATCTCCCTTTTGTCATTGTTTGCCATGGAGGAGTGATAGGAAATCATCATTCGGGTTAGAAGATTTACAACTTCTCAGCACCATGTGTTACAAAGTGAGGTAATGCTACAAGTGGCGCCAAGTTTCTGCTTTATAAGATGAAGCAAACAATTTCAATTAAGACATTATAACTTAAAGTAAAATGAAAAGATAGTGTCTGCCGTCCTGACACAGTATCTCAAAACCTAATTGAATATGCATTTGAATCTTAAAACTATCTAAGTTAATCTTTTCTTCTACTAAATGCTTTCTTTTGTCCTATAGAAACAAAGGCAATGCTTTAAAAATGTTTAGCAGATGAATAAATAAAATGTTCCTTGTGTTCTAATAGAGATGATTATGGATTGTTATCTTAGTGTCTCAACACAATAATAAATTTGATCTTTCTGTTGCCTGTTAGTTTCTATTTGATTTTTGGCAATGGAAAAGAAGCTTCCTGCTAAAATCTCAGCCATGTGATGTGGGTAAATAGTAAGGTCAATATAAGTTCCCTATGAAAATAAAGCAACAAAAATTCATTTAATATGATGAGCATGTGACAAAAATTGACATGATCAGTTTCATGCAGAAAGAACATTGGAACTACAGTAGGTCATGCTTTTGAAAAAGCATTCCTAAAACATAAAGTTCTTTTTTATGTAACACCCCATATTTTAAGTTCCAGGTAAGTGTCATTAGGGGAAAAAGAAAGCCTGGGAATACATGCCCATTGAGTAGTTGGGAGAACAGAATTCATTTCCTTTTATTTTTCCATTAAAGCCTTGCTTCTGATAAAATACTGATGTGGAGGGAACAATTGCTTTCTCTGGAAGATTGCTTTGGGGCAAAGAAATTTATAACTCTTTCTTCATTTCCAATGCAAGGAAATAGAACACCCTATCCAGGGCCCTGGTGTAGATGAAGTGCCAGCTGGGGAAGACAAGGCCGACACAGTGCTGCTATTAGGTCTGGCTCATGAACTATACACTCTTTTGTGGTCCTCCTTCTATCTGGTCTGAAGGGGTGGCTTGTTATTCTAGAAATATGACTAATCCCCAGGAACAAACAGGAATTATGTGTCAGCAAAAGTTCCACCTGCATGTACCGTCTTGACTCATCATTTACTTGAAGGGTGATATTCCTGAGTTGCAAGCACTGGGTGTTAGAGCACATTAAACTCTGTATTTCTGCAAGCTGTGTTTTGCATGTGACCAGATCCTTGCTAGGTACTAAAAAGAAGCTCTCTCTTTTGTGATTTGGAATTGAGTATTTAGCTATCAAAGCCAGATAGTTTGTGCATACACACTTCTAAGCACTGTCTTCATTGGAAGTAACTTACCAGAAATTTTTAGGTCTCAAGACAAATATTTTTGGAAGTCAGATGATTCTCTTGATTTCAAGAGAGAAGATAATGAAGAACAAATGTATGCCATTAAAGAACTACTCAACTGTGAGACTGGGGAAATGCTTCGGCCAGTAGAGCGCAGGCTGCCAAGCATAAGAACCTGAGTTTGAATTCCCAGCACCCATGCAAAGGCTGAACGCGGTGGAATGCACCTGTAATCCCAGAACTGGGAAGACAGATATAGACAGGAAGGGCCCTGGGTTCAAGTTCAATGAGAGACCCTGCCTCAGATATTACAGTGGAGAGTGACTAAAGAAGATACCCAACATCAACCTCTGGCCAGAACATGCATACATACACACATGTATGTACACACACACACACACACACACACGCACACACACACACACAGGAATACAGAAACTTTGATGAGACCTTTCTGCCAATGAATGGACTTTTCCTTGATAATCAATGGGAAAATACATCACATTCCACCAGGTTGTGGTGCAGAAAGAACAGAAAAGCTTGTCTTACACATCCTGCCAGCAATTGGGGTTATTACCTGTGCATATCTGAACTGGTATCTCTTTCTAAGCTGTGCTTGAACCAAGAATGGATGAGCACACAAAGCAATAAAGGCTGAAATCTTGGTGGCAGAGCCTACAGGCTTTTCCACAGTTTAATGTATAGCTATTGAGAGACAATGTCATGCTCCATGAAGACATGCCAGATTGGATTAAAATCAAACAGCATTCAAATGATACAGCTACTGAGATAAGTGCAAAGAGAGGAGGGAGGCAAAAAAATCTCAGTGATTCATGAATACTAATTAGGAAGGGAAAGACCAGCATGGACATTATTTATGTCTCCTTGGATTCTGACTCTAGAGTCTAATTTCAACAATAAGATCTGATGATGGCCCAACAGTGATTTCAAGTACTTGTTGATCAAACATTTATATCAGCTTTGAGACTAAAAGGTATTTTTCACTCTTTTCCACATAGAGTAAAAACGAAAAGAAATGGTGTTAAGAATGGGACTCTTCACTGTTTTTCAAAAGGTAAACCAAAATTAGAATATAAAAAAATAGCAAACAAAACGGGCCCACTTAGTCAAATATTTTATTTAGATTCATTCTGTAAACCTGTTATCTTTATGTGGCTATCATAGTGTATTGGTATGGTACTTCTATAAAATATTTTACAGTGATTCAGAGCCCATAATTCTGAAAGGTTGCTACTTACTTATTAAATAAATCCATTATATTTTGCTTATATACACTATTCATACAATCTCAAGAATTGTTATCGCCAGGCGTGGTGGCGCACGCCTTTAATCCTAGCACTTGGGAGGCAGAGGCAGGCGGATCTTTGTGAGTTCAAGGCCAGCCTGGTCTACAGAGTGAATTCCAGGACAGCTGGGGCTACAGGGAGACCCTGTCTTGAAAAGATAAAAAAAAAAAAAAAAGAATTGTTATCACAGTTGAAGAGGGTAAATGTGCTGGATAGATTTAGTTGTCAACTTGACACACCTGGATTGAGGGGGCCTCAGTTGGGGAGTTTCTTCCATTGCACTGGCCTTTGCCCATGTCTATGGGGCATCTTCTTGATTGTTGAGTGATGGGGGAGGGCCCAGCCCACTGTAGGCGGTGCTACCCCTGGGCAGGTTGTTGTGTATTGTACAAGAAAGCAGGCTGGTTGGGCCCGGCGTGGTGGTGCACGCCTTTAATCCTGGCACTTGGGAGGCAGAGGCAGGCGGATCTCTGTGAGTTCAAGGCCAGTCTGGTCTACAGAGTGGGTTCCAGGACAGCCAGAACTACAGGGAGACCCTGTCTCAAAAAAAAAAAAGAAAAAAGAAAGAGAAGAAAGAAAGCAGGCTGACCATGGGCCAAGGGAGCAAGCCAGGAAGAAGCATTCCTCCATGGTCTGTGCTTCAGCTCCTGCTTCCAGGTTCCTGCCCTGAGTTCCTAACCTGGGCTTCCTAAGTGATGAACTGTGAACAGGGAGATGTGAGCCAAATAAACCTTTTCCTCCTCAAATTGGTATTGGTCAGAGTGTTCTGTCACAGCAATTGAAAGCAAACTAGGACAGTAAGTTTGACATTTTACTGTCTGTTAGGGTTGAGTAACCATAGCAGATGTTAAAATAAAGAGTCTTGAGTTTAGGAAAGAAAATATTTGTCTTGCTGAGTTCTGTAGGCAAAACATCGTTCTAATGCCAAGGGCCTTCTCTTGGGATCTGTAAGAGAAAGTTGCTGCTATGCAACAAGCTCCCTATGACACTTGTATTTCTAGGACCATAGTTCTCTTCTCTAAGGAAGACCATAAGTATTCTGTTACTGGCCTACATATTTTAAAATCTCTTTCTGGAAACTTCTGGTATACTTGTCCTTAAGTCTTTGTGTTCTCTTTACCCAACACAGATGAAGGTGTCATTTATTTGAAAGTGATAATATCCCTTTGCATTGGGTTGATGTGCAATGGAGCAAATCAACTGTGGTATGTAAGTTAACAGCTCCCTGTGAAGCTGAAAAATATATTCAAGTATATGTTTTGGTTGGATTTCTATGGTGCCATTGAATCAAGTGTTGTCTTTACTCTTTCTTCTCTGAAAACATATCGTTACACATTTTCAATTGTCAAGAAACAGCAAGCTTGGAAGTGGTAATTTTCACTCTGGCTGAAATATAATTTGGCAAGACAGGCCAAATTACAGAAAAATCAATTAGTTTCTGTTACGAGAGTGGAGTATCTGAGGCCTGTCCTACCACTGGTAACTGCCGCTGATGTCTGCCCCACTGTGGAGAATTTCTCTGTGAAGAAAACTACTCAGATTCTTTTCTCTTTTCTAGAGCAAAGCCTGGTAGTGTCTAGGCATTTCATCCTTGTCAGTTAAGTTAGAGGCAGAAATAAATTTCTGCTTTGAATTACATTCTCTCTGCCTACAGTTTAAACCAAATACTTTTGAAAGAACAGTTAACATTTACTTACCCAAGGCTGAAACCTCCAAACATTACAATTCCAAGGCATGTTATCTGTGTTTTGTTTAAATATAAGGTAGAGACCACAGTGGTTGCCAAGCAGGGGGTCTTTAATTAGCCAGATTTACATCAGGAACTCTTCTTCATTATCCCTTGATACAAGATCAGCCAACAAGTTGGGCAAATATATTCTAGGCCTGGTTTTCACTGTTCCTAAGGTTATGATTTAATAGAGTGATAGTTGAACATGACTTTTTGACAAGGTAAACATTGCTCGCTAATTTTCCTTTGCCTTTTTTTCTTATTTGCTTATAAAAGGAAGACTTTTGGTACAAAGATTTCATATTATTGTCAGATAATTTCTTACATTATAACTAGGGAAGCCCAAGATATTTTAAAACAGGAATAACACACACACACAAGCACAAGTACACACACAAACACAAACACACACACACACCTTTTTTTGGGGGGGGTCTTTTTGAGACAAGGTTTCCCTGTAGTCTCAGCTGACCTGAAACTCACTATGTAGACCAGGCTGGCCTTGAACTCACACAGATCTGCTTGCCTCTGCCTCTGAGTGTTAGGATCAAAGGTGTGCACCATCAGACCCAGCCCTCTCCCATATTTTTAAGACAAATGATGTTGACCTCTGATTTCAGAATTTTACTGATTCCATGTTTCCCACCCTAGAACAGGACAGCTATAATCAGCAAAATCTTCAATTAACATTGACTTGCATGTAAAGCAGAGATAAAGAAGAATTGTCTCAGAGTTGTTAAGCAACACAAAATGTGTAGTAAGCCAAGTTATAACTCCTGTGTTATTTAGGGCCTAGTTTTTTAAAAATCAAAACACTTTTAAAAATAGTCTCATGTGTTGAATTCCAGCATGGTGCTGCTTTTTGTAGAAGAATTTCTATAAAATGCAAGTTTATTTATAGATTGCAAGTGACTCAAAGATGTCCCAATATAAAAGAAAATGACACTCTAGAGTCTTTGTTCAGGCTGTTTTGGGCTGTCTCGGAATGTTCAATTCACTCCAAGGGATTGCTTTTAATCTTCTGCAGCAAAAGGAATTTCATAAATTGAAATTGTTGGCCAGATGGAATTTCCTGATTAATTTTTTAGTGTTTGGTATTAAACATAATAATGAAAAGGAGGGTTCTGAGAGTAAATCCGATTAACATTTCATAAAATTTATTGCTCTAAATATAGCTTACCCTTAATTTTACAGTCTCCACTCACTGCCTTCCTGGGCAGCCTGATGGTGCCTTGAAAAATCCAACATGAGCCGGGCGTGGTGGCGCACGCCTTTAATCCTAGCACTTGGGAGGCAGAGGCAGGCGGATCTTTGTGAGTTCAAGGCCAGCCTGGTCTACAGAGCGAGTTCCAGGACAGCTGGGGCTACAAGGAGNAAAAAAAAAAAAAAAAAAAAAGAAAAATCCAACATGGTTAACTTGCCTCCTTCCTCTGTCCTGTTCCTTCCATTTTTTTTTTTTTTTCTTTTTGCTTAACTTCCTTTCCCAGTTTTACTCATTTGTAGAGTCCTTAGAAGACCACAGACACCATTTCCGGGCTTACCGCTTCCCATTCTTCATGGATCATATTAGAAAGAATGTTTCTGACAGTTCATAATAGGGAGTCTTGGTGCTAGATTGGAGTCATTCTTATGAAGAATTTCTTAATTCTACATATAATCACAGACTAGCTTATATTTTTATGTAATTAGTCTTTGTGGTTTCGAGAGCCCAAGTAGATGTTCCCTTTGTTTTTCTTTTTCTCATTTCTCATTTTCCTATAGCAGTTGGAAGTTTCCATTAGTTTTGAAGCTCAATATAGTTATTTGAATTTGTGGATATTGGAAAATAGAACTTTATGGAAGAAAATATGCCCTACTAGACTGGGAGAGTGTTTGGGCACAGTCACTGTATCTTTTTTAAAAATTTTTTAATTAATTTTATTTATTTCTGTATGTGTATGAATGTACTGTCTGCATGCAAGTCTGTGCACCCGTGTCGTGCAATGCCGCGGAGATCAGAAGAGGGTGTCGGACTCCCCTGGAACTGGAGTTCTCCTGGAATTGGAGTTTCAGACGGTTCTCGGCCGCCATGTCGGTGCTGGGGATCGAACCCGGGTCCTCTGTAAGAGCAGTCGGTGCTCTTAACTGCTAGGCCATTCCTCCAGCCCAGTCACTGTATCTTTTATGTCTCTGTGTCCAAGTTCTTGGAACTAAGCAGGCTATACTGGCTACCATCTATACTGGCTACTATCTATACTGGCTACTATCTATACTGGCTACCATCTATACTGGCTACCATCTATCTATAGTTCTGGGTAACTGTTTCTCTGTCCTCCCTCTCCCCATCGCTGTTTAGGATTCCTGAACTGAACTACTCAGTGCTGGGGCTGGCTATATAATTTGTAGTGTCCAAAGCAAAATTAAAATTCAAGATCCTATATTTCAAAATCTGTGAATGTCAACAGTGGAGGATTAAGCCAAATATGTTTCCCTTTAAACATTGGTGTCCCTCTGCAAATGCACAGGTTGCAAACCTGACTGTAACCCCAATTCTCTTTAGCTATAGTTTATTAAATCCTGAGGGAAGGGATTATCAGACCCAGAAAAAGTCAGTTTAAATCCCTTTTTAGTTGATTTGTATCAGAACTAAGAGGAACCTTGGCCCACTTGGGTGAAACTGGGGACCTGGCGGGAAAAAAGTCATTGACACACAGAATACAGGTCCTTCTGACGAGAACAGGAAACAAGCAACAGGTAAGGCAGCTTAGGTGGGAATCTCAGACATGAATAGTTCTGCCTCTTGTCCTTGACCATCAGTTCTGTCTGGCCAGAAACCAGGAATATTTGTTTCTGCCTGAAGCTTGTCCTGGCTGGAGGCCAGAAATACCAAAAATGTTCAGGGACACTAGTTGGTGTTCTGGCTTCTCGTTTTTATCTTCCTTCTCCTTTTACATAGTAACTTTAATGAGCACAGCTGAGTGGAAGTTCTGTATGATCAGCTACTTCACTGGCCTTGTGACAGGTGTCCCCAATACTCCAGTCTGCACATTGGGATGGATCAGTCCACGAACACCTCATGGGTGGAACAACTGGACCGACAAACTTACACTTCCTATCCATGCCTCAACCCAGTTAAGCCTTATTAACTCTTAGAAAGGGACCCTCAGTGGCAACTCTTTCATGGGACCAGTCCTGTTCTACAAGAGTTCTTTCTGTTTGCATCTTTTCCCTTAGATTTTTCACCAACAATAAAACTCTTCTGAAATTCACCCTTCAGCTTTTCCTGAGATTTATTCCTTGAGCTTGCAAGACAAAGGACCCAGAAGCTCCTTGCCCTGGGGTAGCTTTGGTGGCCAAAAATCCTTTGGCACCTTGGCTCTTCAAGTTACTGTTCACCTGAAGTGAGAAAGTCTCTGTTGCACTCAAGGAACCCCTGTTCTTCCCTTTGTGTTATGGGCCACAAACACTGTCCAAGATCCTAATAGCCTGCTTGTCTTCTCGCTGACCTACACTTTAGTTCCCACTAATTTTGGGGTTCTGGAAAGTGAAACAGATGACCCTGTAAGCACTTTCTAGTTCTGTAGTTCTGGGCTGATAACCAAGTTCCCAAAGATGGACTTTAACCACATATGTTTAGGTCACCCTGTTTAGACTGAATAGTGTTTAATCACTGTCCCTTTTCCACAATCAAATTTATGCAAGAGTAATTTGCTTAGAACTTAATAGTATAATGACCAGTGAGATAACAAAATAAAGCCTGTTCCTTTAAAACAGACCATAAGCTGAGGCAATGTTTCAATTGTGATTTTGTGTTCTTCCTTAGAGGAAAACTGATTTTGAGGTTAAAGCCAAAGCCTCACACCCCAGGGAGCCCCTGTCTCCAGAAAGTCTCTTTCTCCTTTCCAAACAGTATGACTCTCAAGAAGGTTTTAAAAGAATACTCAGAAAACACTGATAAGTAAATAAAGATTGGTTCCTGAGAGACCACTTGACAGGCATTCTTTTGGGATCTCATTGTAAAGGGCAATTTTAGGGGCAGAACACAATTTTTGTGAAGTAGGATCTGGGTTTTGGTATATAATAAGTTGTTTTATTCTATTTTTAATTTTTGTGTATATGAGTGTATTGCCCATATGTGTATAAGTGCACTTGTGTTCTTCAATGCCCTCAGAGGTCAGAAGAAGGTGTCATATCCCCTGGAAATGGAGTTACAGATGGTCATTAGCCACCCTGTGGGTGTTGGGAATTGAACCCTGGTCCTCTACAAGAGCAGTCAGTGCTCTTAACTGCTAAGCCCTCTCTCTAGCCCCTGGTATATCATAAGGTTTTAATGACCATAGTGTACTCAGCAGCAAAACAGAAACAAAATAAACAATAAGTATCTAGGTAAAATAAAGACTTTAAAGTTTAAATTTAATAGGTGAGTGTTTCCCAACTCATACCCAGAAGTTTAAGGGACATTTAGATGGATTTGTTGTTCTATTACTAATACTTTATTTTCATTTTAATTGATTGATGGATTGTTCTGTTTTTAAAATTTTTTTTAAGTATGCATATGCATGTGTGTCTGTGTTTGTGTATATGGGTGCAGATGCACATGGAGGCCAGAAGAGGGTGTCAAATACCCTGGAGCTGGAGTGGCAAGGTTGTAAGCTACCTAATGTGGGTGCAGGGAATAGAACTCGAGTCCTCTGCAAGGGCATAAGGTGGTTTTTACCACTGAACCATACTTCCAGCCCTGATTGATCTGCTGTTTTCAGATAGAGTATTACTTTGCAGCCCAGGCTGGCCTGAATTCATGATCCTGTTGTTTCCATTTCCTGAGCTTTGGGATTATAGGCATGTACCACTCACTATACCTGGCTTCTATTTTTATTATTATGTAGATGAAGTCTTGCTATTCTGCCCAGGCTGAGCTCAAACTTAGAATCTCATGCGGTTCTTCTGCTTCCAGTATGTTAAAATAAAATAGGTGTAGATTGAAATCTCTTTCCATGAGAAGTGAATAATTACTTAGTGTACTTGAAATTTAGGATCATAGATACATCCCAGTTTGCTGCAGAATAAAATTTAAACAACTTAGCATTCCTAGGAAGACATTTTGTGAAGCATCACTTTTCTGTCAATTTATAGGCAAGGATGCTGGAAGCCTGCATGGTAAAAACTTCCATTTTCACGATGTCTATCTAGAGCTAGCCAGACTTCTTTTTCTCTAATCTCAGCTGGGTTAATATCTAGAGACTGGCCTTTGTGCACTGCCTAAGAAGTGAGAAATTGATATATGTCATAATGATGACTTGCCCTTACGTTAATATTTTTCATTCTCTCAACTGGATACACTTAAGTCTTTTATCTCCTTAAGTGAAAACGGGATGAAGCAAGAGAGAGACCCAATGGCCCCGAAGTGAGAGCTAGCCTGCAAAGACAGTTTCTAAGGGAAGCCTCCGCCACAGGGGTCCAGAAGCTCATGTCCATATATCTTTCTGGAACTTTCCCAAGACAGTCACAGGATCCGAATTATTCCTTCATGGCCATTATGCAGTGTCACATCTTACAGAGCCAAAGGAATAAATTCAGAAATGCAGAACACATATCCTTCCAGCCTCTCTCCGGCAGGCTGTCAACACTGCAGTATTAATGCACAAATCTAAAAGGGCAGCCAGAGCCTTAAGACTTTTTCTGCTTCACTGTGCTTTACTGTCCAGCTTCCTAATGGAGTGGAATGTGAGACCTACAGCCAGCCCCTGGTCTCCAGCACTGCCTTCCCACATGCACTCCTGTGCTAGGAAAAGCAGGAGAGACAAGGACAGGAAGTCAAGGGAAGAGACAGAATTGGAGAAAGAAGTCATATATTCAAGAACCATCTAGTAAAGGATCCAACACAAAATCTGACTGCTGCCGCTTCGCTCTTAACTGGTCAAACAGCATGCTCAGCTCCGGTGCCTCCCTCCCGCCTCCACATTCCTTTCCTTCTCCTCTCTTAGGGTTTGTCCTCCACAGCTGACTGCTTTGGAGTGTTTTCTCTCTGAGAAACAGTATGATTCCTGTCAAACTACAGTTTAAACTTTTCAGAAAAGCCCTCGAGCTTTCAGTTCTGTAACCAAAATCAACAGCCTGCCATGCACAGTGGCTTTTCCAGCTATTTGCTGGAAATCTCCACCCTGATGTCCTGTGAGTACCTTGAAATTAACACGTCCACAACCTCAGCAATTTCCCTCCTGAATACAGTGTTCCCTCCCTGGACGTTTTGTTGTGGATGATGATGCTGAACCACTTACAGTTATTCTGGTTATACAGGTGGAAATTATATCTGATTCTTGTTTCTTCTGTGCTGTCGTGTGTCATAGTGATTACTAGGTGTCTAGCACAGGTGCCTAAATGGGGGTGACGCTTCTGTAGACACATAGCAGGTGTGTGGGTGAAGATTCTAAGTGCAGTTTTAGAAAGATTGGGTGTAAGGTGTTAGTGAGACGTCTTATTGCATCGCTGCAGCGCTATGGAATATACCAGTTTGGAAAACTAGAGGCCTGTAATCCTAGCACTTGGGAGGCAGGGTCATCCTCAACAGCATGGTGAGTTTGAGGGCAGCCTAGGCTGCACAAGACTATCTCAACAAAGTAAAAATAAAATGTTTGTATTAATTATTTAAGAAAGCTTGGGATTGGTTCTTTATACTCAATTTATTATTCCCTTATAGAGTTGTTTTAGCTAGTCTATTCTTTGCATTTCCATATAGATTTTGGTATTAGCTTGTCAATGTCTATAAAACTAACTTGCTGAGCCAGGCGTGGTGGGCCACCCCTTTAATCCCAGCACTTGGGAGGCAGAGGCAGGAGGATCTCTGTGAGTTCAAGGCCAGCCTGGTCTACAGAGCGAGCTCCAGGACATCTGGGACTAAAGAGAGACCCTGTCTCGAAATGACAAAACAAAAAACAAAAAAACCTTGCTAGTATTTTGACCGAGATTAAGATGAATTAATTCAGGGAGAACAAATACATTAACAAAATTGATACTTCTTTAACTTATTTTGTTCTTCAATTTCTTTCTGCAATGGTTTGTAGTTTTCAGAATACCTGTCTTGTATAATTCTGTAATATTTATCTCTTAGCATTTTATATTTGGGGTGATACTATAAGTAGCATTGCATTAAATTTGCCATTGCCTTTATGAGTATGTAGAAATATAATTGATTTTTTTGTATATGGACTTCATCCTGCGACCTTGATAAAAATGCCTTGTTACATCAGATTTTTCTACATGGACAATCATATTGTTTGAAAACAAAATAATTTTTACTTATATCTTTTGAATCGAGATACATTTTTTTTCTTGCTTTGTACCGACTAGAATCTCTAGTTTAAGGTTAAATAGAAGTGGTGATAATGTACACTCTTACTCTCTTCTTTGTTATTGTTCTGACAAAGAGTCTAATGTGTGCCACTCAGGGGGGCCTCAAGCTGTCTGAAGAGAAGCATGAGCTTGGAGAACTGATCCTCAGCTTCCATCCCTGGAGTGGATGGCAGAGATTGCATTACAGGCTTGTGTGCATCCACCATTCCGTTTGTAGGCAGTGATCTCGAAGCAAACCCAGGGCCTCTGGTATGCCCGGCCGGTGCTCTCCCTACAGAGCTACAGCCACAGCTTTCCTTCCTTCTTAATCTTACAGAGAAATTATACTTTTATACATTTTCCCAGTACAATGGTCAGTTCAGGCACTCCTTTTTCATTTGTGTGGTTGAATATTTCCAGCTTATATAATTTTCTTTACACTCAAAGGACTTCCTTTAATGTTTCTTATAGTGGAAGTCTGCTGCTGATGAATTATTTGTAAGCAGAGTTGGTATATCAAAATGTCTTTATTTTGCCTTCATTATTAAATGACTGTGGATACTAGGTGTGGAATTCTAGGCTGTTCTAGTTTGCTTTCTATTGCAATGATAATCACCATGACTAAAAGCACCTTAGAGGAGGAAAGGATTTATTTGGCTTATACACAGTCCATCATTTTCATTTTAGAGACGTCTTTATTACTAAATTTTGTGAAGGAAGGAACATCACTCTTCAAGTGGACATCCAGGGCCCTAACGAAGTTTTCCAAAGTAGTATTTAGCAGTTTTTCTCATCCTGAATTTTCTGACTCTTTCTCATTTTGCTTTTTACCCACATTATATTTAGTTTAACAAGCTAAGTAGATCCTCAAGGTATATGTAATACAATTTAGTTTCAGTTTAGCATAAACTCCAAACAACATCTTAAATATATAAGGTCTGCTCTCTCATAATAAAGTCTACTAGGTGGTAATTAGCTCTGTGTATCTGTCAGTTCCTGATGTTATTAAAGACATGCACTTTCTCCTTTCTCCTTCTCTGTTCTTAGTCACCATGAACTGTAGCCCCATGTTTCCATTCTAGGCTGCAGGAAGAAGAAAAGGGAAGAACCAGCCAGACATAGTGGTACATGCCTTTAATCTCAGCGCTGGAGAGGCAGCCACAGGTGGATCTCTGTGAGTTCAAGGCCAGTCTGGGCTACATAGTGAGTTCTAGGCCAGCTGGGGCTACAAGGAGACCCTGTCTCAAAAAAGACCAAAAAATAAAAATACAAAAGAAAGAAAGAAAAGAAGACATGCCCGTGCAGAATCTGTGCTTACATCTCCTTGGCCAAAGGGGATCATAGTGCCCCATTTAGCTGGAAGAGTGACCAGAAAGCCAGCTTTTTATCAGAGCATACTGCTGTCCTAAATTAAATGAGGTTTTATTGCCAGAGTCAAAGTGAAGAATTGTAGTCAAGAAGTTTCTGTCATGATTTCTAAAATCTCTACCTCTTGATTATTTTCCCTTTTACTCTCTGTAGAGGTAGCAATGTTCATCTCTTTTAGCTGTTTTCCCTACAACTTATCTTTATATTCACACAGCAGTACACCCTGCTGTGTATTCCTCATTTCTTGTTTTAAATAGTAGCTCCTTATTTTACTATGGGGAATGAAGATTTTACTTCTTGTATTCTTATATACTACTCTTTTTTTCCTTCATCCTTTCCATACTACTCTTTTTTTCCTTCATCCTTTCTGCCAATATTTTGTTCTTTCAATATTTAGTGTATATATAAATATATTTCACATTTTATTTAATTTTTGTATATTTCATACAAAATATAATAATCATCTTTTTTTGTCTTTTTGAGACAGGGTCTCCCTGTAGCCCCAGCTGTCCTGGAACTCACTCTGTAGATCAGGCTGGCCTTGAACTCACAGAGATCTGCCTGCCTCTGCCTCCCGAGTGCTGGGATCAAAGGCATGCACCACCACGCCTGGCAGTATAATAATCTTTTATATCTCCTTCCCCCACCACATTTCATGTATTCTCTCACTTAATATAAATTATTAAGTCAAGTTACTATACCCAGATTTCTCTCAATGCAAGTTCATCTACTGGTGTATATTCATCCTATCAAGAGCCACTCCTTTAAAGATCAAGTCTCCCTCATCCAGCAGTAGTCAGCTGTCAGTGGTTCTTTGGCTAAGATTAGGGCCTGCTGTCCATTTTCCCAGTTCTATGCCAGGTTTTTGTCTGCTTAGGTTTGCGTGGGTCTGTGTATCCTGACACCTTTGTTGTAGGTTCATATGAGCAAGGCCCGGAGCCTATAAGACTCTGTTTCCATATGGTTGTGCACCTCCTCCCCTAGCTTTTATGATCTTTGTGCCTCCTCTTGCACAATGGTCTCTGAGACCTGAGTAGGTAGAGTTTAACATAGGAGTTCTGTCTAAGGTCCCACATTCTTGAGACTCTTCTTCTCTACACTTTGGCTATTTGTGGACTTTTGTGTTTGTTGCCCTCTGTTGCAGGAGGGAGCTTTTTGATGAGAGCTGAGAGATGCATTAGTTTTCTCTCTACCCCTTGTTCTACTATGTTCCATGAGCTTTAGGTGTAGCAGTTCCACTGTAGATGTGTCACTTAGGGATGGGCATTTCACAGGCATTTATTCTCTGTGTGTGACCAATTGTGGAATTCTGTAATAGTTTCTATCTATTACAAAAGAAGCTTCTTTGATGAGTGGTGATTGGCACATTTGTCTGTAAATATAAGGATCCATTTTACACATAGTAAGAAATTACATTTGTCTAAGTTTGTGACAGCCTGAGGGTTTTCTTTAAGAATTATGACCTCTCCAACCATGTATATTTGGCCATGATTACAGTACCACACATGAGTTCCCTCCCATTGAGTGGGCTTTAAGCCCAATTAGGAAGTTGTTGACTACTCCCCAAATAAAAGTAGTACTTGATTACTCCCCAAATAAAAGTGCTTCTACCCCCCAATGTAGTTTTCCTGTGCTGGTCATTGTTGTGGTTTGCTTGCACAGTGTCTTCTAAAACAATGAGAACTTCAGGGAGGTGGGTGCCAAGTCAGTTCCAGATCCATTGCTCCAAGTTCTGTGTCCAAAATGGCCTATCTTCAGCAAAAGGGTCTTACCTTCAAGTTCTGGGAGTCAATCAAGGGCTGTGACAGTAGCATGTGTAATTTGGAGAGTCTCTTGGATTTTTATGCCCAATAACTTAAAGAGAAGTTTTTCCAGTCTGGCACTGTTTTCTTGTTATATAGTTTTCAGCTACACACGTGGACACATGTAGCTACATTGTGTGTGTAATTTTTCACTGGGCTTTTGAACTAATACATTGCTCATCTCTCCTCTCTCTTCCTGTCCAACTCTTCCTCCTCCCTCCCCCCATTTAAAGTGCCCCCATTTTCTTCCTTTCACCCTTGAAGATACTTGTCCCCTTGAGCCCCTTCTTCCCCTTTATCCCCTTGGTTCCTTATATTATAGTGTTTGTACTGCTATGAACATGTTACTATTACCCAAAGTCAATTCATGTAATATATTATAATTATATATCCTTATAATTTCTTTACACTTAAATCTCCTCCTTCCCCACTCCTCGAATTTCCTTCTCTTAATTCTTTCTTGAGACAGTGTCAAAATGTATCCCAAGCTGGCCTTGAACATCTAGTCTTCTTTCTTGCCTCTACCTCCCAAAGATTAAGATTACAGACATGCACCATCATTTTCCTGTTCACATTTCTGATACATTTTCACTGAATTTCTTTAGTATTCCCTTAGTGTCTCTAACATAAGACTTTTTTTTGAGACAGGGTCCCCCTGTAGCCACAGCTGGCCTGGGACTCACTAAGAAGACCAGACTGGCTTTAATTTCACAGAGATCTACTTCCCTCTGCCTCCCCAGTCCTGGGATTAAAGGCATGCACCACCACACCCAGCATTTCTTCCTAAAAATTTGAAAATGTATTTATTGTATTGGTATGTGTGTGCACCTAATGGTGGAAGGAAGAACATCTGGAGATCAGAGGACAACTTTGTGGAGTTGGTTCTCACCTTCCATCTTTACATGGGTTCTGGGGATTGAACTCAGGTTATCAGGCTTGCATAGCAAGTGCCTTTACTCACTGAGCCAGCTTGATGGCCCATTATCACTAAGTTTTTAAGTATGTCTCTCAGTGCAGTCCAATCTATTTTTTCCTATCACTTTTATATTTGTTTTAATGACATGCTTTTGAAATTTGTGTTTCCTATTTTGATATGGACAGGTTGCTCTCTGGTCCTGATACACAGCAGTCTTCCTGAACCATCCCAGGATCACTGTCATCTTGGGGATTTCCCTTTACTCCTTACATGTGCTGGGTCTTCTATTTTCTTGTTCTTATCCTATGTACCTTCCTTCTTAGTTTTCTCTTGTTATAGTAAGACAATATCTCCAGTATCTTCTTAAGAGAGGACACATTGATGGACAATAGGTTGAGATTTTTAAAATACATGAGTAATATATATATATATATATATGTACATATATGTTTAATATTTTTATTTTAGCCTTATGATTGACTGATGGTTTGGATGACTTTAAATTTTTATAAATAATTTCCCCCTTTCTTCCTATTTCTGAAACCATCATTCTGTTCTAGTTTTTACTCTTGCTACTGAGAAGAGACATGCTATACTGCTTCCCAGTTCTTTATGTCATCCAGTTTTTCCTTATCTGATACTTTCATGATCTTCTCTTTATTCCTGGTGTTCTGAAATTTCATCATGACGTCCCTTTATGTAGGTATTTTTGCATGTATTGAATTGGGCACTGTTTGAAAATTTACTTTTCATAAGGCTAGGAGTGGTGGTGCATGCCTTTAATCCTAGCATTTGGGAGGCAGAGGCAGGTGGATCTTTGTGAGTTCAAGGCCATCTTGGTCTACAGAGTGAGTTCCAAGTCAGCTGGGGCTACAGGGAGACCCTGCCTCAAAAAGACCAAAAAAAAGAAAATTTACTTTTCAGTTGTGAATCTTTTAAAACTTGGGGGTAATTCCTTCTTATCTGTTTTCTCTCTGAAGCTGGTGCTGGTCAGTTGTTGAGCCTCTGCCACAGACCTTTACTCTGAGTAATTAACATTATTATTATGGGCTCATGCTCTCTTTAATGAATTTTCTATCTTTTTTGCATAGTTCTAAAAAGTAGTGATGGTAAATGCATAAGTCCAACCCTTTGTATTTAAGTGGATCCTTTGATCTCTTTTCAGATACCTTTATTACAGATAAAGACAGTATATAGAAACCCATTGGTCTCGGAAATGAGTGACAGATTTTCTTTTCTTGGTTTGATTCTCCCATATATCAAATTTTCTTCAGGATGATTACACAAAGTAGAAACAAAGCAAGTACAGGAAGGGAGGGCAGGACCAGGTGCAGACCCTTTGGGCGTACTATGTTCATGTTTATTGAAATGTTTATTCATTTCAGAAGCAAGGGCCCATAATGCCCACTTTTTATAGTTGAGGGTTGCTGCAATAAACAGATGAGGGTATGCAAATGAACATTACTAGAAAGATGTGCGGTGGCATATGAATGTGAAAAATTAAATGCTCAGAAAGGAACATAGACTTGCCTAACGAATGCTTAATTAGAACTTATTGTTGCTGTTTCTGACCAAGGAAAACAAAATAAAGCAAGAATCAGGTGAGACAGGCTGATGAGTTGGAAAGGAAGGTCACATAAGTAGCTCTGGGCAACCTATCAAACAGAGGGATGACTGACAGGCAGGATTTACACCTATACCTATAAATGTCCTTGTCTGCAAAGTGAAGGAAGTAATGTCTAATTTCAGTGTTGTTAGAAGAAACAGGCTTATTGGGGCTGGGAGATGGTTCCGTAGGTAACATGCTTGCCACGCATACAGAGAGCCAGGTGTGATGGTGCAGACTTGAAATCCTAGCACCGAGGAGGTAGAGACGGGGGAATCCCTGGAGATGCTGGCCAGCCAGTCTAAATCAGTGAGCTCCAGGTTCCAGGAGAGACCTTCTCCCACCAAATAAGGTAGAGAATGACTGAGAACAACACTCACGGTTGACTTCTGACCTCCACTAGCACACATGCCAGCACACGGATGAACACACACTTCACAAATGTGCACATGTGTGCGCACATGCACACACACATAAAATAAATAAATGAAAGAAATAGACTTACAGATATAAACATGAGTCGGTGGTACACAGTTGGCTCTTTATAAGTGGTAGCAATGAGTGGTTGCATCTTCTGCCTCTAGAGCCAGGCAGTCTGTGTTCTGTCTTATCTGTCAGGTATGAGTCATGTGACAAATCACTCAACCTCTCTGTACTTATCTCCTCACCTGTACGATGATCTAGCAATAATAACTACTTCACAAAGTGATTTGCTAGAAAATGTCTAGAATGGACTCCTGGAATGTAATCAAGAAACATTGATTTACTGTTATTAGCTACTGAACCACAAGGTAAGGATTTGGGCCATGAGCTGAGTCTTCATTTGGAGTGCAGATAAAGTTGTAGTTTAATCTTTGTACTCTGTGTCTGTTCAGACTGCTATAACAAAACATCATAGGCTTGGTAGCTTATGAACAAGAGAATTTTATTGTTCGTAGTTCTAGAGGACAGAAAATTTAAGGTTGAAGTAACAGCAGATTTGATGGATGGTGAGGGCCCGTTTCTCACCAATGGTGTCTTCTTTGAGCTCTCAAACGGTAGAAAGAGCAAATGAGCTCCTCAGACTCCCTTACAAGGGAACCAATCCCATTCAAATGAGTTTTCATGACCTAATCACCTCTTAACCCCTGATTTCTAAATTATATTTTGCCATATGATTGTGTGGCGAGGAGACAAAACATTGAAACCACATAATGTATTCAAGTAAATTTGTGAAAAATAATAAATACAGGGGCTGGAGAGATGGCTCAGTGGTTAAGAGCACCAACTGCTTTTGCAGAGGACCCAGGTTTGATTCCCAGCACCCACATGGAGGCTAAGAACCGTCTTTAACTCCAGTTCCAGGGGAATCCAATGCCCTCTTCTGACCTCTGTGGCATTGCACGACATGGGCGTATCAACCTACATGTACACAGTACACTCATACACATAAAAAATAAATAAATAAATAAAATTTTAAAGAAAAATAATAAATACAAATTACTTTTCTTGATACCAGGTGGCCCCTCATCAAAAAGGCCTCCAGTCCCATGTCCCTGGGGCCATAGATCCTTAAGCCAAGGATGAAATTAGGTTATTTGAAGACATTCTGACATCAGCACTCTGGGCCAAGTTATGATCCTGAAAAGTGAAAGGCCTAAATTGGGAAATAACTCAAGGAAGAAAGATGAATTTCTCCTAGGCAACGTTCCAGAATTTATGGGTATTTCCACATAGCTTCAGACACCATGACCTTGCCATTTGCAGAGAAACTGAGAATCTATAATGTTTATCGAATTTTGCACCCTGACTTCAAATAGCCCCAAACCGGTTGCCAACCAATGTCTAGATTAACTATAGACACCTGCTGAGCCACAAGGCAGCCTGGACTTAACCCCATATTGTCATAGGCACTGTTGCAGAGGAATTTTCCTCTTAGGGCGGGAGATGTCCACCACCTCACAGTGCCCTGCAACCCTGCCTTGCCTCTGCCATTTCCTGGTTTCTCAGTTTTTAAGGCAAAGCAAATAGAGAACTCTCCAATCTCAGACTAGACCAGAATTTACTGAGATTGGCTACATAGTAATGGATAGGATGGGAAGAGTCGCTGGACCTGCAGCTCAGTGGCAGTTTCCCCAGATCAACAGGGCCACCAGGTCAACACTGCGCCTTCTGCCTGAGCTGGTATGTGGCGAGAGAGGGTCCAGCCTCATGTGGCGGGCCTTTTATGTCTCCCCCCCCCCAATTTCCTAGAATTCCAGTCTCATGCATCTTCTGTAGGAATGCCAGCATCGTGTGAATGTCAGCAGTGCAGGGAAACTCTCTGTGCAGCTGGGCTGCAAACTTAGCTTCTCCCATTAAGTACTCAGCTGCTCCTGGTGATGAGCCCAATTCAAAGAAGAAATAATTTATTCCATGGGCACTAAGCTGCCTCTAGTTTGGTTCCCAGTGATAGAGACACCAGCACTGTCAACATATTCAATGACCATTTGTTAAAAGAATAACTAATCACTGAGGGAGCAGTATAGTGAACATGTCTGTGTTTATGGTACCATATGTCATGAGATATAGATGTACTATCTAGCTTAAGTAGTATTTCTTCCCCCTCCATTGACTATGGCACTTGCACTGTAGTGGTTAGTGCTTGTCTCTCTTCTGAGATCTTCCCAAAGGTGTGGACTTATATTCATCCTCTGTAATATGTGAAGAATGGATGAATGAATGCATTTATCCATTCAATGAATATTGCGGAACTTCAAACAATGCTCTAGAGATGTAGTAGGTAGGGCTTGAGATGGATGTGGTCTGTGATCTCACAGAGCTTTCATTGTAGAGGAGGAGACAACCCATAAATGAGCAGATGAACAAGGTACTTTCAGAGAGCGAGTGTGTGATAAGTCCTCATCAATCCTACCAGTGTCCTATGCATTTTTTCATAAGAAAAATTCAGCATGTACTTTTGGCCCTGAGTTCCATCTCTGCAGCAATGCCTCTATGGAGGGAAGGATAGATCCAAATTACTAACCCAAATGATCCAGTCCTCCAACACCAGACAAGCAGTAGCATGGCTTAAATGTTTTAGCTTAGCCTGCCATTCACAAATCAGAGGCTGGAGACGATACGCCATAGAACTCCACGGGCTTTCTAACTGATAGGTTTACAGAAGATTCACAGCAAATCTGTGCCCTGTAATTGGAAGTTTAAAGGTACAAATCTCAGATCATTTGAATTAAAAACTCCATATTCCTCCTACCCTTCTTTCTTTCTCTTCTAAATATCGAAGGAAAGCATCTCTGTCAGAAATAACCTGCGATAAGTCCATCATTCCTGATGAAGACAAAAATTGAGAACTACTGACATCTGAGTTCTTATTGTAGGAACTCAATGCCTTGTATTTAAGAAAATTCTTTCCAAAAATGTTTTTGAACATACTCTTTTATATCTCTAAATAATAAAAGGAAAACAAACTTAATTAGCCTAGACCAAATTTCATCCTTAAATACACATAGATAATTACCACTGAGATAATTATGCAAGAATGAAGGCACTATTTGGATTTCAGAGTGATATGTGTTTTCCAGGGGGAGAAATTGATCTGTAGCACATAGAACTGCATTCTATATCTGTGAAGGGATTTGTGTGTGCCTGTGTGTGTGTGTGTGTGTGTGTGTGTGTGTGTGTGTGTGTGTCTCGGGGGAGTTCCTGTATTTCTGTCCATGGCCTGAGGACATGGAAGTGTTAAGAACTGAACTGATTGGTAAAAGCTAAGTGGGTAGAGGATAGGGCTAAAATGTAGGTTCTCTCCTTCCTTTCATGAATGCTCTCAACACAGCTTTAGGGGAAACTTGTTTTAGGAGTTTCTGTGGTGGTGGTAACTTGCAATCTTCTGTGATTAGTTAGTAGTGTGTAGGTTAGAAATGGGACAAACTGTCAAAGCCACTGGCCAGCACGTCCCTGCACTACCATTGCTTGGTTTTGTTCTGATCCTTGTTTTGTAGATTCTTGAGCTAAAGAGAGACAGAAGAAAGAGAACACTAACAAGGGTGTGGTAATAGCTTTCTCATTGGTATGAAAATACCTGACAAAATGACATAAAATAGAAAGGATTTACTTTGGCTTATAGTTTCATAGTTTGCAGTCCATTATGGTGGGAAGGACACATCGAAGTAGAAGTGCTCAGAGTAGGTAGGAAAGGCTAGTTACTTCATTTTGGATAGGAAAGAGAGAGAAAGAAAAAGAAAAAGAGAGAGGTGGGAGGGAATAAATCAGACATAACCTTCAAAATCACATCCCTGGCAACCACTTCTTCCACGTAGAGTCCACCTTTTGCGATTTCCAGTACTTTCCAAGACAATGCTACTAACAGCTTGGAGCATTCAATACATGAGCCTATTGGAGGCAGTCAAAATGTTAACATGCTCACTTCCCCATCTTTAAAATTAAGCTTCAGAATCCTAGCATGGTAAATAATCACAGGCATTTTGGAGGAGCAGCACACCTTGCAATCTGTATTACATCAAATTCTATAAAATGGTCAAAATAAGTTTCATGTTTATTCTAGACGTCCATAAAAATGGAAGAGGCTAAATTATTCCAAAGCAATTACTCTTCAGAAAAGACTTATTATTCAATTTGTACTCTTGCTCCTAATGTTTCACTTAGATTTATATTCATAATGCTATCAGAACACATTAATCCATGCAAAATACTGCCCAAGGATTTGAGTTATTATTTATTCTCCATATGTCCTGATATATGCATTTACAAAGCAAGGAAACACATTCATGCACATAGACAAACAGACCCACCAAGACATGACCTTCCCTCACCCACGTACCATCGTTTTTGACAGGCTAATTCCTAGTGGGTGCCCATTCAGTTGGTTTCACAGCTTAAGTATTCATCGTTAGACAGGGAGTCTGTGTTTCCCCATGCACTTCCAGTTTACAGAACGGTGCCAGACTGGCATCTTGTCTTGTGACTTGATAACATATTCCATTAATAGCATATCCAGTGGCACTGCCATCCAGTCCTTCCCAGCTGGGGGGCATCTGGCAATTAGTGCCAACTTGGAGAAGGGCAAGGGCTGTGGAACGAGTGCCAGGTCATACATAGAGGCTGACTGTGAATTCACACCCTCTGTATGCACAAAAATCTGCAAAAAAAAAAAAGAGAGGAGCTTTGAAATGAAAAAAAGATGAGGGATAGTGGGGTTCAGACCTTCTTGATATCTGCCATCCCTGCTTTGTGAGCTCTGGGCTGAAACAGAACCATCATTGTTTCTCCAGGTTGGGTCGAAGCATAGTTCAGTGCTCTATTTACTCCCAGCGCCTCGCTGCTGCTCAATGATTGTCATTATCATTATTAATGATGGTAATAATTGACAACATGGTAAATAACTTGAAAAGAACTTGTTTCCTGAAAGAAAAAAATGTAAGTCACTGTAATAATGACTCTTTTACATGGGAATAAATAGCACATTTGTGTCTTAGCATTTTAAATTATGTCTTTGTTTGCTGAGCCTGGAGGGCATAGGGTGCAATTTTAAAGTCCAATAAATGAATTAACATTAGGACAAGGGTACATGTTGATCAAAACCAGCCGTTTGGACTGTAAGTCCTTAATTAAATGTAGATTTCCTGTTTTGCTTCTTTCTCTCTAAGAGCAGGGCTGGCCTTTTACCCACAAGAGAAGGAGAGTGTTGCCTACTGGTACTGAGCTTTCAGACCATGACAATGAAAGTAGTTCCTTCTGAACAAAATCCCCTTTGCTAAAGCTGAAGATGTAAATATAGCAAAAGCAAGGATCTAGAAGGATCTGGAAACCCTTGACCCAGCCAGCTTCTCTCTCTGACATTTTCTAATCAATACTATGGAATTCAGGCCCAGATCATCACTCTGAAAATCTGAGTTAATTACTTTATCCACAACACTTGCCAAAAGTTACTGTTCCGTAGACTCACTGTGTTTCCTTCTACCTGTATCAGAAAACCTTTCCCTGCCTAGTAAATATACTTACCTTGATAGATAATTTTAATTAAGCTAGAATTAGAAAAAAAAATATTCAATGGCAAACAATTGCTCAAGCTTTTGCCCCTTTTCTTTTTCTGTGATTTACAGTGATGTCTAATACTGGAATAAAAATTCAAATATGATCTATGGAGCTTGACCTGTATTTCTTCTTGAAGTGGTTTGACATGAATGTATTTGTTCAACTGAATTCATTCATTTTAAAAGATGACAGAGTAGATTTTACCTAGAAAAAGCCTTTAGAATTCTAAATATGCATCCTCTGGGTCTTTATTTGTTTTTGGAATTTGGTAGAAGAAGATATGAATCCATTTCAACTCAGAAAGACTTTCTTGAAATATCAGCTCAGTAGACAAAGTGTCAGCTTGGTGAAAGTAATAATAATAAAGATGATAATATCTCCTTGGAAAACAGATTGAGTAACTAACATTCAGGCCCCTGTTCCTACGGAGCGCCAGTGGCTGGCTGCATGCCCTCCTCACATCATGAATTCACATTGCTCTCCAGTGCCTCATCTCTCGAGGCTCCTTTTTGTAAGGCCCCCAAAGCAACTGGGCACACTTGGGGAACTTTGCTCCCCCATTTTCAAGCTTTGTTATTGATTCTTCATCTTGGCTATCTAAGCATTCAGAAAACATCAGTTCCTTACACTCTAAGATTGAGTTTCATCTTGGTCCACCATGTGTCCGGTTCCTGCTGGGGGCTCCTAAGCACAGTTTCTCATTACAGTATAGACAGGTTATTTTTCTAGGGCTCTGCTGCCTTCAGGCACCTCTCAGAGCTCCATGGAGACAGAGTATCCCACTGTCTGGACAAGGAGCTTCCTTGTACTCTATGAATGCTCTGTTGAGACCCTCTTCACATAGTGCTTATATTATTTTCTTAGGGCTACTACTTTAAAAAGTGACCCAAAAGGATGGCTTAAAACAACAGAAATGTATTCTCATACCATACTGGAGGATAGATGTCTAAAGCTACGATGTCAACAGCATCAGCTCCTATGGACATTTGAGGGGGACTTTGTGACATGTTTCTCTCCTGGCTTCCAATGACTACTAATAATCTTTGCATTCATTGTCATAGAGCAGCATACATCAGTTAGCTCTCTGTTAGTATAACAAAATATCCGAGATAATCAACTTATGAAGACAAGGATTTGGTTTGGCTCACAGTGTTGAGGTTTCAGTCCATGATTAGCTGCCCCAGCTGTTTTTGGACCTGTGGTGAGACAGCATATCATAGCCAGAGCAAGTTGTGGAGGGGGCTCACTCTACAGCAAGGAAACAAAAAGGAAGGAAGAGGAGGAACTGGGGCCCCAATACCTCTTTTTCGGGACATCCCCAATGACCTAACTTCCTCCACTTTCTAATAATGCCAAATGGTGGGGACTAAGTCTAAACATACACCTTTGGGGGACATTCAAGAGGCAAACTGTAGTACTACATAACCCCAATCTCTGTCTACATCTTTACATAAGGAGGCTCTTTCCCCTGAGTGTGGTGTCTGTGCCTTATCTCTTATCATGACAGATTAGATTCCACTCCAAACCGGTATGAGCTCATTTAACTTAATTACAACTGCAAAGATAAAGACCGTATTTCCAAATAAAGGCATGTTCTCAGCTACAGGGTATCAGTTTTACAACTTACTTTTTTTGGGGGGGGTCTTTTTGAGACAGGGTCTCCCTTTAGTACCAACTGGCCTGGAACTCACTTTGTAGACCAGGCTAGCCTTGACCTCACAGAGATCTGCCTGCCTCTGCCTCTCGAGTTCTGGGATTAAAGGCGTGCACCACCACGCCCAGCTTACAACTTACTTTTTTTGGGGGGGGGCGGATATTTCAACTCACAATAGTATAATCTTTATACTGTCACCCTTTTCTACTTCATGTGAGATCTCTGAGGATAGTTCTATGTCTACTATCTATATATCCTAGCACCACGTACCAAAATAGCACCAGATAAATACTGACCAATTAAAGAGTAAGTAAACTCTACATGCTCATAACGACAGGGATATAGTTTTGGGAACTGTGAGTGCTTAATAAAGAGGCCCCTAATTCTCACTTGGGTTTTCAGAGTTCATGATCCTGTGGAATTATCAAATGGAGTGGGGAGAAACAGTACAGTTCCACACAGTAAAACCAATTCCAATATTTCCATAAACTTGACAGAAATGGAATGTGTAGCCAAAGCAAGGCTGCACAGCCTAACACCAAAATGTCAGATTTCTTTGCACTCAACTCAGAATTCATACTCAGCAGTAACTGAGAGTGTTTCATAAGACTCAGGTTCAGTCTCTTCTGCCTGGCATTCTACAGTCAACTGGAAAGATCCAAGTCTGAACCTGGGCTGAGACTCCTGGATTCCTGAACAAGGGGACACACTTGCTCTTAGTGTCGTCATGACTGTCCCCATTAAGCACCACAATGAGCTTCTCTGTTCCTTTGACTCCTCTTCTCCTCACCCCCTGACTCTTCCCAGGCTTTTGTTTAGGTTCTCCTACACAGCATTCTCTTGCAGTATATATATCAAGCTACTCTGGCTTTACTCTCTTAGGGGGAAAGGAGTTGCTTCTCACAGCCAGAGAGCTCCATTACTGGTCCTCAATAAAGGGGATATTAGAGGAATTTGGAAAATCCTCTCAATGCAAATGCCTGGCTTGTACAACTATTGTTTTACTATATAATTCTATTTGGCATGTCAGACCCGAGGGCTGGCTTCTTTTTTTCTGCGTTACAACTACAATTTCAACTTTTAATCTCCCCCTAAACAGATGGACACCTTGGGTCTACTAGTAAAAGAGCAAATAGGAAAAGCTGATTAGGTTTTTTTTTTCCTTAAAAAAAAAAAGTTTCCAATTGACTAAGTAATTACAAGTTGTTCAGTGACAAGTGCCAAAGAGGGAATTGACTGGGTGAGGACACAGCAAGAGTCACTTGGTGGGGAGTTTCTCAAGTACTTTCTAGCCTATCAAACAACCTGGAAGGTAGGAAAAGACAGGAAAGAACTCCAAACAGACCATACTGTTGTCTTCATTAAGGCACAGACACATTCCATTACGGCCTTGACCAATTGATTATTTAACTTATTCTGGAATTTTCATATCTTTTTTTCAGATTCAGACAAGAATTGTTTAAGTGATTTACTTTGGGGCAACCTTGTGGAACTCTCAGATACCTTTATTTAGTGATTTTTTTTTCTATGCTTGAAAAAAATCCATTATTTTCGTGGTAGAACCTGGAGGAAAAATTCAGATCTTTTGTGATAAGGCAGTTAAGGCTCAGGTTGTGGTCCTCAAGATTGTGTGTGTGTGTGTGTGTGTGTGTGTGTGTGTGTGTGTGATGTGTGATGTGCGATGTGCATGGGTACCCACAAAGGCTAGAAGAGGGCATCAGATTTCCTGGAGCTGAACTTATAGATGGTTGTGAGCTGCCCAACGTGGGTGCTAGACACTGAACTCAGGTGTTCCCAAAGAGCAGCAAGCACTCTTTAAAAGTCTTTTGAGTATTTCACACAATGAATTTTGATCATATTCAGACCACTCTCCGCTCGACTCTCAGATCCACCACCTCCTCCCAGCACCTTTTCTTACTTCGTGTCATCTATTATTTATTTAAGGCCTATTGAATCTAATTTGTGTTTCCCCAATGGCACTTGGGAGTAGGCCCATGCCCTGGAGCCTGATCAACCTATCCAGCATCACACCCTTAACAAAAACTGACTCTCTCTTCCAGCAGCTATCAATTGCCAGTAATTCCTCAGACAGGGCTGGGCTTCTTGCCCCCTCCCCTCTCCATGGTAGGATTTTGTCTGGCTTGGGGTTGCATGGGTCATATGCAGGCTGTCATAATTGCTGTGCGGTCATATGTTCAACTTCTCTGTGGTGTCCAGACAACACAGTTTCCTTGTATTCATCTACCCCCTCTGGCTCCTACAATCTTTTTTCCCCCATCTTTGAGCCTTGGGAAGAGCAAGTGTGATACAGATGTCTCCTTAGGGCTGAGCACTCCACAGTCTCTTACTCTTTGCATGTTGACCAGTTGTGGATTTCTGTGTTTATTGGCATATGTTGCAAGTAGAAACTTCTCTGAAAATTAAAAAAAAAAAAGAAACTTCTCTGGTGAGAACTGAGAGATACACTAATCTATAGGTATAATAATTAGTCATTAGGAGTTGGTATAATACTATGTTCACTGAGCCAAATAATAGTAGTAGGTTCTCCCTTATACTCTATGACTTGTCTAGCTACAGGTTCTTGGCCCTGATTATAGTGTCAGGTATGGGCTCCATCTTGTGAAGTGAGCCTTAAATCCACCAAGAAGTAGTCGGCTCATCCCATAACATTTGTGCCACTATTGCACAGTGGGCACATCTTGCAGGGTTCGTAGCTCTGTAAGGTTGATGGCTACTTTTCTGTTTCAGTAGCGTGCATGGCACCTTCTAGCACTATGAAAGCTGGCCAGTAAAGGTGAAGCTTCAAGGTCAGTAGCAGCTTGATTTCTCCATGCTTGTTCTATGACTCATCTATGAAGTATCTTCAGCAATAGTATCTTACCATCAAGTTCCGGAAGGAAACCAAGAGCAGTGGTAATATCCTGTACTGCTGGTCAACAACTCCAAAAGAGTTAGATGCAGAAAAGGCCTTTGACGAACATCCCTTCATGCTAAAAGTCCTGAAGGATCTAGGAATACATGGTACATATCGTATCTTAACACAATAAAAGAAATGTTCTAAATCCCACTGTCAGCATCATGCTAAATAGAGAAAAACCAAGGCATTTCCACTGAGCTAGGGAACATGACAAGGATGTCCCCTCTCTCCATTCCTGTTCAGTGTAGTGCTTGAACTCTTAGCAAGAGCAATAAGAGAAAAAGAGCATCCAAATAGGAAAGGAAGAAGTCAAAGAATACTTATTCAGAGATTGCACTGATAGTTTCAGTTGTCAATTTGACATGCCTGAGCAGGGGAACCTCAACTGAGGAATTCCTTCCGTTGGATTGGCCTACATCTACATGTGTGTGTGTGTGTGGGGGGTATTTTCTTGATTATTCATAGTGATGTAAGAAGGCCCAGCCTGCTGTGGGTTTCCACCCTGAGCAGGAGGTCCCGGGTTGTATAAGAAAGCAGAGTGAACACAGGCCAGAAGAACAAACCAGTAAGCAGTGTTCCTCTATTGTCTGTGCTTCAGTTTCTGCCACAAGGTTCCTGCTTGAGTTCCTGCCTTGGCTTTCTTCAATGAAGGATTGCATTGTAAGCTGAAATAAACCCTTTCCTCCTCAAGTTGGCTTTGGTCATGGTATTTACTACAGCAATAGAAAGCAAACTGGGATACAGATGCTATGATTCTACAGATAAAAGACCCCAAAGACTCCATCAGAAAACTCCTAGAGCTGGTAAACACATTCAGCAAAGTAGCAGGATACAAAATTAACATGCGAAATAAGTCACTTTCTTATGTACCAACCACAAACACTCTGAGAAAGAAACCATGGCAACCATCCCATTCATGATAGCCTCCAAAAATCTTGGAATAAATTCGACAAAGAAAGTGAAAGGCTTGTATAATGAAAATTGTAAGAGATTGAAGAAAGAAATTGAAGATGATACAGGAAGAATGAAAGACCTCCCACGTTCATGTATATGCAGGATCAATATTGTGAAAATGGCCATGTTTCCATTGAATCAACAGATTCGTAGGCCCTGCCCAGGACTGATTATTAAGCCACATTGCTGAATTTCTTCCTGGCAACAGCTGCACACGGTCCCCTTGCTATGATTAGTTGTCCCCCAGTTGGGGTTATAAACAATGTGTGATCATGTGTAGGTTGTGGACTATGTAACTACATGATTAGGTTGACCTCTTCAATGATTGGATACGATCTGATGCTCTTTGTTCTGACTGGTAGAAGCTTCCTATATACCCCATACTGGAAAATAAAGTTTTGAGTTTCACCCTCTGACATGCTCCCGAGTGGTCTTCTGCTCATGGGATTTACCCTCGGCAGAGAGGGAGGGGAACCAATGACCAGTTGAATAAAAGCCCACACAGATTCATTGCAACATCCATTAAAATTCCAACACATTTTTTACAGAATTGAAATAATAATATCAAATGTCATTTGAAAACACAGGATAGCTAAAATGTTCCAGAGTGATAAGAGCTGGAGGCATCACCATCCTCGATTTCAAACTATACTACAGAGCTGTAGTAATAAAAACAGATCAGCATAAAAATAGACATATCAGTCAATGGAATGGATTTGAGGACTCACATGCAAGTCTACACATAGCAACCTGATTTTTTTTTTTTGTCTTTTTTAGACAGGGTCTCCCTGTAGCCCCAGCTGTCCTGGAACTCACATTGTAGACAAGGCTGGCCTTGAACTCACAGAGATCTGTCTGCCTCTGCCTCCCAAGTGCTGGGATTAAAGGCATATGCCACCATGCCCAGCATAGCAACCTGATTTTTTATAAAGGAGCTAAAAGTACACACTGGAGAAAAGATAGTATGTTCAACCAATGGTGTTGATTAAATTGGATAGCTACGCATAGAAGAATGAAATGATACCCCTATTTCTCATCTTGTACAGAACTCAACACCAAATGGATCAAGGACCTCAGCAAAGACCTGATACTTTGAATCTGATAGAAGAGAAGGTAGGACATACACTGGAACTTATAGGCACAGGAAAGGACTTTCTGAATAGGACTCCTGATAGCACAGGCATGAAGACCAACAATTGACAAATGGGATCTCATGAAAGTAGAAATGTTCTGTATAGTGAAGGATATCATTATCCAAGAGAAGAGACAACCCACAGAATGGGGGCAAGGAAAAAAAAAAGCTTTACCAGCTATTCATCTGACAGAGAGTTAGTCTCTAAAATATACAAATAACTCTAAAAATTAAACATGAAGAAAACAAGAAACCTGTAGGAATGAAACTTTGCCTGGCTTGAGGCAAGAACTTGTAAGACCTGTCCTGCAAAACCTCTGAGAGTTATCTGATATCTCTGTGAGTTATCTGTAGCTCCAGAAGGTCTGGGATATTACAGTGTTTTCTTGCCTTGCCTATCTCTGTAAAGTTCCAGAACCAGATGGCCCCTTCCCTTGAGGTATTGAGCAAAATGTCACACCTCTAGTTTACCGGTTGCACAAACAGAAGCTCTGCAATCCCCCCACCCAAGAGCCAAGGTGGCTTACCCCTCCCTTCTGCCTGATCCCCCCAACTTCCTTGCCCAGAGCACAGTAACTTTTGGCATATAAGCATACTGCTGGCATGAATAAAAGAGAGAGTTTTATCTCCCAGGCTTTCTCTGAGTCCCTGTCTGTCTTTCTTTGTCTTTCTTTTCCATTGGGTAACTTTCCCATAGTCCTCTCCCTGCCCCTTGCCAGAGCTAAGCCTAGAGACTGTTGGCCTACAGGCAGGAGACAACTTTGAAGCTCGCAGTCCTGTGTAACTGCCAAATCTGGTTCTAGTAGGGAAGAAGATCATGTGGATTGCAGCCATGCATGACTAAAGGACCATCAGATGGTTAGTAAACTCTGACAGAAATCCAATTAAAAATTGGTGCAAGAACTAACAGGTGTTCTCCAAAGATGACAACAAGTGGCTAAGAAATATTTAAAAATTTTTTCAGCATCTTTAGCCATCAGGGAAATGAAAATTAAAACTAGTTTGATATTTCATTTTACCCCATTCAGAATGGCTAAGATTCTCCACCCCCCAAACAAAACAAAACAAAACAAAACAAAACAAAACAAAACAAAACAAAACAAAACAGCAAATGCTGGGAAGGATGTGAAGAAAGGTGGAGAAAGAGTAATATTTATTCAAACTGGTGCAACCATTGTAGAAATCAGCATGGAGTTTCAACAAGCCTTGTGATTCATCAAAGTACAGTGTCTTGGTATGCAGAGTATTTTGAGTTAAAGTGGTTAGGAGGGCCTCAAAAGCAAAACTATTTCTCTGATATCCATCTTTCTGTATCCAGTCTTTCTTTTTTTCCCCTTAGTGGACCAGAGAAACTAGAATTCTTCTCCCCCAAACAAGCCATAAACCCTGGAAAGTCACACACTGACCTTCATCACCCCAAGGCCCTTCACCCTTGTGGATGAAGCAGGTAAGAAATGTGTTGCAGAGACCCAGAAAGGGATTTTGAGTAGTCAGACCTTTGGTGAATTTATTGTCAGTAGCTCATACTTTTGTGTCCAATCATTTTCCTCCACAACTGTGCAAGGCTTTCATCAGACTTAGCACGAAGATACACATTTCATTAAGTCCTTTGGTGTTCATCTTTGGAGGCTCACACGACACATAAAACTTAAGAATATTTGTGAAGCTTTTCAGTTGTTAATCTGTCTTGTTAGAAAGGTGTCAGCTGTGACATTTGCAAAGGTGAGAAGTAGGGATTACTTTATTCTTGGGCATCCAACAAAGGTTCGCATCCTTGGTTACACATTAAAACCTTGTGGGGAGCTTTCCAAAGACACACAAGTGCAAGAGTGTAAGAGTTTGCTGTTACTTAAACCCCAGTGTCTGGGATAGCACTACATAACTAAATTCTGGAAGGATTTCTTTTGGATTTCTGTATTTGTGTTGGGCCCTTGTTACTTGAGCTCTTGGCTTGGGTGCTGGCCTGTATTTGAGACACTCTTCAGTGTTGTCCTCTCCTCCTCTCTTCTCAGTTTTGGTATCATATTGACCAGCTTGTGTCTACACTTCAGTATCAGACAGGTAAGGATCGCTCTTGTCACTGCCAGACAGGCAGTGCCATCCCATCCAGTGTCAATCTGCCTGAGCAAGCATGGGTGCCTCACGCCGCATCACATCATGGATAACAAGGGACTTATTACAGCAGGAAGGTGCGGTGCCCAGTTGAAAGCCAGAGCTGTGGCACTTCTCTTCATGAGGTATAAGCTTGAATGTCTTATGTCTTAAGCTAGATGTAAACTGTCCCTGTGATATTTCTCCTCCAACGTTTCTGTCTTCACTTTACCCATGAGTGAGGGAATTAACAATAAAATCATTAATCTCACTTCTTGAAATCCCATAATCCCTTCATTCAGATTCCTCGGTATTTGTAAAACAGGGCCCCTTGGGTACATTTGGCTGGTGTGGTCCATGAGAGCTTGAAATCATGGCAACCAGAATATGAGATTTGTATTAATGTGTGAGTCCAATAGGAGCCAAGGAGAAGGAATTACCCAGCAGAGGGATCCAGTAAAGAATGAACAGACTTTCAGAAACACTGGTTCATTCATTCATCATTTCATTTTTTATGTACTAGTTCAAAAAAATTGATTGCCCATCATTACATTGGATGGGCTGTGTGTATCTGGCTTAGTGAAGATGTACCTCAAATACGTTTGGAATGAGTACAAGATGTTTTATAAAGGGAGCTCCTCATTAACTGCTTTGACTTGCTATGTCTCAGAGTTTCTTGCCTCGTCATTCCTGCAGTGAATGTGCATCAGGTCTGTTCTCTGCTCCAGTTAGCTTTTTCCTTTTAGACTGTTCTACTGGAATGGACATCATTTCTGCATTATCCCTGTGTCCTCAACCACATCACCCAAGCTTTTAAGTCATAATTATAGAATGTATAAATCACTTCACAGAATTTTACTTCTAGGACAAATTTCAACACTGTCCATTACTGAACATTTTCTGTAGCCTTTTGCTAATTTTCTGTACTTTCTTCATTGCCTCCAACTATTTTTTTTTCTGCATAGATAGATCAGGATTAAGAATAAGAACTAGATTTTTTAAAAAAGCTATCTTTTAGAAAAGAGCTTGGGAAGAAAACCCTTATAGAGCAAGGATTTTTTTCTTTCTTTTTGTGTGTTGTATATACGTGTGTGAACATGTGCACATATATGTGCACACATGTGAGACAGGGTCTCTTACTGAGCTAGAGTTCACCCCATCCATTCAACCAGGTTGGTGGCCACTATGCTCCAGTGATCTGCTAGTTTCTGTCCCTGTGCAGTGCCCAGATTTGACATGGGTGCTGGGGATCAGATCTCAGGTCCCCATGCTTGGGTGACAGGCGCTTTACTAACCGAGCCAACCACCCCTGCTCTTTTAAAATTAATTCTATTGAATAACATTCATTTGCCGAGCTAATGAAGGAAAACCACTGAGGCTGCTCTGCTGTTTTGGGGGTGCTACTTGGACCTTTGACCTTGGTTTCACTGCTCAATATCTTATTGGGAGTGTGGCACATGCTTAATAATTTTGACGTAATGCTTTGGTTTCTGTTGCTGTGATAAACACCGTGACCAAAAGCAACTTGGGTAGGAAAGGGTTACAGCTCATAGTCCATTATCGGGGAGCCACACTAGAGGGACTGAAGGCAGGAACCTGGAGCAGAAGCTAAGCAGACACGATGAAGAAATACTGCTTCCTGTCTTCCTCCCCCTGGCTCGCTCAGTTAACTTTCTCATACAGCCGGGGCCCACCTGTCTAGGGATGGCACTACCCACTGTGTGCTGGGCCCTTCCACATCAATTAACGTTAAGAAAAATGCCTCCAGACATGACCACAGCCTAGTCTGTGGAGACAACTGAGGTTCCTTCTTCCCAGGCAACTCTAGTTTGTGTCAAATTGATAAAAACTAACCTGCACACTCAAAAACTAGAAAGGAAACAAAGAAGCTTTAAATAGGGGATGGAGAGAGATGGCTCAGCAGTTAAGAGCATTGGCTGCACTAGCAGAGAACCTAGGTTTGATTCCTAACACCCACATGACAGCTGACAACCATCTGTAACTCTAGTTCCAGGGGACCTGATGCCCCCTTCTGACCTCTGTGGGCATTGCATGATACAGGTGCATTTATATACCTGTAGGCAATACATTCATACACATAAAATAAAAATAATAAATAAAATATTTAAAAACTATAACACACAAAAGTGTGTATGTATATAAGTATGCATGCATGTAAGTATGCATGTGTGTATGTATGTATGTAGTGTGTATGTATGTAAGCATGTAAGTATGCATGCATGTAAGTATGCATGTGTGTATGTATGTATGTAGTGTGTATGTATGTAAGCATGTATGTATGTATGCATGCATGCATGAATGTATGTATGTGTGTAACTATGTATGTATGCATGTAAGTATGTATGTATGCATGTGTGTATCTATCTATCTATCTATGTATGTGTGTATGTATGTACGCATGCATGTATTAGTGGTAGAGCATTTGCCTAGCACATGCCTTGTGTTCAACCCCAGCATGGAAAAAATATAGACTTAAAAAAAAAGGTTTGAAATGGAAATCAAGTTAGGGTTCTCTGCAGATTTTGTTTCTTATTTCTGCCCCTTTTCTATCAGCACTGGTAATTGCAAATTGACTGCATTTAATTTTAAATATACTAATTAACAGGCAATTTATTTTTCATGAAAAAAATCATTGTTTAACTACTTGTCAAATTGATTTCTTCAATTAATTTTTAAATTTTGACTTATTTTCTATCTTGCAAGCTTGTTCTAGACTTCATAATTATTCAAATAAATTACCTCTCTAAAACTACTGAAAAGTAAATGGTAAAGCCTAGTGCAACAACAACAAAAACAACATCTTAATTTGGGTAACCTCATCCTTCCAGAGAGGTAGGCTTTCTGAAATGAAAGTGATGGCTCCCATCTGTCTCTGCCCAAGGTGAAGGCACTGACACATATATTAGTATTTTGGGCAATTCTTCTATGAGTTGTCCTTCAGTCCTTTAAACACCAACTACTATATGTATTATTTGGGCTTTCCATCACACACCCCTGTCCATCCCATAGTTCTCACACCATCAGATGGGTGTGAGCCACTGGAGAATTCCTTTTCTGCCTAAGATTCCCAACCATCTTCTCCTTTCTTGGTGTGCAAGAACTGCTTGGGTTTCTCTCTGAAAATGAGTCCTTATCTTTTAGGTTTTTCTTTCTTGCTTGCTTGCTTTTTTTCTGTGTTAGGCATTTTGTGGATGTATTTTTTTTTTTTTTTTTTTTTGGACAAACTTGTTACCTGGTGGAAATGTCAATACCTGCAGGCTTCTTCCTGGCTCTTGAAACATTTCCTGAGAGCAACTGGCTGGTTTCTGTGCTTACAGATTATTATTATTTTTAGTGGAAGTGCTCTTGACCCTGACTTGTTCTGGAAAAATGAAATTTTGTTTCATAGTCTTTCAGTTTTATGTTGGTTCTTGAATCCAAACTGTGTATATCTGAAAGTTATATTTTCTAGGTTTTTTTTTTTCACTTCTGGCTCATATTGATAGTCTTTACATATTGCCCACTATTTTTAGCCTGAAAACTAGCATAAAAGCATGACGCCAAGTTGAATATTTTCAACCACCCAAGCAATGAGTTGATTTCAGATCCCAAGTTCTAATGCAATATATTAACCCTTATTGCTCAGAAATCCAGGACTCACCTATTGGATGGCAGTGGTTATTTATTATTAGCTGAATGTGACACAGGGAGAGGGAGAACCAATCATCTGTAGAGTAGAAAAAAAAAACCAAGAGGCTTTCAATCGGCCTAGATGAGAAAATCAGGAGAGACCTAAAACACACATCGTTTCTCCACTCCTCAACTAGTAATCATTGGGCTGCATGTTAGCTCGTTTTTCTGGTCTGAGCATCACTCTCTCTCATCCTTCTACAACTCAGGACAGAAGAAGACAATTTAGTGCAACAGTTTTTTGTGATCACCCACCGAGGTGGATGCCTTCATTTCTCTACTTTCACATCTCAAAGCACTTTAAAAAATCTTATAAAATTGAAAAATGGATATCTATGTTGACTGAAAAAAAAAAGCAAGGAAGGACCCATCTGTCACCGAGAACGTTGGCCTGTGGCGCCATCATCCACCTCGGCTGCCCCTGGCTAATCCTGTCTGCTCCACTGCCCACGTGGAATGCTGGCCGAGGGCTCTAGCTGGCCTATATTTTCTGTAAGTAAGCTCAGAGGAAGAGAGACAAGGGAAGAGCTTTTCACATTATGCTCTTGTTCCAAAAGTAACATTTCTCTCAAGGAGGTCAAATCACTCCTCTAACTACTACAGTTTCCCTGGGGGGTTCTTAATAGGACTTTCCCATAATTAAGAGACTTTCACAACCAGTACTTGTTTTCAGACTAACTACTCATCTCCTTTTATTCTCTCAGCATCCCATGTTTGAGGACTTTCATTACAAATGCAAAGCCTGGTGTGTCCAAGCAAGAAGTACACATATATTCATCTCAAAGTTCCTCTTGTTGAGGGCCAAAGATCAAATTAGGCACTTGCACATGCCAGAAAAATGCTCTGCCACTGAGCTGCACCCCCCGCCCTGAAAGTTACCTTTCCATAGGGAAATAATCCTTTTAGACTCAATTAAAAGAATAACTACAGAACCCTAGATGTACCCTCAGGGGAGAGGGGACAATAAGTAGGACAGCTTGGGTGGGGCTATGGAGGTCCCTTTGCCAGTCAGGATGGACCCAATACCCTGTAGACTTGAAGTTCTAAGGAGACTTAAGTTTGGACAAACAAGGTCACAGGATTTTCTGGAGTCACAGCCAGAGGACCAATGAGTTTGAGCATTTTAGATAAGATTCTGTACACTGCCTCTTTGTGGGGAGAGACATTTCACAGCATTTCTTTTAATGAACATTTTGGAGTGATTTGTGACAATTCAGAGACATTCATCTGAAATGGTATTCTTTGCAGATTAATGATGATGGCCAAAAGTAGGTGCCCACATCTGTGGAGAATTAAAGGCTGTTGGAAAATGCTTGTCATACATTGTTAATAAGGCAATCACAAAACTGTTCCCTCAAACTCCCTCCACCCCACCTCCTAAGAACAACAACAAAAAGCCCAAGATGGCTAGGAGGTAGCTCAGTGTCAGAGCACTGCTCGAGCATGCTCCACATCCTGAGTCTCAACCTTAATAATACTACAGTAAACTCAAGCCTACACACAATGTACATAGAACAAAGATCCGAAGGAAATCCCCTGAAATATTCATACTGCTGATCTAAAAGTATGAGGTCTTCGTTTCTTCTTTTACAAACCTGTACCCTGGATTTTTCTGCAGGGTGCATACAGTAGAATTCTTATTTAAAAATATTTTATTTATCATCTGTAGATGCTAGTGCCAATTACCTAGTTGTAAGTATTTCTTGTGCATGGCCCCTTGGGCTTTTGTCCAAAGCAGTTGGGAGTGATGCATATTGGAAACAACAACAACAATAACAACAACAGAAAGAACTGCATCGAAGGACTGAAACAGTGAACTTCTGCTCAAAACAGTCAACTTCCACATGGAGAATATTGAGAAAGACTGAGAAAGAGATGAAAAGCATGTTTGGCAGAATGCATGAGCTCTGGTGGGGTGGGGGAATGGGGGGGACATGGGTCTAGATTTGATAAAAAAATAAATTAAAAAAACAAAACAAACAAACAAATAAATTAAAAAAAATCTAAATCTGAACAGCTTTAGGAATTAAAGCATGCAATGCCTTTCAACTATTCTCCTGCACTAATATGTGGTCCAACCAAATAGCATTGTCCTAGCTTGTCAGCCTTTGGTAGTCAGTGTACACCAATTATCTCTGCATATTACCTCCATTATTTCTGATTAGAAGAGCAAGAATCCAGAAAAAAATTTTATTTATTGTTTTTTTCTTTTAGATGCATGAGCATATTGCCTGCATGTCTGTAAATGCATCCATGTTGTGCAATGCCCACGGAGGTCAGAACAGGGCATCACATTCCCTGGAACTGGAGTTACGGATAGTTGTTAGCTGCCATGTGGGTGCTGGGAATCAAACCTGGGTCTTCTGCAAGAGCAGCCAGTGCTCTTAAAGCTGAGTCATCTCTCTAGCCCCTATACAATAGAATTCTTTTTTTTTTAAATTTTTTTTAAATTTTATTTATTTCGGTATGTATATCAATGTACTGTCTGCATGCAGGTTTGTGCACCCGTGTCGTGCAATGCCGCGGAGGTCAGAAGAGGGTCTCGGATTCCCCTGGAACTGGAGTTCTCCTGGAACTGGAGTTTCAGACGGCTCTCGGCCGCCATGTGGGTGCTGGGGATCGAACCCGGGTCCTCTGCAAGAGCGGTCGGCGCTCTTAACCGCTAGGCCATCTCTCCAGCCCCTACAATAGAATTCTTAAAAACTAATATTCATGTTTGCCTTTTAACACTGCATCTGGTTTTGAGGTCATTAAGCAAAACAAGACAAAAACTAGCCAGAAGTCCAGGAAATTAAATGGAAATTGAGAGCCTAGAGTTAGGTGGGACTCTGTCTCCACAGCCTGTAGAATATCTGCTGCCCCCTTCCCAAGTGCCCCAGAGCAAAGAATGGCCCTGACAGCTAGCTGTGGTTCAGATAACAGACCAAAGAGAGAGGCTTTTATTTGAATTGTCAGCCTTAGCCTTGAGATACAGTGCAAATGGTTTTAAGAGCCAAATCACATCTTTGTGAACAATGTCACAAAGATAGAAAAGGAGCATTATATTTTTTATCTCACAGATGTCCTGAATAAAGCACACTTGGTTCCAATTTCATCTTGATAGCACATCACAGATCACAGTGACAGCCTTTCTGGAAGAATCCCTGATATTGGGCTTAGCTTGGTTTTTTTCCACTCTGGGTGGAGAAGCTCTGAGTATTTTCATTAGCACAAAACCAGCGCTGACTCATGACTGTTACTTACCATTCTAAAAGTCTTCTTGGATTGATGGATTTCTTAGCTCAGGTAGCAGAATGTCCTGGCCTCTAGAGATTGCAGATGGGACGTGAGCGTCTGCAAGGATCCCATCTAACTGAACACGCCACAATATCACCCACCATCTGCCACAGCATATGCTTAAAAGACACGATTTACAAACTGAGTAGACAGTAAAACTCAGGTTTCCTGGCACACGTATTCTCCAGTATGAAATCTTCGCTGCATTTTCAAAGGCATCAGGAGGCAAAAGAACGATGACCTTCTCCAGGCCTTTGGCACACAGAGACTTCACTCAATGAAAAGACTAAACAATGGAGAAGGTAGAACATTACATCTCAGGCAAAGACTCCTGTAAACCTGGGTGGTTCCTGTTTGGTTTGGAAGTTTATCTTACCTAGGGCTGATAGGAAAAATGGAGGAAAATCAGAGATGTGCATTAATAAGCCTCAGTCAGCAGATGTAGAGAATGAAAACCCTGCAACCCAAGCTTAGTTTCCACAGAGTTATCATCCTCAGGAGGATGAGTCAGCACCTCTTTGTTCCTGGTGGTTTTAGGGCGCTGGGGAGACCAGGCAGAGGCAGAGGCAGAGAAAGAGAAAGACATGAAGGAGGAACAGAAGAAGGAGAAAGGAGAGGGCGGTTTCAGTTGCCTCCCCAGGTAGGTCCTGGAACTGTTCAAGACAGAAACAGCGTTCTGTGCATCTGTTGCTCAGAGATCCTAGCATGGCAAAGGACCATGAGGAAGCTGGAGCAGAGAAGGGACAGGGTGACATGCTTCTCCTAACATGTGCATATAGACCAGCAGGCACACTGAGCCTTCCAGTGACTTAGGAACCTTTTTAGTTCTATCATTGAGTTCCTGGTCTTTCAAAAATATCCACATTTCTCAGCTATCCTTCAAGATTTTCATGGATGCTTCTGAGGAATTTCGGTGGGTGAATGGGGGTAAATAACACTGCCCTGGGAAAGGACTCTATATAGCTAAAATGGTCATCGGAATCTTTGGAAGAGTGTCCCAATCCCTCTGCAAAATGTATCCATGCATGTATCAGCGGTATGACCATGGACAGCGCCCACTGTTCCCTGACTGTAGCATCTTCCGGTCTAACCCCTCCCCCCAGTCACTTGAGAAAAAACCGAGAGTCATACTTTGGAAACACTGGTCATTTCTTGCCACTACTCTGTCCCATGGCCATCACTAGGGGAAGCCAGAATTACTGCAGAACATAGTCCCCAGCCCCCAGGCCCTACATCCCTGACCTCATCCGCTGTTCTCTTTCTGGCTTTGTGCTGCACCACCTCAGGTCCTTCCATCTTAGGGTTTCCGAACTCAGTTTTCTTTGCTTCTAACATTCTTCTAGGTATTAGCATCCATCAAGGCTTTCTGCTTAAGCATCTCCTTCCCACTGAGATCTGCCCCAATTCTCTAAACTTTCACCCTCATTCCGCCTTCCCTGGCACTTTCCCACTTGATCTTTCCCTATAGCCTATAGCAATTGTCACTTTAAGAATGTGTAATGTATTTATTTTTTACATTGCTCATGGTCTTTACCTTTACATAGAATAGAAGCTTCGGGGCTGGAGAGATAGCCTAGCGGTTAAGAGCACCGACTGCTCTTGCGGAGGACCCGGGTTCGATCCCCAGCACCCACATGGCAGCTGAGAACCGTCTTTAACTCCAGTTCCAGGGGAATCCGACACCCTCTTCTGACCTCCATGGCATTGCACTACACGGGCGCACAAACCTGCATGCAGACAGTACATTCATACACATACAAAAATAAGTAAATAAATAAAATTTAAAAAGAATAGAAGCCTCAGGAAGGCAAGTGTGTTTAATCTATTTTTCTCACAAAGCACAATTATACCTTTAATACCTAGAATGATGTCCTACATAATCATGTGTTCAAAACCTATTTGTGCATTGAATTTGCTGAACTTTTTTAGAATCTTATGGACAGTATTATTTTATGTACAACTTTATATATTTGAAAGGTTATGCTTGATTGGAACAAGGAAAATATTTGTAAAATTGTAGAACATACCCTCTGGGGGCTACACAGCAGCCAATATACAGAATAGGCTATAAGTCCATGTGAAAAGAACTTTCTAGATCCTTAATGTTTCTTTCCAAGTGAAGCTATATTTTATTGGTTGAGAAAAATGTGTTTGTCTTATTAACTAGGAGATGGCTCAAGAAAAATGTTATTTCTACACCAAATGCTTCCTTCTAACAAATCACTTGGGAGGCCTAAATTATTTTTTGTTCAATTTTTGGAGATGGGGTTTTCACCAGCCTCGACTAGACTTGAATTCTGAGCTCAGATGATTCTTCTGTCTCAGCTTCCCCCATTGTCGTCACGTGTGTGGCAGCATGCTTAGCTCTATTTTATTATTTTATTTTGTGCATGTGTATGTGTGTATGGTGTATGTGTGTATAGACATGTTCACATGTGTGGGGGGTGTATGTGCATGTGAAGGTTTGAGATTGACATTAGGAATCTTCCTTAATTGCTTTGCACCTTATTCATCAAGATGAGCTTTCTCAGTTGAACCCATTGATAGGGCCTGCATAGCTAGTGGGCTTGCTCTGCAGTCCCTGGGTCTCTGGCTTCTAAGCACTAGAATTACAGGTGGACCACCATACTCACCATGGGTTCTTGGGATCTGAACTCTAGTCCTCACATGTGTATAGCAAGCACTCTGACCACCGAGCATTTCTCTGGCCCTGCTGTATAGTAATACATTAGTGTATTAAAGGCAGGAACAAGGCCTATGTACCATGGCCCCAGCTACTGAGGAGGCTGAGGCAGGAGGATTGCTTGAGTCTAGGCAACATAGCAAGATCACATTTAAAAAAAAAAGAAAGAAAGAAGAAAAGAAGGTAGGTCTGATGGACTGCAGCCAGCCAGATGGCCCCAGGTCCATCTGTCTACTTTTATTTTCCATGAGGCTTACTTCATTAGAACTTGGACATAAATAATGAAAGTCCATGTGCTGTTGTTATTGGTTGTATAGTTGAAAACAGCAGTTAGCAGAGTAATAGAGCCACAGGCCCTTTCAGGGTGTTTCCAAGGCTTTCTCTGGTCTTATTTACATCCATCAGCCCCATTAGCTAAAAATCCATTTGTCTCTTGACTTTTCATTGAGAGAAGTGATATTGCCATTGAAAATTACATTCCTAAAGATAGAGCAAGGTAATATCTCTTTTTCACAAAGCACTCTTATTGTGTTTACCTTGCTGTTAAGGACATTTCTTATTTAGCTGGACATACTAGAGTGTGGCAATATACTGTATTGTACATAATGATTATAATTTAGAAATGAAAACCACTAGACATCTTTTCTTCTTTGGTGTTTCTGGCTCTGTGATTCTTTTCTCTATATGTAAAGATATATAAAATGAGTAACAGTAAGTGAATCACACAAGTATAATTCTATTGAGAGTTCTGGAAGCAGCTCAGCCTCCAGAGCCAAGCTCTTATAGTCGGTATCAGATCAAGAGTACAAGGAGAATTACAGCTCCATTATTCAAGGTTTGGTTGTTGTTAATTTTATGGAAGACATAAAAGCTAATGTAAAGCATCTGTCGCATCCTTGACCTGTTTAAGAAACCTGTATCCATGGCAGCTGATGGGAGGCAGAAAGCGGCCCTGAATCCACACAAGGCTCCTAAGGAAGAGGAAGAGCCATGTCCCTTGACTATCTCTTTGATGTGCATCCATGCAGAGAAAAGGTTAGGGTAAATTTCAGTCTGTCAAATCAGCACATAAAAATTGGACTCATACACTGTTTTAGGTGCTAGAGTTACAGCAGTGGAAAAATTTCATAAGAATCCTTCTTGCCCCCTCACTTGAACCTCATTTATACCATGAATAAACAAGTTATATAAAATATGTACATGTGACAACCTACTTCACACAAAACTGGTTAGGGCAAGAGTTTAGGGGCTAGAGCTGGGTTTCTTTGTTTTTGTTTGTTTTTTGGGGGGTGTCTTTTTGAAATGGGGTCTCCTTGTAGCCCCAGCTGTCCTGGAACTCACTATGTAGACCAGGCTGGCCTTGAACTCACTCACAGACATCCGCCTGTCTCTGCCTCCCGAGTTCTGGGACTAAAGGCATGTGCCACTACACCTGCCTTGGGTTTCTTTTTGAATAAAATGGTTACCTGACTTTACTTATAAAATGATTCTTGAGCAGAGATCTTAAGGAGGCTTGGGAAGAGCTACATGTGAATTTCTGGCTGTAGCGACTCCCAAGCTCAAAGGACAGCCTGTGCAAAGGCCCTGAAACAGAATCTTACCAGAAGAATTAGCAATATTCCTATGGTCAAAGTCAAATAGGCAAGAAAGGAAATGATACAGGCTGAGGTTCTAGAATATTTAGAGGACTGGACCCTATAGGGCTGTTTAGGTTCAGGGCAGGCCCAGTGATTCTCTGAGAAGAATGGAAAATCATTGAAGAGTTTCAAATAGAGAAACGATTACATTTCAAGAGATCATATGGCAGCTTTGGGAAGCAAAAATTTCAACTGGAAACATGTTAGGAGGCTGTAGCAAAACCTAGTGGCTTGGAAAAAGATGGCAGGCTGAGATGAATTCTATTGGGGTTGTCTATTGGAGGTAGTCGATGGGATTTGCTGACAGATTGAATATGGGGTCCCTTCACAATCCCAGGCCCTAGAATTGTTATACGGTACACAGCGATCCGCCTCTTTCCTCCTGCTCTGGCTCTTATGATGGATGCTCAAAGCGCCATCACTGGTCATGTTTGCCATTTGGTTTTTCCTTTGCTGGGTTTTGCCCTGAGCATATCTACATTTACAAAGTCACGAGAATGTGATCCCTCTGCCTTTCGGTTTTCTGAACCTCAACTTCTTGCAGCCATTGCAAGGCATTCTCACACAAGCTCTTCAATTCTTGTAGCTCTGAGAACAACACATCTCACATCCTCCTGCACACACCACTGCTTCTTTGTTATGCCTCTGCTGTAATCTCTAGTGCCTCCCTCAGACTCAGCTCCAAGCTCTAACCACCTCACTTCATGTTAAACCTGATGCAGTAATCCTCACACTGATTCTTCTGTTTTCTTGTTTCCAGAAGACAAGCAGCTAACAACAAAAGTTATCCTCATCTAGTTTCATTTTCAGCCCTCCTGGTTCCTTTCAGAGTCCTGTCTTGGCTTCTCATTGTCCTTCCATTGTACTTCTCTCTACTAAATTTAAATAATTTAGCATACTCTTTGTACACATGCTCACCCCGTCCTTTTCATTTTTAGCACATATTTATATAATTTTGGATTCACTCTGGCAAGCTACTTAGAGAACCATGAATACATCAAGCAAACACAGGGTAGGAAGTGGAAACATGTTCTCTTCCCTCATCCCCTTTAACTGGTTATTCCTGCCTAGAGCAAGAGAATGGAACACAATAGCTTTATTGTGCTAGCCAATTCCCATGGGAGACATAATTCTTTACTTTGCAAATCCTCATTTTTCTTCTTAATGCAAAATAAGTAACCTTTCTCTTAGTTGTTAGTAATTTATGCAGCTTGTTAAATATTTCTAGCTCTGTGACTTCAGATGGATGAAAAAGGATTGTATTTCCTGGTCCCTTTTTGGTTAGAGAAAGCCATGTGACCAATTCTGGTTAATGACCTTAGAGAGTGGTACTATTTATGATGCTTCAACTCCTGGAGATGATGAGTTTCTGACTGTGGCCTGGGTCACTGTGTGGCTCTGAAATATAGACCTTTTGGCAACCTGATGAATCCTCAGCATGGGTGAGAGACCTCATTTTGACTACTGAGATTTTAGAATTATTTATGTAGCAACAACTATGTATGTCTGCCTTTTTCTTATTGTGCTGGGGATGGAGCCCATGGCTTCAAGGATGATAGGCATGCGTTGTACCACTGACCTAAGCATGGGCCCAACATAGCCTATGTTGACTGATTTATTCAGGTCACTTGTTTCTGTTCATTTCTTGGGAACAGGGAATGAGAGCTAGCCTAAGTTAGATATCAGACTAGTCTGCACTAACCCTGGGGTCCTTAAGGACAGTGGTACTAGAAGGGGGATCATTGTCAGCATGAGGGAAAGAAAAAGACCCTGACAACAGAATGGAGAACCACCTAGTGTAGGAAGATCCAGTTTGAATTGTGGGCTCATTCTCAGCTAGCATGCCTCAGGGCACCATGTGGATGAGAGTCAAGGGATTTCTTTGACCCCGCCTCAAGGAGGAGCAAACTACGTGGCCTGGGTGTGTGATGCTGGGTGGGGCAACGGTGTGCAGTGGCACAAGCTGGGGGGCCTATGAGTGGTCCTGGGAACTGATGTCATTTGGTTTATAAAAGCAGGCTGTAGCAAGGAATAAATTTGGATTTCCTAGTAACATCATCATGGAATTCCTGGCATTTTTATTAATTATTGAGCACATACAGGTCAAAGTAGGCCTGCATTTCTTTTGGGTGGCCAGTGGGTTGGAAAGAGGTCCCCGTGCAAACCACCAATCTGGGTAGCTGGTGTTGTGAGTGGACATAGGCTAAAGATAGGCCAACAGCCATCAGCCTGAAATTCCTGTCCAGGGTTCAGCAGTCTCTGGGCAGGTGGGAAGTCATGGTCAAGAGTGGAACATGTATCTCGTGGGTCCAGGCTAAGGGCCTGAGTTGGAAGTACCACTCAGGCCAAGCTATGGGAAGTAGCCAACTGGTCTCTGCACCAAGAGGCCAGCTCCCTACAGCAGCTGCTGGCAGATGCTGTGTCCCCCTCCCCTTAACAGGGCCACGTGGTCCCTGTTCAGCACAAAAAGAAAGCTTGGAAACTGTGATCTCCTGTGCTTTCTCCATGCTGTCAGAAAAGAGCTTTAGTGGTCTCTGCCAAACACTTTGCCTCATCCTAGCTGCCATACAACTGGAGTCTTCTTTAGTCAGGAAGGAATTTCCATTACACATGAAGACAAGAAGCCAAGGCGGGGGTGGGGGGGGCATGGCCTCTGCTTCATGACCTTCAAAGAGGGGCATGTTCATGATTCGTGACCTGTTTGGCCAGGTCCATAGCAGTGATCAGAGACAATGTTTGAGGAGCTCCTGCAAGGTCAGGAGAAGTGAACATGCCTGATGCTGTCTAACTACCATAGTATGTCAAAGGAATGATTTCTAGCTTCCTGTAGAGACCATTAACTAAATTGCAATATCTGCTTCTTGTACCGCCTTTGCCAGGGTCATTGTTTCTTGCTTTGAACTTGGGGGGAAGGAGAGGGAGAAGTAGGTACTCTCTGCCTCCCTCCTCTTTCCTATGAAACCTGCTGCTTAGAGAGTTGCTTTGTTTTTAATTGGCGGGAGGAGGCTAGTGATAGCCTCTCGCTTTCTACTTGTGTTATGATTTTGTGACAGTGTGAAGTCAATCCTTGAGTACTTACAGCTTTCCGGAGCTGCCAGTAACTCAGAGACTTCAACTCTGATTAAAACCCATGACTAGAAAAAAATTACCATAGCTCAGTGACAGGGATGAAGAGAAAGCCACAATAGTACTGATAACAATGTGCCAGTTAAGAGGCTTCTATAGTTAGTGCCTTACATCAGCTCCCAGGAGTCTCCTCATGGTCACTGTTGGTAACCAGTGTCTTATCAATGGATGTGACCCAGTGTGTACCTGGCCTGCCTTAGACACTCAGCTCAGGGAGGAAGAGGGACAAGGAATGACCACCTGCAGTGATTTCTTTACTGGAAGTTGTGTTGTTGTCAGAGAGAACCAAAGCTACCTACCAGTGTTGTTTAAGGGACCAGCAGAGAAACAAATTGAGTTTTAGTCAAAAGCTCAGTTAATTATGTGGACCCCACTGACGGCCTACCTTAAAGCTTCTTTCCTCAGCCTCCTCAGGAGCACACTATGCTGTCCATTCTGTCGCCAGGCTGTCCTTCTGTCCTCAGGCTACACCAGACATTTCTTGCTACTCTGCCCTGATTTGACCCGTGTGCTTTCATGTACTCCAGCCCTGGCTAGGAGGCTCTCAGTACTAGCTAAGTTCATTTGAACTCAGCTGTTAATGCTGCTAGTGGCTTAAGGTATGAGTCCTGGCTTTACCTTAACCAAGGGCTGCTCAGCTTGAAGCCCAACATACTACTACTTAGACTTTAGGGCATGCAAAGAAAGGCTGCTGTTGGGGAGGTGAGTCTTTTGGGGGGACACTTTAGATCATACTAAAACTGTGCATTTTTCTAAATGGTACCGGGAAATGATGCAGCCTCTATTTTCATTGTGGGACTGCGGATCTCTCTACTTCTTTAGAATGAGATAAAATGCCCCCCCTGTACAATCTTCCTTTATTACAGTAGACAGCACTGTTTGCTGGCCTGTATACATGGAGGAACATATATATATATATATGTTTATATATATATACGTTTATATATATGTTTATATATATGTTCCTCCATGTATACATATATATATGTTCCTCCATGTATACATATATATGTATATATTCCTCCATGTATACATATATATATATATATGTATACATATATATATGTATCCTTCGGAGCATATTCAGATTGAGGAATATATATATATATTCCTCAATCTGAATATGCTCCGAAGGATACACATATCATCTAAAGGATATAGATAACCAAGTATCAATAGTTTGATAGTTCTGAGTATTTAAAAAACAATGTTCATTCCATTCTTTGGCCATCAAGTTCTATGACAAGCAGATTTTCTCTGCTGAAATAACAATTTCAGTCTAAAGTCTCCATTTATCAACTGTAGATATGAATCAAGAGTAAGCTCTGCTTATATTTTAGCATGGATAGGACACTGTGTGTCTTAATCATGCATGCACATGCTTGCACACACACACATACACACACACACAAACAGGACAATCTGTAGTTTTAAGTTATTTTATATAAAAAACCAAAAGACTCAGGGGTAAGTCCAAATAGGTATTTGGAGGGAAATTTGAGAAGTTTGGAAAATACTAGCAATGTGAACAGCTTTGACTCAGCAATTCTACATTTAGAAATGTATTAAAATGTAATCAGAGATGCTCACAAAGAATTATGTAAGGACATATGAGGATGTTCATTAGAGTACTTTTGGCAAACTATTAAAAATAATTCACTCTACAACAATGGAAGATAAGTAGGTGGTACCTTTTATAGCATATTGTTAAGTTAAAAAGTAGGTTATAAGAGATAGTGAGTTCAATATGTTTTGCAAAATACATGTAATACATGTATGTTTTTAAGACTGGAAAGATGTAAATCAGTGTGCCAAGAGTGGTAATCTCTGAGTATTTATATTTATACGAGTGCTTTAAAATTTGTATCCCAAACTGTTAGTGAGGATGGCTTTGGTAGTCAGAAAGCTATGACTAAAAATATAAAATTCAGGTTGGTGCGATGGCTCAGGGGATAAAGGTGCTTTCCACCAAGTTTGATTACCTGAGCTTAATGCTTGGAAGCCACTTAATGGAAGGAGAGAATAGACTCCTGCAAGGTGTCCTGGGCCTCCACTGTGGCAAGCACAGGCCCCACAGATAAATAAATAAGGAATTAAAGATGAAATAAACCCTTTCCTCCAATGTTGGTTTTGGTCAATGTTTTATCACAGCAATAGAAAGCAAACTAGGACAGAGGTGAGGCAGGGCATCCATTCTGGTAGCCCTTTTACTCACTGAGACTCTCAGAGACAGGGAGAACCTTAAAGATCATCTAGCTCAACTCCTTAGGAAATGGAGACTCTGAAGCTTACTATCTACTGGGCTGTGTGGATGTTGCAGGCTTTCCCTTAAAAAATGATGAGTCTGGCTGGGCGTGGTGGCTCATGCCTTTAATCCTAGCACTTGGGAGGCAGAGGCAGGCAGATCTCTGTGAGTTCAAGGCCAGCCTGGTCTACAGAGTGAGTCCCAGGACAGCTGGGGCTACAGGGAGACCCTGTCTCGAAAAAAAAGACCAAAAAAAAAAACAAAAAAAAAAAAAAGATGAGTTTTTTTTTTTTTTTTTTTTAAGATTTTGACTTGGTAAAGGGCCAGTTTTTAGTCATCAGGCTTTGGGGACCAGGAAATGCTGCATTTTAAAATGAAATATGCTGATTTGCTCCTATCCAGAGTCACTGGGTTGAGTTGACAGAGAACCAAAGGGCCACATATTTGCATTCTAATCCAGCAAATAGGAGGATGTTTCTTTTGGCTTATGGACTTATAGTAGAAAAAGTGCTTTATACAACTGCACAGTCAGTCAGTCTCCCTTGAAAGAAATAAAGAAATCTCAAGCAGTGAAAAGATTTATGAGTTCTGCCAACTGCCAATTTTTTTTCTCTTAAAAAAAAAAGTCCCCAGATTACCATGATGCTCTGTATTCCTCAAGAGTTTAGAGTTGAGGGCTAGTTTTCTTCCGCTGAGATTCCGGAATACTTTTTCAGGTAAATGGATTTGCCTTATTAGGAGTGTGTAGTCCTCAGCTGCTCAGACTGTCCTAACACAGTGCCTCTAGTGGCAGAGAAGAAGAATGCACTTTATCTTGAATTCTGTCTTTAAAGTTTTATGCTAATACTTCTCTCTGTTCCATGACGAATTCATGATTATTTGAAAAGGAAACATGTTATTTTATATTTCCCATCATTTACCCCAGGGACTGCAAATGAAATTATTCCCATCTTCTGGGGACATCTTTATCAATATCAATCATTCCTCTTAATTTTGATATTGTTAATTGGCACTTATTAAATCCTTCTCCCTTGACCTTTGTAGTTTGTGCTCTCCTGAACTTAGAGATGAAACCTGTGTCTGCTGGATGAAAGGGGAGGAAAGCAGCTTCTCGTGGGAGCTGATGCAAAATGCAGCACGCAAGCTGGCTGTGGGAGCTTTTGTCATATCCTTGGCCTTGGGGAGTCACCTGGGGGGGGGGCTGACAACACCCCAAGACAGAAAACCCCAGCCTTTTTCCAGTCAAAACCCCACCTGCAACTCCCTACTCTCTCTCCCCAGGTAGCTGATCCGACAGATGGATCTCTTTCCAACCAATGGCGTGGGCACTCAACACTCAAACACAAGCCTGATGGGCTTAAACTTACACATGCGTGGAAACGACCAACCTGGGAACCTCGTCAGGTGGTAATGGAGATTCAGGTTTTTGTATACAGCCCATCCTTACATAGACAGAATGATGTCATCGCTTAGGCCCCACTCCCAGATCCCCTGCATCACGCTCTGTAAATATCAGGCACTCTGTATCCTGAGGGGGCAGGTGCGAACAACAGGCAGACAAGGGAAGACAGTGCAGCCACAGGTGGCCTGCCTCTACTTACAGACCTTAACTGGAAGAGCATACTTGCCTATTTATACACTTAGCAATGAGTTCTGAGTTTCCTTTTCAAGTCGCTCCCTGTACATTTTCTTTCAGTTTAGGATAATTTTACAGTTCCCTGTACATATAATTATACCCCCTTATCATTGCTTAGTAATTCTTTATGTTAAACTCCTTCTACTTGGAATTCATGAGGCTTCCCTATGGCGTTCTTTCTCGGATGCTTCTCTCCTGCTTACCTGGCTGCTCATCTTAGCCTCTTAGATAACTTCCCGCAACTCCTATGTCCCTTAAACAGTTCACTATCCCAAGCTACTGTTCCCAGCCCTCTTCATACTCTTTCTAGATCATTCTATCTGTGGATTCTGTCATCATCTACATTCTGCTTATTCCTGGATCTCTTTCTATAAAGAGCACAAGCACTTTCTTGAAGGCCAGAAACCTATTTTTATCAGCTCCCTGGATACCTCCAAACAAATGCCCCATGGTACCTCAAATTTAAATGCATCAAACTCATTACATCCTCCACAAAATCTGTTTCTCCTCCTGTGTTTCCAGTCGTAACATCACCATCTTCTCAGTCACTCGTTAAGAACTTTGAAGCCATATATGACACCTCCTCCTCAGTTCCCAAGACTACTTGCCCAAGTCTGTAAATGTGGCTTCAATACACACACATAAAATCTGTTTTCTCAAGCAAAGGACTTAGCATCTCTTGCTCCGTTTCTAGGGAGGGCTCTCGACAGCTGCTTCTTCACATGAAGGAGACAGGAAGTTCTGATGTCCGTCCCACTTCTTTTAAGAGGATTCAGCCCAACGTGAGGTCTCTCATTCTTGACTTCCTCTAAACCTTATTATTCTCCAAATATCTCCTTTTCTATTGCTGTCACACTGGGAGGTTAGGGCTCTAGCATGTGGATTTGGGGAAGACACAGACATTCAATCCCAGCAGGCTTTTACACGTAGGTCCTCAAAGTCCCCTTCTTTCAGTCTTCTCTCCCCTCCCCTCCATAACTTTCAGATTTGTCGTTTTGAAACACAGAAATGACACATCATTCCTTTGGGAAAAAAACTTCCAAAATCAGGTTCCTGCATTATCCAAGCACGGCAGCTGCAGCCAGGCTGCATCCAGGCTCTACTCATCCATCTTAGCTTCCCTCCTCCTTCCCACCATCTCTTCTTTGTTCCCTTGTTAAGCCGTTTTCCTCTGTCTCCATCCACTTGGCTCCTTTTTTTTTTTTTTCTGGCCAACCTCGAATGTCATGGCTTTTGTGAAGCCTCCTTCCTAGATAACATTAATCACTTGTTTGCATATTAGAAACATATAGAGTATTAGTGCAAGTTTCCCAGAGAAACAGAACCTATAGGACACACATACACACACACACACACACACACACACACACACACACACTCATGCACACATGGTTATAAATAAGTTATATGGGATTATATAGGATATACATAAATAATAAATAATAAATAAAAATTTATTAAAGGAATTAATTGCTGAGATTCGGACATGTTGACGTGTCCTAAGCTGACCAGTAGGCCATTTGCTGTGGCTTCAGTCCTAAAGCCAGCAAGTTCAAGACCCAGGAAGAGTCACTCTTGCAGTTCAGTCTGAAATCGGGAGAAAACCTATGTCCTAGCTCAAAGGCAGCCAGGAAAGAAGGATTTCTTCTTTATTTGGGGAGGATGGCCTTTGTCCTGCTGAGGCCTTTAACAAACTAGACTGCTACTACTGGGGAAGACAAGCTGCCATGTTCAGTCTATCAATTTAAGTGTTAAACTCATCCAAACACACCCTCCCCAAAATACCCAGAATAATGCGTGTTCAAACATAAGGACACCCTGTGGTACAGTCAAAAGTAATCATTATACCCAAGGAACTATTAAAATAGGCTAATTGGGGTATCATCATAGGAGTTTTGATTTTATTGGTGTGGCCTGGGTATCATAACTTTTTTTTTATTTTTACTTTTGGTATAGGCAAAGGGAAAGAGCTAAGAAAAATTAATATCAGTTTGGGTAAGTATGGGCAGTTCTGGAATCAATCCTCCCACAAACACTGAGGGTCATCCTGTAGGTGTGTGTATGTATACAGTGTACTGTATATGCATACTGGCCTTACCTAGCATTACTGCAACACCTCTGTGTGGTCCTAAACATATAGTACCTAATTGAACTGTGCTGTGGTGTTATTGTTATTGGTTGAATTGTGTCCCCCAGAAAAGCTGAAGTCCTAACCCTTAGTACCTCAACATGTACTTCTGTTTGGAAACAGGGTGGCTGCAGATTTCATTAGTTGAGATAATATCTTGATAGCATAAGGTAGACTCCTATCCACTGTGACCAATGTGTGTCCTTATTAGAGTAGAGTTACAGAGACATCACAGAATGCTATGTGACAACGAAGACAGAGACTGGAGGTTGCAACAAGAAGCCAAAAAATGCCCAAGGTCACCAGCAAACTCCTAGAAGCTGGGACAGGGTGGGAAAGAGTTCTCTGTAAGTTTCAGAGGGAACATAGTCCTTGACTTCTGACTTAACAGTTTCTAGAGCAGGAGACCAAATTTCTGGTTTGTGGTCGCCAACCAGTTTGTGGTATCTTATTGTGATATCCCTAGGAGATCGACAAAATAGCTAGTTACAGAGAAGATGTGTTACCAAGAAGGGAGTCTGCAGACATTTGTAGGGAGACGGAGTGGGGAAATAAGAACTGGCTATTCTCTCAGTGTCTGCTGAGGAGGGGACATTCCAAATGCCCCCTTCCGTTCGGAATCCTCCACATCCAGGTGAACTGGTAACAGAACTGAGTTCTTTGAGTTGAACAACCTTCCAGAATGTATCACCTGACTTGACCACTAGTGTCATTTCCAAAACTGCTCATAGATGTATTAGAAATCAGTAATCAGTACTGATTACTGATCAGTAATCAGACACTCGGCTTATCAATTTACCCTTTATTTCCTAAAACGCCATCACTTCAGAGCACATTTCTGGGTCCCTAAAACTCGGGATTCTGCAGCAGTGAGCTCTGTCAAGGTCAGTGAGAGGCACTGCCTGCTCAGCCATCTGCCCCTCGCTCTTTGACGTCTTTTTAAATTAAACCCCACACCCTGTGGTAAGATTGCTCTCACTCTATAAATAGCTGACTTGGCTTGAGCTGCACTGAAAGCACTGTGGAGGAAGGGTGTGAGAAGAAAGAAAAAGGAAGGCTGCAAACTCAAGGGCATAGTTCTTGGTCAGATGACTCCAGGCTTTGAGGAATGCAAAGAATTCTCTATGTAAAACCCTGGCCCCCTCCCCACTTCTCTGGTGACCTCCTTTGCTAAGATCTCTGCCACTCAAGTGAACACTCCCCATTCCCCTTCCTCAATATTTTCATGCTTGAATTTATTTTTGGATCGGGAAATTGCTAAGGGTTACTTTAGGTAGCCAGTCCCCTTTCTGTGGACTTGGGGCACACTTTTAATTTCAGTCCTATAGTTACTGAATTAACAACAGAAGTCTTCCACAGGCACACGGCTCCTGTGTCCTGCCGCCATATCGTTATAATATCAGAATATAATTTTATAACCCACTGGCCTGCACTTTTATAGAGCTACTAGAAATCTCACACCTGCTCTCAGGGAGGAAGGGTGATAGCTTTGCAATGTGTTCCCCTCCCAGCCCCCCTCACCCCCCCCTCTGTACTATTATCTCTAAATTCTCAGTCCACCTGACTGGGGCCGCTTTCCTTGTTGGCTGCCACACTTGGGTTACCTCCTCATGACTGTCACCACTTCAGAGTCAGTTCGTTCCTGCCAAAGCTTCCTGGGCTATTTTTCAAAGGTTTGATTGTTGTCTGGTCCCCGGTGCCCTTAGCACTCACATTCTTCCGTCTGTCTGTCCACCCACCGACTCCCCAATCCTGGCCTTCATCGCTAGCTCCATGGCAGTCTTGCAGTCCAGTTCCTCTTTTGTGCCTGACAGTATAGCCAGAGAGTAGTGATCTTTGTTAGGGATAGAAATTCTTTTTCAAAACTTATTTATTTATTTTTATTTTATGTGTATAATAAGGGTGTCGCCTTCTGTCTGTAAGTGTACCTATGTATGCAACACTGCAGAAGCTGGAAGATGGCATTGGATCTGGAGTTATCGAAGGTTGTTAGTCTCCATGTGGGTGCTGTGAACTGAATTCAGGTCCTGTGCAAGAGCAGCCAATGATCTTAACCATTGAACCAGCTCTCCAGCCCCAGGGACAGGAATTCTGGCTCTTTTATAGAGTCTCATATTTTGGTCTCCAGTTACTCCATCCTGGAAAAGGCTCACCTCCAATTTCTTGTAATGGTGTGGCCTGGCTCTCCCAGGTGACCTCAGAAAGGCAGGTGCAGCATTCAGAGGCCTGCAGGTGTTTGTGGACCATCTTTCTCAGAAGAGGTTTCCATTTCTGCTCCCCTTCCTGAGTCTGGATAGAGAGGCTGGAAAGATGTTTCGGTGGGTCAAGGCAACTGCCACCAAGCCTGATGACCCGAGTTCAGTCCCTGGAACATACATGGTAGGTAGAATGGGAGACCTTAGTCTCCCAAGTCATCCTCTGATTTCCACACTCATGCTTTGACATAGATGCTCCCTCCCCAATAACTAAATGAGTATAAAAAGAAAGGAAAAATGAAACATGGGATGAAAAGGTTGGCACACTGAGATGTCCCACATGTTCGGGGTTATCACTCTCCTGGTATCTAACAAGGACCACCCTACCTAGGGGCTGTTTCCAGATCTTTGTGCAACATTGCTTCTCAAAATGATGGCTGGATGGAGATGGCCGGTGTCCTCAATAAAGGAGCTGGTGACAAATTTAGACTCTTGGGCCCCTTGGCTTATGGAGTCACAATCTTGTTTTAACCCCATTTCCAGGTATTCAGGGTGCAGAGTGAATGCCTCCTAAGACAGTCTTTGAACTGAGTGGTGTTTTGGATGTGTGCGTGCAATCACCTGGGGCAGTCGGAGCCTGCCCAGAACCTCTGCTGCAGCTGGAGGGACACCTTTAAGAATGTGAGCAGGCTAATAGCATTTAGAGGTTATCAATGTGTCACCAAAGTAACCTTTTTATGGGGATCATTTAATTAATGTTAATTGCTCTTGGCCTATTGTGTGACTCTGACAGGATTTATGGAAAGTCACCATTATCTACAACCCCATAAAAGACTCATTGCTTTTAAAGGCCTTGTAACTCATGCCTGGAGACACCTTCTGATACTTCATGTCCAGCCAGATGGAGAAATACTGTGGGAATTTGCATAATTCTCAAAGGCATCTAGGCCCTTCATTTTGAGGGAGTAGGTGCAGGTGTACCGGGTGAAGAGCCGAGCTCTTCATATGTTATGAGCTGGGAGGTAGTTGAGGAGAATTTGCTTTCTAAAGAGAAATGATTTATCCAGCTTTACTACCCAGTTCTATACTTTCATGGATTACATAAATGTTGTCATTGTGGCCTTCGGCTCAGTGGATGTTGAGAGCTGTCTCCACACTGTTGTCACATCCTGTCCCTCTTCCTGTCTCATGGGTCAGAGAGAGGGAGAGGTAGGCTGCAAATAAAAGTAGCAACAGATGATGGCTTCCCAAGGACAGTGGCTCAATCACAGCAAAGCCTTCCCAGGGCTGGCATCTGTGCTGCTGCTGCGGCAAGAGAAGTTGGGGGCAGGGGGCATGCCTGTCTGTGGCACCCCACGAGACCCCAGGCATCTGAGAAAGTGAACACAGTTGCCTGTTTGGCACTGGGCTTTGTCTTCTTGCTCATCCCGGATTCTCTTACTCTCTCTACTTGTTTCATTTAAAAGGGATGGAGATGTGTTTTGAATTCATTCATACTCCACTTCAATTACCTTCAAGAGTAACTTATTTCCCATATTTATTAACCTCCTGAGAGGACTTGAGCCTATGAAACTGACTCCTCATGCTTTGAAAAAGAAAAAAGACCATTCTTCACAGTTATCTTTGTCCTTGGCGTGAAGGCTATTTTACTTTTGTGGCAGGAGTAGTCAGAGTGAGGCATTAAGATTGGCATATGAAAGAAGCTAGTTAGTGGAAAGACTGGAAACCCCTCCCCACTAAGGCTGACGGGTACCCAGCATGGGCAGGAAAGAATGCATGCTGTTAACTGTTTCTCTCTGCCAGGCCCAGGCATATTGAGCTCCTGACCTTCCCCAGTTCTCTGACCCTCTCTTTCTTAGTAAGCAGTTTCTGTTTCAACCACTATCGAGATGAGCCTGGCGGATTCCTTATTCTGGGACTCAAAAACCTGGAGATCCCGGCAAGTGTTCTCTAGACTCCAATACCCAAATATCTGTATTCCAACACTTAACTTTATTTATTTTTTTAATTATTATTTTTTATGTGTATGAGTGTACTGTCTGCATGTAGGTTGGTGTGCCCATGTACAATGCCGAGGAGGTCAGAAGAGGGTGTCAGATTCCCCTGGAACTGGAGTTAAAGATGGTTCTTGGCCACCATTTGGATGCTGGGAATCGAACCCAGGTCCTCTGCAAGAGCAGTCAGGGCTCTTAACCGCTGAGCCATCTCTCCAGCCCCTATTCCAACACTTAATATCAGAAGCAACCTCTTTTAGGATTCTTCTAAACATTTCTTTACTGCAGTGTGAACTGTCCCTCCCCCACACTCAGAGCAGTATTAGCTTGCTCAAGATGAGATAAAGTCTTACTCATCTTCCCTGAGCTGGCCTGATTTTAGATAAGGACTATCAGTTTCTCATTTATTTTTCGAATTTATTTTTATTTTATGTGTATGAGTGTTTTGCCTGGATGTACGTTAAGTGCACCCATATGTGCAATGCCCACAGAGATCAGAGGAGGACACTGGATCCCCTGGAACTGTAGTTACAGATGGTTGTTAGCTGCCATGTGGGTGCTGGGAACTGAACCCAGGTCTTCTGTAAGAACAGCCAGTCCTCTTAACTCTGAGCCATCTCTCCAGCCCCTTCAATTTATTTGTTACATTACTAATTCTTTCAATCCTCACAAAAATTCTGTGGCTTCAGTGAGTCTGATAAATTTTTTATTACATTTTAAAATTGTATGTATCTCTCTGTGTGTGCGCATGTGCCTGGGTGCCACAACCCCGGTGGGAGTCTGTTCTCTCCTTCTACCATGTATCCCAGGATCAAACTTGGGTCATCAGGCTTCACAGCCAAGTACCTGTATCCCCTATGCCATCTTGCTAGGCCTAGCCTGATGTCTTAACACTCATGTCACAGATGAAGAAACCGGGGTCATGGAACAGAGCTGGAATAAATACCTCTGGCTTCCTATTCAGAGCAATTGTGGCCACCCAGGGACATGCAACCATGGTGGGCCTGAATTCTAGTTTGGAGGCATTATGGTGGCCAGCCTCACCCAGTCCTCTGCCATGCAGTGCTGCTCTGCTCTAGCCAGGGAGGGCCTAGGTTAAAACTTCTTTGGGGACAGCACTCCCCTTTGAGTTTGGTTTGCTGTCCTGGCATGGGGCAGACCCCTTGGGTACTGCCCGAGTGTCTCTCCATCCACCTGGAGCCCTCCCTGCTGGCCTGCCACAGGGTTCTGCTCCCCCAACATCTTTCAGGCTGTGTAGCAATTGGTGTGGGAGCAGTGACCCACTTTTCTACCCTGAGAGGCACATGCCATCTGTGGACTCTCGCCCCAATGATTCAAATTCTCTGAAACCCAGTTTCACTGTCACTTGTCATTTGCTCTGCATCCCAGCGTTGCATCCTCTGATAATCTGGAGATCTGAATTTCTGTCATTTCATTCCTTTCCATCTGTAGATGAACTGATAGAGATATGGGGATTCCCAGAAAGGACAGACTCTGCCTCATGCACCCACTCATTTGTTATTGAGCATGTACCTTGCCCAGAGCCCAGTACTGAATAGAGGAGCTAGTCATGGCTGATGACCTTGACTTTCAGTAACCAATATGCCAGCTGCCCGTCCCCCAGTAAAGCAAACCAAAATGGGCAGAAGGAGGTTGTGCTAAACATTAAATCTTTTTCTTTTTTGTTGTTGTTGTTTTAATTTTATTTTTCTCGATGTGTATGAGTGTACTGTCTGCATGTAGGTCTGTGCACCCGTGCCGTGCAATGCCGCGGAGGTCAGAAGAGGGTCTCGGATTCCCCTGGAACTGGAGTTCTCCTGGAATTGGAGTTGCAGACGGTTCTCAGCCACCATGTGGGTGCTGGGGATCGAACCCAGGTCCTCTGAAAGAGCAGTTGGCGCTCTTAACCGCTAGGCCATCTCTCCAGCACCTAAATCTTTTTCATATCCCTTTAGAACTGAGCTCTATAGTAGAGCTGGAGTCAGTCTTGTTTGCTGAGAAATCCCCAGCACCTTGATTTCCTGTACATGTGGTGGCTCAGGAAGAACTGAATGCTTTTCAGTTTACATTGTTAGCCCTGATTGTCTGCCCTCCCTTAGTTATGTGATCCTGGTGTGATTCTCCTGTTCCATGGAATACCTGTGACACTTCACTTCTCACTCTGCTGTGCTACACATGTCCACTGTTTTAGCCTCTCTCGTTGTTAGGAGAAGAGCCTATCTTGGCTAACCTGCTGATCCAAGGAGGATGTGTGTGGTGGTTTGAATAAGAATGTCCCTCATAGGCTCAAGTATTTAGACATTTGTCTCCAGTTGGTGGTGCTGTTTTGGGAGGTCTTAGAAGGTGTGACCTTGCTGGAGGAAGCACATCACTGGAAGCACATCACTGGGGGTGGCTTAGAGAGTTCTTTTTTTTTTAATTTTATTTATTTCTGTATGTGTATGAATGTACTGTCCGCATGTAGGTTTGTGCACCCGTGTCGTGCAATGCTGCGGAGGTCAGACGGTGTCGGATTCCCCTGGAACTGGTGTTCTGGAATTGGAGTTTCAGACGGTTCTTGGTCGCCATGTGGGTGCTGGGGATCGAACCCAGGTCCTCTGTAAGAGCGGTCGGCGCTCTTAACCGCTAGGCCATCTCTAAGCCTTGCCAATCTCCAGTCACTTTCTGCTTCCTTTGCTGTCTGGAAGATGTGAAGCTCGGCTTTCTGCTCCAGCGTCTCCTTCCACCATGCCGCTCCACCATGATAGACTCTAATCCCCCTGGAACCGTGAACTGTAAGCTCAAATAAACTCTTCCTTTTATAAGTTCCCTTGGTTGTGGTGGTTCTATCACAGCGACAGGAAAGTGACTAATACAGTATGTTACAGTAGAGATTTAGGCCCAAGACGTACAGTATAGGACAGCTTTGCTCAGGCTAGGCCAGCCTGTCTTAACTCAATTAATCCAGAGATGAACAGTCAAGTCAGCCAAGATCAGTATTGCCACCCTCAGCTGAGCCCAGCTCACCCAAAGATGTGTGAAATATGATGTTGTTACAGAAAATTAGGGTTGTTTTTTTTTTACGCAGCATTACTGTGGAAATGATGAATACGGTCCCAGTCAGTTACCTGATTTTCTTCAAGGCCTGAATTTGTGGGGTGTTATTTACTCTTGTGGTTGTTATAAAGCCAGACATTGACACATTTTGTAAGAGATCAGACAGAGAGAAAATATTGTAGGCTTTGTGGGTCCATATATGGTTTCTCCCCTTCCTTCTCTTCTCTCTTCCTTTCCCTTCTCTCCTCTCCCCTCCTCTCTCCATCTAAACCCAGGCTTGGTTTGGGTTTAGCTCTTGAGGCATAGTTGCTCAACCCTTGCTCTAAACTACCAGAAACACTCATTGGTAGAGATATTCATGCAAACTTTAAATTAATGTTCTTTCCATTTCTTGAGGGCTCTCTATAGGCCAGAACTCTTCTAGACTCTTCTTTTCTGAAAATATTTTATTTATTATTTTTATTGTATGTGTATGAGTGCATTGCCTGTATGTGTGTAAGTGCACCTGTTCTGTCCAGTGGCTACAGAGATCAGAAGAGGGCATTGGATGCCCTGGAACTGCAGTTATAGATGGTTGTTAGCTGCCATGTGAGTGTTGGGGATCAAATCCAGATCCTTTACAAGAGCAGTCAGTGCCTGTAACTGCTGAGCATCCCTCCAGACCAACACTTTCACAAAACTTAGTTTATTGTTCAAGGAAATAGCCATAGAACTTAAATAAAACTACTTCAGACACAAGCTAATCCCTCCCCCATCAAAGAACCTATAGCCTGTGTTTCCAGCCCCATTTTCACAGATGAGACTGACCCTGGAAATAAATGACAGCACAGAGGTCTGTTGAATTTCTATTTATGACATCAGGCTTGTCACATTGTGACTTTAAGCTGGATACTCAGGAGGGTTCTCATAGCACCTGATGTCAAAGGGTGAAAGTGTGTCTTCCTGGATCGTTGCCTTTGATAAATGATCTTGGTTAAAAAAAAAAACCCACCTCAATTATTGTAAATGATAAGCTAATTTCAAATGTTTTAAAATAAAATCGTGAATAGCACAGGGAGAAATCACATAAAGTTTTAAGATAAAATGAGCTTTAAAAATATTTTAATCTTTGGACCCACCCCCAAGCCTTTGTGGCTACCTCTGCCCCTCCCCCCTTTTGCCACCAAAGACTTTGTCACAAAAGTAGAGAAGTATCCTTTCTTGTCTGCAATATTTTGGATCTTAAATGTCTCCCCCCCAAATTCATGTGTTGAAGGCTTGGTCTCCAGGGTAGAACTATTGGGAAGCCATATAACCTTTAGGCAGTGAAGCCTAATGGGAGGAAGTTAGGTAATTTGGATTGTGTTCTTGAGGCAGGTTTGGGGTCCCAGCCCTTTCCTGACTCTCCTGCATCTTGGCAGCCATGAGGCAGTCAGACGTCCATCCACCATCTCACCACAGGTGCAAATCAATGGAGCTGGGTGATCATGGACCGAGATTTCTGGAACTTGAGCCAAAATAAACTTTCTCTTTCTAAGTTGATTTTTTCCAAGATTTTTCTTCATAACAATAGAAAGCTGATTAGTCTTTCTTCCTTCCTTCCTTTCTTTCTTTCTTTCTTTCTTTCTTTCTTTCTTTCTTTCTTTCTTTCTTTCTTTCTTTCTCTTTCTTTCTTTCTTTCTTTTTCTTTCTTCTTTCTTTCTTTCTTTCTTTCTTTCTTTCTTTCTTTCTTTCCTTCCTTCTTTCTTTCCTGTCATTTTCTATTTAATTAAATAAATTCTTTAGGAAAAGCACAACTCTATTGCATATATTATTTTAGGTCTCCTCCTCCTCCTCCTCCTCCTCCTCCTCCTCCTCCTTCTCCTTCTTCTTCTCCTTCTTCTTCTCCTCCTCCTCCTTCTTCTTCTTCTTCTTCTTCTTCTTCTTCTTCTTCTTCTTCTTCTTCTTCTTCTTCTTCTTCATGTCAGTGGTCCCCTTTGGCAGGCAGCACTATCCCTAGAACCTTCTTATTTAGAGAAAGGAAATTGCCCAACTGGAGCCCAAGATCTCTCTTAGACCAAGCTCCAGGTTTCTGGGCTTTGAGCATTCAGAATTCCCTGCCCCAAGTTTTCATGATGTATACATTCTTGGCCTCATGAAGTGGCTGAGGAATAGATCTTTGCATGGACTGGAGGGGAGGTTGATGAAGCTAAGCACAGAGGCTACAGAGCCCACCTGAGTGGTGCAGCCTCCGTGCTAGTGCAAAGAACAGGATGGAAAAGGAAGTGGGTGAGACCTTCAACTCTACTCTTTAAAAAAATTTATTTATTATTTTTATTTTATGTGTTTGAATACATTCCCTGCATGTGTGTAAGCGCACCTGGTTGTGCAGTGCCCATGCAGGTCAGAAGAGGGCACTGGATGTCCTGGAAGTGGACTTATGGATGGTCGTTAGCCAGCATATGGGTGCTGCGGATCAATCCCAGGTGCTCTTAACTGCTGAGCCGTCTCTTCAGCCCTCAGTTCTACTCTTGATCAGGAAGACCTGATTCCATCTGTGCCAATGCTCTGCCCAGTGATCCAGTGGTTCTCAGATTTAGATATGCTAATTAATGAAAAGATTCAGGAAGTATTACTAGACTCACTTTTGCCTGTTGAAGACTGTATTTCCTTCCTATAAGTTGTTATGTCATGAAGAAGTTTCAAATATTCATTTCAAAATCTCTTCTGTATTTAAAAGACTTCTTGCCTTAGCAACATTATATACCATCCACACTTACGAAGATGCTTACTTAGCTTTCCTATCCAGGCTATTATTGTGCAAACCCCTTTATCCAGCTAGAGGCTGTCTTAGGAGATTTATCTAGATCTGGCAATGCAGGCCTCTGTATTATTTATTTTTGTGGTGCTGGGAATCAAATCTAGGCCTTGTGCATGGGAGTTACAAGCTTCCCATTGTGCTACCTTGGCCCCTAGACCTCTGTTTTTTAATATATTGTGTGGATATTGAGTGCTGGCTTTAGGATACATCTAGTCATTCCGTTCAGTATCATGTCTTTTTTTTTTTGGTCTTTTCGAGACAGGGTCTCCCTGTAGCCCCAGCTGTCCTGGAACTCACTCTGTAGACCAGGCTGGCCTTGAACTCACAAATATCCACCTGTTTCTGCCTCCCAAGTGCTAGGATTAAAGGTGTGCATCACCATGCCTAGCTTCAGCATCAAGTTTAAAAATTTTTTTTGACAACTCCTAGATGAGTACTGAACTTACATCCAGTCTGTCCATCCACTCCTCTCCCCTTTCTAACTCTTCCCATGTTCTCCAATTCCCTCCCAATTTTGTGACATCTTTTAGTGGTACTCAGATCTACATGTGCTTAGGTCTGAGCACTTGGGGTTGGGTATCAGGGAGTTCACTGAGGGAGCAAACTGATTCTCCCTTTCTCAGCAGCCGTGGGTTGCCTGTAGCTTTTCATCTAGAGGTGGAGTCTTGACATCTCCTTTATCCACAGTATTCAGATCTGGTTTAGAACCATATTGTTAATATTTCATGGGTATAGCTCCCCTGTCCCATCCAGAAGACACCATCTAGCAGCAAGTGCCCTGGTCCCCTGGCTCTTATAATCTTCCTGTCTCTTTCTTCTGTGATGTTCCTGGAGCCTTAGGTAGAGGGGTTACATTGTAGATATATCAATTGGGGCTAGCCACTCCACAGTCGCTTATTCTCTGCATTTCAGGGACCAGTGGAGCTATGTGAGAGTCTCCATCAGTCACAAAAACAAACTTCTTTGATGAGTGGTGACAGCTACACTTATCTTTGGATATAAAAATAAGCATTTAGAATATAGTTACAAAATTTTAAGTTAATCAGTTATTTTAAAAATAGGATAATTTGTGATACAAAAATCAAAAGTTATAAAATGGTATATAGTAAAAATGAAATCCCTTGATCATCTTTGCCTTCCTTTGTTTTCTAATTTTCTCTCTACCAAGGTAGCTACTTGCCTAACTAATAGTCCCCATGAGAAATTTGCCTGTCGCTCTTTCTTCTTTTTGTACAGACAAGGGTCACTGCACACATGTGTTTGGTGGCGTTCAACCTCAGTGCAGGCATAGCCTGATCTTGGTGTCCTCCCCCTCCCCTCCTCCTCTTCCTGATCTTGGTGTCCTCCCCCTCCTCCTCCTCCTCTTCCTGATCTTGGTGTCCTCCTCCCCCTCCTCCTCCTCTTCCTGATCTTGGTGTCCTCCTCCCCCTCCTCCTCCTCTTCCTGATCTTGGGGCCCTCCTCCCTCCTCCTCCTCTTCCTGATCTTGGTGTCCTCCTCCCCCTCCTCCTCCTCTTCCTGATCTTGGGGCCCTCCTCCCTCCTCCCTCCTCCTCCTCTTCCTGATCTTAGTGCCCCCTTCCTTCTCATCCTCATCTTCTTCCTCCTCCTTTTTAAAAATTCTGAATGGAGTCATGCTCTATATAGTCTCAGCTACCCTAAAGCTTGCTATGTAGGCAAGGCTGGCCTTGAACTTTCAATCCTCCTGCCTCAGCCATCTGAGGAGTATCATATCCTTCTTTTTGATGAGTGTATTACATAAATTGATGACATTTGGGCTGAAATTCATCTCTAATTCACCTGAAATGGGGTCAGCAATGTATGGCTCACAGCTAAATCTAGCCAGCCACTTATTTTGATATAGCTTATAAGCAATAGTTTTTCCCATTTTTTTTTTGTCTTTTTGAGACAAGGTCTCCCTGTTGCCCCAGCTGGCACAGAACTAGCTATGTAGACCAGGCTGGCCTTGAACTCACAGAGATCCATCTGCCTCTGCATACCAAGTGCTAGCATTAAAGCATGTACCACCATGTCAGGCATTTTTCCAAGTTTTAAAAAAGTCGAAAGAATGGTATCTCATGTCACAAAATGGTTTTGCATTCAGTCATTTCCTTCCTTCCTTCGTTCCTCCCTTCTTCATTCCTTCCCTGCCTCTCTCGCTTTCATTCACTGTGTTGAGGATGGACTAGGGCCTTGCACTGAACCACATCGCCAGCCCCACTGATGTACTTTCATATGGCTGCTTTTACAGTATTTGAGTTGAGGGGTCATGGCAGATAGTCATGGCTATAATGTTGAATGTTTCCATCTGCCTCTTTATAAGGAAAACTTGCTGATCTTAGACCTAATCACAAATATGCTTTACCACTTTGATCATTTAAAATTTGGCAATGGGACTATATGGTCAACGTGTCTTTTCTTTGGGAGAATTAAGGAATATCCAAAGGGTTTGTCTCATTGGGGAATTTTTGACTGGACTAATTCTAAATCAGAGAGAAAATGAATTCTTTCATCTTATTTGACATCCAAAAGTCAAGATGCACTAATTATCAAAAGTTATTTAAGAGTTCAATAAAAGCAGACTCACTAATGGATTGGTATGAATAACTTCCCAAGTCTTTTCGTAAGCATGTTCTTAATTTAAAATTTAGCTGTACATTAGTAACTAAAATATGAAAGGTTTTACTAAAAGGAACTGACTTTTGGTCCTTTTCATTCTCAGGGATGAATCAAACAAATAGTCTTTTTTTGGTGTGGAGCTGAGTATAAATTTTCATACTCAGTGAATTCTTAAATTTTTTTTATTATTTATTTTCATATGTGTATGAATGTATTGTCTGCATGCAGACCTGTGTTATGACATAACACATATGTGTTATGTCATAACACAGGTCGTGCAATGCCGCGTGTGTTATTGAGGGATATATCATGGCTAACAACATTTTTTCCTCTAAATATTTAAAAATGAAAGTATTACACATATAAAAAAATGAGTGTTCCCTTTGGACAATAAAAACAATGAAAATACAGCACTGTCCCCCTGTTTTCATGGAGCATTGATTGGTCTCAGGACTCATTGCTGGTATGAGGATGCTCAAGTCCCTTAAATAAATGATGTATTTTTTTATTGTCTTTTCAAGACAGGGTCTTCCTATAGCCCCAGCTGTCCTGGAACTCACTCTGTAGACCAGGCTGGCCTTGAACTCACAAAGATCCGTCTGCCTCTGCCTCCCAAGTGCTAGGATTAAAGGCGTGCGTCACCACACCCGGCAATGATGTACTATTTACAGATCATCTATGTATATGCTCCTGTATGATTTAAATGATCTCTCCTTTACTTTTTCTTTGCTTGTAATGCCTAATATAATATAAATGCTACCTAAATAGCTGGCATACTATATTTTTAAAGAGTAATGACAAGAGAAAAGTCTGAACATGTTCAATACAAATTCATTTTATCCCCAAATATTTTGCTTTTGCAGCTGGTTAAACCCATGGCTATAGATCCTGCAGCCAACTGAATGGACTTGTGGGTGCTTGCATCCAAGGGTCTCTTTAAAAGCACTCAACTTAGGTAAGTACTGTCAAGATCTTCTAGGCAGCCAGGTGAAACCAAGAAGCACCCAGGTCATGGGGAGCCGAGTTTCTGTTCACCTATCTAGTGTAACCGTAGTGAAAAGCAGTAAAGAAGAAAAATAGAACTGACAAGAAACACAGCCAGAGAACAAAACAAAACAAAATCCCGAGCCACCTCTCTCCATCTTTGACGGCCCTTTACAACTGGATGTAGGAGTGGCAGGCAGAAATCAAGAATAAGGATTGTATAGAAATAGGAGACCACCAAAGCATCGTACATGGTCTGGAAGGCTGTCCATCTATGTCACCTCCAAATTGTTTCGTCAAGCCTGAAATGATCAATATTTGATGTGATGGGAAGTGTGTGTGTTTGTGTCGGGCGGGGTAAGGCAATGTGTGTTCTTATTCTTTTAAAGGAAAGGCGATTGAGGATCACAGAGATGACTTTATCTGAGTTAGTGCTCAGAGATGAAGCCGTTACCAGACATTTCAAACAGCTAAATAGCAATTCAGGTTTATTCCTCAATCATGACTTGAGAGCCTTTGTTCTAGGTATTGTGCCAGGCAGGGAGAAAAAAGTATAAAATAAGGCCCTTGCCTTCCTGAAACCTACAATTTAGTGGAGATGTGAAATCCAAGGCAGCCAGGCACTCTAGATAACATCACCACAGTGTGGTCAAGTGACCCTAAGAAGGACTTGGAGAAGTTAAGCACATGAGGGGCTAGACAGTACCTTTTGTTCAGTAACTAAAAAAAGATGCAAAATGAAGAGTGGAGACTGTGAATATTGTTCTAAGGGATAGGACGCTAGATCTTTTCCTGTGCTTCTAAAATGGGAGGAGATGCCATTGGAAAACCATTGAGTTCATGTTATTACAGGCATATCTTTGGTTTAAAAAATATTTTTTGGTCTTTTTGAGACAGGGTCAGCCTATAGCCCCAGTTGGCCTGGAACTCTCTATGTAGACCAGGCTGGCCTTGAACTAAAAAAGATGTACCTGCCTCTGCCTCCCAAGTGCTGGAATTAAAGGTGTGTGCCACCAAGCCCAGCTATGCTTTTCAAAACATTTATTTAATTTATTATTGCTATTACTATTGTTGTTGTCATTGAATTGAACTTGGGCCCTTGCACATTCTGAGCAAGCATGCCACCACTGAGCTACATCTCCAGCCTTCTTTTTACTTTTTATTTTGAAAGAGAGTTTCACTAAGTTGCTCAGACTGGCCTTGAAATCAGTGTAGATTGGGCAGGCCTTGAACTTTTTATCTTTGTGCCTCAGCCATCTAAGTAGCTAGAATTACAGGCCTGCTCTGCCAGGCCCAGCCAAAACTCTCCTTTAAATTTTTGACCCTGCTGAAACTTAACTTTGGTGAATTGTGGAATTTTTTTTTCTCCTAAATAACTAATGGGCTCTGCACCATTTGTTGAATAATGGATTGTTCCTTTCTCCTGTGACTTTGTAAAAATATTCATAATCATCATTTCCTGAATGTCTGTCAGGTGTCAGATACTTTGATATATTATGGAATGGACTTGCACATTTCTTAGGTGACCTAGAATCTGAAATTCCTTCTTTTATTTGGTCAGTTTTCCATCTACTGAATTTTGCTAGGTGGAGAAGTTCTTTTACCTATAACATTTGAGAAAATGCTGACAGCTTGTTTTTACAGCCCCCTCTGCCCATAGGGGCAACCAATCAGTGAAGCCACTGTGGAGTTTACCACCAGATCTTTTGCTCCTAAACAGGAAGACAAGCACAAATCATGCTGACCAGTGATGGTGGTGATGCCTACCTGGCAGGGGCAAGTGTGGCATGGCTGACTGGGACATCTGGGGGCTCACGTAGGAGGGGGATCTCATCCACCCATGCCCTATTATCATTTGAATTTCTGTGGTTCTTGCTGCTGCTTGGCCTTCCGTGTTCTTCCCTCCCCCGTATCTGCTTCTCCACCTGTCTCAGAAATTTTGTAAGTAACTAACAGCCTTGAAGAATTTCCTCTTCTGCTCCAGTTAGCTAAAGTATGTTTCCGTGGCTTGTAACTAAAAACCTTGGTTGATACATGTAAGATATCTCTAATTTGCAAATGTTCATTCCTTAAAAACAACGCATCACCATCCCCATGAGATTTTAGGTAGTAGATGTCCAGGAACAGTATTAAGTAGCTCAGGAGTGCACAGCGAGGAAGTGATAGAAATGGCTTTCAAATCTGGGTTTCAGTTTGTCCAATCCTAAAGTTAAATTATTCTTACTCTATCATAGAATTCCAAGATTAGTATCAAAGATATCATACATGTACATATGTATCACACACACACACACACATACAGNCCGTTACCAGACATTTCAAACAGCTAAATAGCAATTCAGGTTTATTCCTCAATCATGACTTGAGAGCCTTTGTTCTAGGTATTGTGCCAGGCAGGGAGAAAAAAGTATAAAATAAGGCCCTTGCCTTCCTGAAACCTACAATTTAGTGGAGATGTGAAATCCAAGGCAGCCAGGCACTCTAGATAACATCACCACAGTGTGGTCAAGTGACCCTAAGAAGGACTTGGAGAAGTTAAGCACATGAGGGGCTAGACAGTACCTTTTGTTCAGTAACTAAAAGAAGATGCAAAATGAAGAGTGGAGACTGTGAATGTTGTTCTAAGGGATAGGACGCTAGATCTTTTCCTGTGCTTCTAAAATGGGAGGAGATGCCATTGGAAAACCATTGAGTTCATGTTATTACAGGCATATCTTTGGTTTAAAAAATATTTTTTGGTCTTTTTGAGACAGGGTCACCCTATAGCCCCAGTTGGCCTGGAACTCTCTATGTAGACCAGGCTGGCCTTGAACTAAAAAAGATGTACCTGCCTCTGCCTCCCAAGTGCTGGAATTAAAGGTGTGTGCCACCAAGCCCAGCTATGCTTTTCAAAACATTTATTTAATTTATTATTGCTATTACTATTGTTGTTGTCATTGAATTGAACTTGGGCCCTTGCACATTCTGAGCAAGCATGCCACCACTGAGCTACATATCCAGCCTTCTTTTTACTTTTTATTTTGAAAGAGAGTTTCACTAAGTTGCTCAGACTGGCCTTGAAATCAGTGTAGATTGGGCAGGCCTTGAACTTTTTATCTTTGTGCCTCAGCCATCTAAGTAGCTAGAATTACAGGCCTGCTCTGCCAGGCCCAGCCAAAACTCTCCTTTAAATTTTTGACCCTGCTGAAACTTAACTTTGGTGAATTGTGGAATTTTTTTTTCTCCTAAATAACTAATGGGCTCTGCACCATTTGTTGAATAATGGATTGTTCCTTTCTCCTGTGACTTTGTAAAAATATTCATAATCATCATTTCCTGAATGTCTGTCAGGTGTCAGATACTTTGATATATTATGGAATGGACTTGCACATTTCTTAGGTGACCTAGAATCTGAAATTCCTTCTTTTATTTGGTCAGTTTTCCATCTACTGAATTTTGCTAGGTGGAGAAGTTCTTTTACCTATAACATTTGAGAAAATGCTGACAGCTTGTTTTTACAGCCCCCTCTGCCCATAGGGGCAACCAATCAGTGAAGCCACTGTGGAGTTTACCACCAGATCTTTTGCTCCTAAACAGGAAGACAAGCACAAATCATGCTGACCAGTGATGGTGGTGATGCCTACCTGGCAGGGGCAAGTGTGGCATGGCTGACTGGGACATCTGGGGGCTCACGTAGGAGGGGGATCTCATCCACCCATGCCCTATTATCATTTGAATTTCTGTGGTTCTTGCTGCTGCTTGGCCTTCCGTGTTCTTCCCTCCCCCGTATCTGCTTCTCCACCTGTCTCAGAAATTTTGTAAGTAACTAACAGCCTTGAAGAATTTCCTCTTCTGCTCCAGTTAGCTAAAGTATGTTTCCGTGGCTTGTAACTAAAAAACTTGGTTGATACATGTAAGATATCTCTAATTTGCAAATGTTCATTCCTTAAAAACAACGCATCACCATCCCCATGAGATTTTAGGTAGTAGATGTCCAGGAACAGTATTAAGTAGCTCAGGAGTGCACAGCGAGGAAGTGATAGAAATGGCTTTCAAATCTGGGTTTCAGTTTGTCCAATCCTAAAGTTAAATTATTCTTACTCTATCATAGAATTCCAAGATTAGTATCAAAGATATCATACATGTACATATGTATCACACACACACACACACACACACATACAGAGAGTGCTCACCTCACCTTGGTAGAAGCCATCTGGACCTTTTTCGTCTGTTTTCATTATGGTCCACTGGTTAGGACTTGTGCAGGCACCATGCTGTTTTATTTATTGCAGTTTTTTAAAATTTTATTTATTTATCTTTTATGTGTATGAATGTACTGTCTGCATGTAGATTTGTGCACCCTTGTCATGCAATGCTTAGGTCAGAAGAGAGCATGGGATTCCCCTGGAACTGGAGTTAAAGACAGTTTTCAGCTGCCATGTGGGTGCTGGGGATCGAACCCGGGTCCTCTGCAAGAGCAGTCGGCGCTCTTAACCGCTAGGCTATTGCTCCAGCCCCTTATTTATTGCAGTTTTATAAGAACTCTTAAAATCTATGACAGCAAATTCTCCCCTACTCTTTTACATCTTTTTTTTTTCTTCTTTCATCTTCTGGACTGTTTATTTTGTCTAGATCAACAACAGGACAATTTTATAACATTTTCCCCAAATTATGGAAAAATACAGTAGCAGCTATAGCATAGTTGCCTCCAGCTTTATGCTTTTTTCTAACAGGGTTGTGTGAGGCTCTCAGCTCCCATGTGTGTGCTGGTGCACACTTCCACACATACACTCACAAATACATACTTATAGTCTCTTGCTACTAATAAAAAGAGTTTTTTTTGTTATTGTCAGAGTATTTCAAAATCTTCAAGAATATAGCAGAGTGGGCTGGAGAAGTGCTCTTGTCTTAAGGCTGACCAGCAAACTGAATGACGATGCCTTGATAAGCGAGTAGCCATAGAGAGGAGGAGAGTTTATTGTGGGTTTTATTTTCCACTGCTTTGTTCTTGCAAAAGCCAGCTTGCTTCTCTTTGAAGCTACCATTATTTTTTTTTCCAAGTATAATTTGGACATCTGGGGAGGGAGAGGGGTTCCTCTCCAGGCAACACTCAGAAAATAATTCCCAAAGGACTGTCTGATTCACGTTTGCACTTCATTTTCCTGGTGTGGATCTTAAGTAATAGGAAAGCTAACTAATATCCATGGTCCTGGAAGAATTTCTTCAATTATGGAGCTTTTGAGGTTCTGTTAAGGACCAATGAGACTCATAGGGCCTGCCTGGCCCAATAAACCAAGAGACTAATTTCCACCTCTGTAAGTGGATGTGGATTTGATACATATATATTCATCACAAGTTAATGAAAAGCTCGTGGTTTTGATCCAGGAGGATGCCAAGCTCTTTCTTCTCTCTTGCAGAAAAGCATTCGAGTATAAACATCCTTGTAAGAATTCCCCACAGGAAATGCCATGCATCTGCTTAGATTAAAAAGGCATCAACTTATTTATTTCCTCTAATAGAGAGGGACTTCTCTGAACACTGAGTTCTCTCCTGAAAGGCCAGCGCCTTGGCTCTGGGAATTGAGAGATGCTTGCAGATTGGAGTGATGCTCTTAGCAGTAGATGCAGAGGGTATACAAATGCCGATAACCACACTTAAGCTGTGCTGTGGAATCCAGTTGCCTTTGTTGCAAGCACAGACTCTGTAGTGCCAGGAAAATCTGGAGACTCTGCACTTTGATACCAGGTTCAGAGTTATTCTTTGGTACCACAATGTGTACAGGTATTTCTGGCCTTTCTCAGTTCAAGTGGCGGATAACATCAGATGTAGAATGTAGCTTGTAGCAAGCCACAGCATTAACTTTTCCTCTTAAAATTAAATTAAGATTAGCCTTAGTACCTCATGTCTCTGAGAGCCATGCTGTATAATAAGGTGGAACTGAATGCTATACCCAGGAAATTTATACCATATTTACAGGAACACTTCTTATAAAAATTGAATTGATGAACAGAGGGTTAATCATGTAACTGCATATAATCTCATGAACCACTCTCCACTGGAGTCCACAATTAACTGTTGGTGAGCTACTCAGGAACATTTCCTGACTTGGCTTTCTATCAGTAAGAACCTGGCAACCAGACAGAGTAGCTTCTGAGGAGAGGCAGGAGGTTAAGAGATTAGATTTGACCATCAAAAGCACATACCTTGAGTTTGTTCTGGAACAGAGCTGGTTTTCTAGCTGAAGTTGGGTGTGACAATGTCTAAAAACGAATTCTCAAAGTCTATGCCTAGGCATTCATAAAGAAAAAGGCTCACGGGCTGAGCAGGTGCTCAGTGGATAAAAGTGCTTGCTATGCAGGCAGGAAGACCTCAGCTCAAATGTCCATGTACTCATGTAAAAGCTGAGCCTGACCCAAAGTACCTGTACCCCAGTTTTAGAGGGTGAAGAGAGGTGTATCCTGAGAGATCATTGGCCAGCTTGCTACCCGAAATAGAGAGCGCTGGGCTCAGCGAGAGACCTTCTTTCAAAAACGAAGATGGATGGGCTGGAGAGATAGCCTAGCGGTTAAGAGCGCCGACCGCTCTTGCAGAGGACCCGGGTTCGATCCCCAGCACCCACATGGCGGCTGAGAACCATCTGAAACTCCAATTCCAGAAGAACTCCAGTTCCAGGGGAATCCCAGACCCTCTTCTGACCTCCACGGCATTGCACGACATGGGTGCACAAACCTACATGCAGACAGTACATTCATACACATACGGAAATAAAAAAAAAAAAAGAAGATGGAGAGTGGCTTCCACATGCCCACACACAAACATGTCACACACACTCACACACACACACATGGAAAGAAAAGAAAAAAGGCTCCTAAGGTGATCCTAGAAGGATAAGGTGGTAGTGACTCTAATACTTAGTACTCTGCAAGCCTGCACAATGAGGAAATACCTACTTTGTCTTACGTATTGCAGTAAAAAAGCACTTGCTTTGTCTTTACAGAAATTTGGTTTTCTTACTAATTCAAACAAATTAAAATTACACATTTGATATTCTTTCAGCTATTCAAAGTTTTCAGTACTGAGTACTTTGTAGCCAGGACCCACTTGATCCCCATTGTGATTACCATTCTGGTATTAATATGTATACAGAATGCCATAAGCATCAGCTCATGATGCAATGCACTATTGTGAATAAATGAACGACACACAATTGTGTGTTGAAATAGCAGCTGCAGAGAAAAGCAATCTGAGTCAAATGATGTTGCCTTGCCAGGTAAAGTATTTCTAGAACCCAATGGAAATATGTCACCCAGATTTCCTCTCTTCTTAAGGTAAACAATTAACCATTGCTCAAAGAGTAATGGAACAGCCTGCAATCTTAATTGAATAAAACCTATTTCTCTCTTTCCCCAATTTAAATTGAAATTCCAAATAAAAAACGGATGACATTCAAAACTGCTTAAAATATTGTTCACTAAAGCTAGGATAAAGTCCAAGTAACTACGAGTTATTTATTTCATAATTTAAAAAATTGGTTGTTTTACATTTTTTAAAAATTTATTTATTCTTATATGTGTACGAATATACTGTCTGCATGTAGGTTTGTGCACCTGTGTCGTGCAATGCTGCGGAGGTCAGAAGAGGGTGTCAGATTCCCCTGGAACTGGAGTTAAAGATGGTTCTCAGCCACCATGTGGGTGCTGGGGATTGAACCTGGGTCCTCTGCAAGAGCAGTCGGCTCTCTTAACCACTAAGCCATCTCTCCAGTACCTGTTTTACAATTTTTATGGAAACCAAGTTTCATGTAAAATTATGGCTCTCCTAGCATGGTCTCTCATGGGCGGAGCAAAGACAAAGTCAGCTGGGTGTAGTGTCACATAACTCTAATACCAGCAATTGGGAGGCTGAGGCAGAGGGACTGGGAGTTCAAGGTCGGTGTCCTCATTTGCTTTCTGTGGCTAGGACAACACTGACCTGAAGCAACTTGGGGACAAAGGGTTCACTTCATCTTACAGGTTATGGTTCATCATCCAGGGAAGCCAGTGCAGAAACTTGAGAGAGGCAGGAACCAAAGCAGAGACCATGGAGGAACGCTGCTTAGTGACGTAGTTCCCTGGGTTGCTCAGCTACTTCTCTTATACAGCCCAGGCCCACTTGCGTAGGGATGACACCACCCACAGTGGGCCAGGTCTTCCTAAGAAAATGCCTCATAGACATGGTCACAATGCAATATGATGGAGGAAATTCCTCAGTTGAAGTTCCCTCTTCCCAGGTTTGTTTCTAGGTTTGTATCAAGATGACAAAAAGTAGCTGACATTTTACCCCTTGTCACTTTGACATGCAAACACAGAGGCTATATGCCTTTCCATTTCTTGTCCTCCAGATCTCATGTTGGTACCATAATATAAAACACAGCATAACTTTCAAAGTTCCACAGTCTTAAACATTCCAGTGATTTAGGGTTAGTGAGATGGCTCAATGGGTAAAGGCACCTGCTTGCAAGCCTAATAACCAGAGTTCAATTTCAAGAACCCACAGAAAGGTGGGAGGAGAGCAGTGATTCCACAAAGTTGTACTTTGACTACCACGTGTGCGCCCTGCCCAACACATCATACACACACACACACACACACACACACAATAATAATAATAATAATAATAATAATAATTTAAAATCAATGATTTAGAAGGTCAGGTTCTATTGGGAAAAAATCAGGGCAGTAGTAATTAAAACTCCTTGACATCCAGCAATGTGAATCAGATCCTATGGCTTAATGTCTGGCATCTGGGACTCATTCATTCAAGATCTTCTGGCTCCAAAGGGTTTTGGCAGTCCCACTTCCTTGACTCTGTCACCCACAGCACACACAGCTTGTCTCTTAGGCTCAGGCCACCTCAGCCCACACTTGCCACTGTCCTTGGTCGTTGTTCCACAGTCCTGGCATCTTTGGTATCATGTGTTTCCACCACAACTGAGGCTGCACCTCATCAATGTCCTCTTCCTGGTCTCTCTGCAGGAACTCCAAGCCTGCCCCATGTGCCAAGCCTCAGCTTCTCTCTATGACTTCTTCATGCCTTCAAAACTAGTACCACGGGGGACACTCTGACACATCTCCAAGTTCCGTTCCAACGTAAGGTGAGCATCGGCTTCCCACTGGACCACAGCTTCTGGGTACCGACCCTGAGGAACTAGAAACTACTTCTCAGTGATGTTGCTCTCTTATTAATCACAGCTGACTTTTCAGCCCTCCTAGATCACCAGCCTCTATTGTCCCAGTAAAGCACAGAGGGTTTCACTTCCATAAATTCTTAATTCAACTATACCACAGTAATGGCAGTAATAAAGGCAATGTCACTAGCCAGGTCTCCACTGTCTATGGAGGAGGAAGAAGAGGAAGAAAGTAATTTCATATCCAATATGTGCTATTTTGAGAACTGTTCTAGGTTCTAAAAAAAAGTCAATGAACTTCCAAATGGTAACAATTTATTGAAACAATGAAAACTTGTCAGCTCCAGAATATATGAGTCACAAAAGGAATAGAATGCATTCGTTACTCTTGATGCTGAAAATCCCACAACAGCTTTTTTTAAAAAAATTTTATGTCTATGAGTGTTTTGCCTGCAAATATGTAAGTGCACCTGTGTCATGCAATGCCTACAGAGGCCAGAAGAGGGCAACAGATCCCCTCATACTTGAGTTATGGATAGTTTTTAGCCACCATGTGGGTTCTGGGAAATGAACCCAGGTCCTCTGCAGGAACAGCCAGTGCTCTTAACCACTGAGCTCTCTCTCTAGACCCCAGAACAGTTTTTGAGTGCTCTGTTAAAACTTGATGTTTATGTGATTTCCCAGTTTGGGTCTTCTAAAATTTACGGAGCTCCTTAGACCAAAATAGTAGCCACCAGAAACATGTACTTAAATGTGTTAATTATATTTTTGTAAAATTTAAAAATTATCAGTTCCTCTGTTGATCCATTTCAGGTGCTCAGTATTCATATGTGGCTGCCGGCTACCATATGGGACAACATAGATGCTAAATATATTCATCACTGCAGGAAGTTGAATTGGACAGTGTTGGCTTACAATGAAGAATAAAAGAATACTTACTGAGGCTGGAGAGGTTGTGGGGAAAGGGGAACACTTATCCATTGCTGGTGGGAATATAAATTTATACAGCCACCATGGAAAGCAGTGTGGAGAACCCTTGGAAGACTCAAAATAAGCTTGCCACCTGACCCAGTCATACCACTCCTGCGTATATACCCATAAGACTCATCTTACCACAGAGATACATGCACTCTATATTGATTGCAGCTCTGTTCACAGTAGCAAAACGCTGGAACCAACCCAAATGCCCCTCAACTGACGAGTGGATAGAGAAAATGTGGTACATCTACACAATGGAGTTCTATGCAGGAGTAAAGAAAGATGACATCATGAAATTTGCAGGTAAATGGATGAAACTAGAAGATACTATGTTAAGTGAAGTAACACAGTCCCAGAAAAACAAATGATGAACGGTATCCCTCATCTGTGGATGCTAGCGCCAATAACCCAGTTGTAAATATTTCTTGTTGGGAGTGATGCATATTGGAAAGAACAACAACAACACCAACAACAGAAAAGACTGCTTCAAAGAACTGACTGAAATGGTGAATCTGGTGGGGCAGGGGGGGTTGGGAGGGGAGCATGGGTCTATATTCAATTTGTAACATAATCTTGTACAAAAATATATAAAACAATAAATTAAAACAAAGAATACTTACTGAGAAGGTATAGTCTGGTTTGTGTCACATTTGGTCCCTGTCTTCCTCAGTTCACCATGAAGAAGCTTAGAGAGCTAAAGCCATTTGTCCTAGTCATATAACTGTAGAGGGGAGAGCTAGGACTCCAACCAGTTTCTCTCGACTTCAAGGTCATTGACATTTCCAACATTTCCAATACATGGCCAAGTATTGATTCAGCCATTCATCTGTCTCACAGGTACTCAGTAACAGAATGGCAGCATATTTTAATGACTCTGCCAGGAAAGCAGGTGAAAAGTATTACTGAACAAATGATTCCTCTATTCACTGAGTCCTGATTAGCAACTAGGGTCAGAAGGATGAGTGTGCTTCCTGACTTCATAGCACACAATAGCTTAGCAAGGGGTCCAACATTAACTATATAATCACAAAATTATCAGCCTCAATTGTGATAAACATCTAAGAAGAAAGCCCATCTGTTTGGGAAGAGGCGTCCAAATTGCATTACATAACCATAACACTAATAATTAACAATAAAGCTTTAGCTTCCATGGCCAGCAAAGTTCAAATTAGTAAGGAAAATCTATGATACTGTTGGGCTCCTGATTGATGAATCCATTGTAATCTTTATGCCTGGTGAACAGAGAGATCTGTTTCACTCAAGGTCATCCTGGGTTGACATAACCAACTTCAATTTCATCTGGCTCTCCTTGGTGAAGTGTTTTTGAGACGGAGAGCTGCAATCAGCTAATTTGTCAACATTACAAAGCAGGAGTCTCATCCTCGTAACTCTTCTCCTTCACTGAACCTTCCCAGCAGCAGCTGCTGACATATGAACTTTGCAGATGAAGATGCCACAGCATGGCTATTTCCTGACTGCATGGCTGAGGGTAAGATAGTAGGATGATGCTTCTTCTCAGACATTTCTTTGTCATTTTGAACAGGGTCAAACTCAAATACCCATAAAAGGAGATGGAGAGTCAATATGCTACACCATCAAATTTAAAAGGCTAGAAAAAAAAATCAAAACCATAAGCTGCTATCATTTTCAGTCCCTCTAATGCTACTGTATTAGTTTCAATAAAAGAACAACAAAATGTCCATCACACCATAACACGACACGCCTATTATGCCAATATGATTAGTTTTTTTTGCAACATATTCATGTACTGGTTACAGTTTATAGAAAAATTGATTTCACAGAATCAGAGAAATTAGAGTTGGAAATATTCTGTTAGGTCACGAGATACATCCCTGGAGGCTAGTGTAAAATTGATCCCTAGTTCCCAGTGTCTTTTCTAATGTGATTTTCTATCAGGTTTTGATGGGCTTATATATTTATTATAGGCTGGGACTGTGTTCCCCTAAAAATTATACCAATCCATCTGAGAAATAAAATTCTGGAAAAACAAGCATTTTCTGAGTGCTAATTTCACTTTGGTGGATACGTTTTTAATATACTCCTGTTTATAGCCTATCATCTTAAAGAAGCAGGGTAGCGGCACTGGATCATGGGTTGGCATTATAATCAACGAGTAAATCTGCATATCTTAAGTTGAGGAAATTTCCCCAGATCAAATTTCCCATCAGGTTTACACAAAATGTGGAATGCAATTTTGTTTCTCAAGAATGGCTTACTCTTCTATATAGGAAATTGAACCCTGTGTCTCAAACTGCAAAGTTCGTATGTCAGACTTGAGGGCACTGATATTTTGCTCTTCTTGGGCAGTATATACTGCGCTACAACTCTTGGGAGACATATTTTTCAGGAGCGTGACCAATACAGCCCTGAACTTGGAGACTCTGGGTGGGCTGTGGCTCAGGAGTTATCTTGTTGCCACAGTTCCTACCTGCTCTACTCCCTGCCTTTTCTTTCTTTTTTTTTTTTTTTTTGAATTTTATTTATTTCGTATGTGTACGAATGTACTGTCTGCAGTCAGGTCTGTGCACCCGTGTCGGCATGCTCGGAGGTCAGAAGAGGGTCTCGGATTCCCCTGGAACTGGAGTTCTGGAATGTGAACTTCAGACAGTTCTCGGCCGCCATGTGGGTGCTGGGGATCGAACCCGGGTCCTCTTAAGAGCGGTCGGCGCTCTTAACGCTAAGCCATCTCTCCAGCCCACTCCCTGCTTTTTCTCTCCTTATTCTCTTCTCTGGTGTAGCTGGTGTCTGGAAATGGCTCAGAGAGAGAAAAGGAGAGGGAGAGAGGGAGGGGAGGAAGGGAGGGAAGGAGTGAGGGAGGGCTGGGGCTATAGCTTAGGGAAGAATGAGGACCCATATTCAGTTCCCACCCCCAAAGCTCCCAAAATGAGGAGAACAAAATGGCTTTTCCAGGTGAAATTTACACACAATCTCCTACATTAAAAAAAAAAAAATCCCAGCACTTGGGAGGCAGAGGCAGGTGGATCTCTGTGAGTTCAAGGCCAGCCTGGTCTACATAGTGAGTTCCAGGACAGCTGGAGCAACAGGAAGACCCTGTCCAAAAAAAAAATATCATAGGATCTCAAGTCCCCATGCAAGCTCAAACCAGACAAAATCCCAGTATAGATACTGGGAAGTAGGTAAGAAATCTCAGCCCAACATAAGGAGGTTTTGGCAGGTGATGGCTGCTGGGAAGGGCAGAGACAGGACCTTCGAAGTCCATACTGATGGACAGGTGGGGGACACACATCAGACTCTATAGCTATATTATCTATATATTACCTATAGCTGTATTATCTATATATTATCTATATATTACCTATAGCTATATTATCTGTATATTATCCATATATTACCTATAGCTATATTATCTATATAGTAGAATGCATTAAATTGGGCAAGGGGGCAGTGAGAGGAAGTTGGCATAGGGGAGGGGATCGAATTACATCATATGATAAATGCAAACATTCAATAATTTTTAAAAGGTCTCTACCTGAGCACATACTCAGGAATTCTCTTTCTCTTGAACTCATTGTCACCTGCTTTCATCCACTAACAATGCTAGAGGAAAATGTATGACAGGACTTTTTTCAGTCCTGCTGGCTTTTCTCTTTATCCCTTGCGTCTTCTTGGAGACATGCAGCAGCCAGTCAGATGTGGTCTAAGCTGGTGGTTGGGAGGAAGGTATCAGGCCACGTGTAGAAGAAGGCAGGAGGGAGGCACAGAAGGTCATTTAGATAATGCCTTGTCCTGATTATTGTTTGCATTCCCCTGTCCTGTCCAAAGGCTCAGATGCAATTCTTGTTTGGGATGCAGCTGATGAGTATTATGTCCGGAGAGCATACCAGTGAAGGCCTACATCTATACACCTGCCTGTGCTAAGTGAGCAAGGACTCCCAGGTGCTGAGTCAGACGTATGAATTTGCTGCACATTATGCAAACAAGTAATTTTGCATGTCCAGAGAGCAGCGCTCTCTGTGGTACCATTTTTCTACACTTTGCAGAATGTCAGAGAGTCCAAACTGAAGGCTGGTTCAACAGCGACAAGACCAAATTGCTCAGCCTGGAGCATCGCTTGGGACAGGTGCCAGTCACAGAGAAAGACCTCATCAGGGACTCCTAAATTCGGAGAAGATACCAGAAAAACTGCTCTAAGTTAAAAAAGACAGAGACTTTAGCCATGTTAATTCTAAATTCTTGAAAGGCAGCAGGAAAGGTGGCTTTATCCACAGACCTAAGACTGCAGCAAAATGAGGAAGGGGACTCAGTTCTAGTAAGGGCTGGTTAGAGAGCTAAGTTCCTGGGGGTTAGGGTTAGGGTTAGTGACCAGGGATCTACCTTTGCTATTCAGAGTAGACTGTGTACCAAGCAGATCAGTGTGGCCTAGGAACTTGTAGAATATACAATCCTCTGCCCTACCCCAAATCTACTGGATATGAAGGTACATTTATTTTTAAATTCCAGGTTATTTGTTTGTATATGATAGTTTAAGGGTCCCTCATACACCCCAGCAATTCTTTTAATATTTTACTTATTATTTTTATTTTACATGTATGAGTATATTGCCTGCATGTATGCAAGTTCACATGTGTCATGCAGTGCCCATGGGGGTCAGAAGAGCCATGGATTCCACTGGAACTAGAGTTATGGATGGTTGTAAGCCATAATGTGGGTACTGGGAATTGAACCCAGGCCCTCTGCAAGAGCAGGTAGTGCTCTTAACCACTGAGCCATCTCTGCAGCTCCATATCCCCACATCCCAGCAGTTCTTATTGGTTTTGCTCAGTAGCATCCCAGACCTTTTAAGAAGAGCTCTTCTGGCCCAGTGTGTCATCGATCTCATGCTCACTTCAGCAAGGGCTCCTGAAGGAGCATGCTTCCCCATGAGTGTGCGTTCATCCTGATGATTTTTTTTTTAACTACTCCCATTTTCCTTCTGGAAACTCTTCCTCTCTAACCACATTTGTTTCTGGTAAAGCTGTTCACTATGATTGAAGCTGGCTGGGGACAATGTTTTTCTAAGGATTGATTGATTCTTCGGAGATCATTAGGTACAGAAGAACAGAGGCATGGGACTGGCAGGCCTGTCTTGCTACCTCGTATGGAGGGAATCTGTGAAACTTAAGCCAGAGGACTCAGAGCAGGAGGATGGAGATGGAAATCACTCAAACACCTGAGTGCAATTGTACCAATAGGCCGCACTTGAGTGAGCCAATAAATCCACAGCTTAGATCAAAGCAGTTTGGGGTAGGGTTTCTGCTATTTGTAACTGAAAGAACTGTCCTGACAATACACATTCTTGAAGTTGGATTATCAATTCCTTCAAATTGGGAATATTTTTATCTGGATACATGGGAATAAATGAAAGAAATATATTCATTGTGAGGTTCACAATCTATAATTTGACTACTGTGTGAGCAAATATATGATGAGTGTGTCTATACATTTAATCTAAACTGAATGAAATTAGTTTGCGTAAAACTTTGAGACACTCATGAGCCCTAAATATTGGATATCTATATTATAATATAGAAGTAGGCTGTATTTATTTTCTGTATTTAGATGCAAGATGCACTGAAATTAATATTTAAACTTATGCCAACTAATATGCAGATCTCCATGCCTTTGGTGGTTTAAAACCAAGAGGATGGGATGGCAGCAGTGACATTTCAATGGAGCTGATGCTTTGATGAAATAACACAGGGCTAGAATGCAGATGAAGCCAACACAAATGGAGAATTCATGGCTCTGTAAAGTGTTTTAAAACAGAAAATAATACCTCAATTTAATATACTGGCTTAACCATCCATTAATTTATTCGATGCAAACCCTGCAAGTTTTCAGAAATGAAATGCCTGTAAATACAATCTACAACCACAACAATGTATTTTTATTTCTGCCAGACATTGAAATTTAAACCTACAATTGTTTGTTCCAGTGTTTCTGTTCTGTGATCAATTGGTATTCATTACTGGCCATATATTTTACTCCTGTATCTAGCTCAATATCATGTGTGGTGCATGTGTATATATTCTAAACCACTCAGATAAGATTAAGATATGCATAATGGAAGCCTGAAAAGTAATAGCTCAAATAAGGTAGAAGTGTTTTCTTTTTCAGTAAAATAAAATGTTTAGGATTGACTGTCCAGTAGGGTGCCACCATGGTTAATGAGGACTAAAGATGCTTCTAGGTTTTCAAAGCACGAAGCCTAGGATGTGACTCTCACCCTCTGGTTCCACATGGCAGCTGGACCTCTCCAGCCATAACAACCAATTTCTCTCAAGCAGGTGGAAGAAGATTTGCTTCCTCTCTTTAAATGCAACTCCCTAAAATATCCTTCCACAAAGTATTTCTTACCTCCCAGTGGTCACAGCCTAGTTCTGGGCCCCAAGTAGCTATGAGTGAGCTAGCTTTGAGTGAGCTAGCTATGAGTGAGCTAGGAAATAGGGTTCTTTAGCTGGGAAGCCGTGGGCCAGAGAGAAATAATTATTCTGTTAATTTGAGACATGGAAAAGAGGTGGGTAAAGGTTGGCTCTTAAGTGTGCTTCATGTGTTCAAGGTGCAGTACCAGCTTGGTGCTTACTTAAGAGGTGTTAGGTCATTACAGGTATGTCCTTGAAAGGGAGAGTGGGACCTCCCTTTCTTTTTCACTTTTCTGGCCTTGAGGTGAGTATCTTTACTCTGTTACATACCACTGTTATCTGGCATAGGCTGAGAAGCATCTGTAACTCCAATTCCAGGAGAACTCCAGTTCCAGGGGAGTCCGACGCCCTCTTCTGACCTCCATGGCATTGCACGACACGGGTGCACAGACCTACATGCAGATAGTACATTCATACACATAAATAAATAAATAAAACAAAATAAAAAAGCAATGGGGTTTGCTGGGCCTGGTGGTGCATACCTTGAATCCCCATACTCAGGAGGCAGAGGCAGGTGGACCTCTGGGAGTTCAAGGCCAGCCTGGTCTACAAAGTGAGTTCCAGGACAGCTGGGGCTATAGGGAGACCTTGTCTCAAAAAGACAGAAAAAAAAAGCTCTGTACTAAGGAGCCCAAATAGCCCTCCCTATGCCAGCTTTTGGTATAGTGAAGGAAAGCTGACAGAAATTTGCATGGCAATCAGCCAAACTCTGCTCTTGATAGTAAATATATATTTATCAATCTGTTTTGTGTTTCCCCACTAACAACCAGCTTCTCATGGGCAAGGACTTTGCTTTGCAGAAAACAAAGAATTATTGCAATTTTGTATTTATCTTATTTGGCTTTTATTATTTTTAAATTATTTTTAAGTTATGCCTATACTGTGTATGTCTCTATGGGAGGATGTGCACATGAGTGCAGTTGCTCACGAGGGTCAGAAGAGGATATTGGATCTCTTGGAACTGAAGTCATACAGGTTATGGGCCTCTTTGTGTGAGTGCTAGAAACTGAATTGGATTGCTCTTAACTACTATGCCCTTTCTCTAGCCCCTTTGCTTGATTTTCTTCCATTAGTTTATTAACAATGATCAACGCAAGTATGGGTTGAGACAAATTCAGAAAGTACACACTTGATGAGAAAGAATGCTGTGATCAATTAATAATGTCTGCTGTGGCCAGTACATATGTGTCTAATTTTACTATCCCTGGCTTAAAGCATTTCCTACAACCCCTAAGTTCCAACTACTAGGTTTAGAAGTACATGGCTAATATAAAGTCAGTTTCAATCTATGTCAAAAAGACTTATTTAAGTGTATTGTTGGAAATATATTGTTCAGAACGAAGACAATATTACCAGAGAATTCGTGTGTGTGTGTGGTGTTGTTTTGTTTTTTTTTTTTTTTTTTTGAGACAGGGTGTCTCTATAGCTCCAGCTGGACTGGAACTCACTCCATAGAGCAGGCTGGCCTTGAACTCCTAGAGATCTGCCTGCCTCTGCCTCCTGAGTGCTAGGATTAAAGGCGTGTGCCATCACAACTGGCTATAATGTGGAGTTCTCTCATGCAGTTGTAAATTTTTGCAGGTTTCCAGAGGTTTCTAAAGGAATTACATGCAAATTCCAAGTTACACTTAACTGGCAAATTCTCAGCAGAAAGTTGCTAGGAAAGAGGATTTTTGTTATTTTTTTAAAGGACAAAATAGAAAAACAGGTCATGAGTTTTATGCTGTTGGAATAGAGATGCAGTTCTATGACATGTTCATTTTCCCATTCATTTAGAAAGCAGAGAGGCCTGGAACTGTGATAAGGACTTTTTAAGTTCAGAACAAGTGCTAGGAAGAAAATTTCAACCTTTCTCTTTATTTAGCCAAGCATGAGGCTGAGAAGGCTAGAGTTAAATTAAACTACAATTAAAAATAACCAACCCTATCGAGTGAGGTACCGGATTGCATCTAAAAAAATGTATCTTTAAAAAGCCATGGTTGCAACAACCTTCTTTTTCTGTCCCACACAACACATTTCATCACTATTGGTGACATGGCAGTGACTGAAGAGGTTGCAACTCTCTCTGGAGGGGTGGAATTATATAATCCTCTATACAGATAAATCAGATTTTCCAGGAAAGGGACCTTGGAAGGCTCTTTACATGTCCTCTTTACACAGGCACATACCCTGTTATCTGACCTTCCTATTTGGTAAGTTAAGAATTACTGTTTTATTAGAATAACTTGTATTGCTACTTAATTTTTACCTTGTTTATGTATAGCCATGGAGAATGGTCTGTTAATAAATAAAATCTACTAACTCCAGATCTTTGCTTGGGTTCTTTCAAAAGAAGAGTCTAAAAGTCTTGGGAGCAGGTTGTTTATTTGGGGCATGGTCCCAGAAAGCAGGAGGAAGAAAGCAGATTGAGACTGAGAGGGAGGAAACCTAATACACGAGTATGTTATTGAGGTCACACTGGGTAGTGGACCTGATTCTAGCAAGATTTCCAGAAATGTGTAAGATTTAAGAAATATGTGAAGCTGTGCCTCAGAACTGTCTCTAGGCAACAGGAAATTAGAACATGTGCTCCTGGCTTCCATCCTTATTGGTTGTGAGTTGTCTCAGGATAGTAACAATAGTCCCCTCCCCTGACTTCTAGACTGTGAGCTTTGTCTCAGTCTCTATGGGATCAAAGAACCCTGTCCATTGCTGCCCAACATAAAGACCCAAGGGACCTTGTCTTGGGGTGAACTATGACAGAGCAAGGTGGGTCTGAGCTATTGTGGGGTCTGTTTACTGATGTCAGAGGTGGGTCGATGAGGACTGGTCAGATTGGGGATGGGAGTGCAGAGGTGTCTGCTACAGCCTTGACTCTGCTCTAGAACTCAAGTCTATTCAGTAGTTTGATTTAGACCCATTGGTCATAATGAGCACATTTGATGATACCCTTAATGAAGGCTATGATTTATAATCAGTGTCAACCCAATTTACAAAGTGAAGACTAGCATCGAAATAGTTAGCTTATTTATAGAGATGTCAGGTAAACCTTGTATTCTCTCCTTGCTCCCTTCTCCTCATCTCTGTCTCCCTTCCTTCCTCCTGCTGTCATATAACTTCTATATCTCCATTCAAGGGTAGGGCTGGAAAGTAAGACAGTGGAAATAGATCCTGTCAAATAAGTCAGGTGTTAGAGTCCATTCTGAAAGTCCTTAAGGAACACAAGGAAGAGATTGTTGGCCAAAATGAACTTTCAGGATTTGTGTGATTTTAATTTCTCGACACACTTTTATTTCCATCATTAACTGGGACATGGCTTGCATAGAGAATGCAGAATGGAAGTATAATCAATTGTTTATTATTAAATGTGAGCTCAAACTGCGTTTCCTGAGGGCAGTAGGCAAAGGATACTGAGGCAGACAGGTGTGGTGTAAGCTGCAGAAGTGTTTGCATCTAAAGTGAGTCTGCCATAGCTTGGCTATAAGTCACAGGGTAAGATTAAGCATCACGTTAGGCCTCTGTTCCCATAACTATAAGATACAGACAGTAACAGCTTCCTTGGGTTATGGTATTAAGCACCATGCATATCAAAACTTGTACTACTGCAATTCGATGAGAAAATAAATAAATAAATATGAATAAATAAATAAATAAATAATCTCACTTCCATTTGTAGCCCTCTTAGTTTCTTGATAAAGCTTAGAGCTATTTAAACAAACTGCTTTGACTCATTGAGAGTAAGATAGTATTACTTGTACATTAGAAAATCCATACCTTTAGTTCCAGCACTTAGAAGGCAGAGTCAGGCAGATCTCTGTGAGTTTGAGGCCAGCCAGGGCTATGTATCAAGACTTATCTCAAGACGAACAAACACAAAAAATGTCCTTTGGGTTAACCTTGAGCTGGATATGTAGCATGACATGAGGTAACCAAGGTTCCAGTTACACACCTCCAGATAGATGGAGCCATCTTTCTGTCACTAAAACCAGAAGTATGCAGTGGCACAGAGCCCCTTAGCATCTGCACTGATTTGGCCACATCTAGACATGGTGAGACAAGAGGAAGGACTGGAATGGGATAGATGAGGGTAAGTCTTCATGGTCCTTCATCATGTCTAGCTACCTGGATCCTTCAAGAAGAAGATTTTGGTTCAGTCTGCAGCTCAAGAAAGACTTCCCCCAAGAGCATAGGCCTTCAAATCTGGGGACTCTGGGTATAGTTCAGTGACTGGACACTTGCCTAGAATACAGAAGGCCCTGGGTCCCGTCTCCAAGAATGCAGGATGTCTTCTAGAAGGTAAGGAGGCAGGTGTAGATTCAAGGGACTTTATTTCCAGACACTCCACTTTCATATGCATCCTTTCTACACTGAGGAGAGGTGACCTGAACACCAGACGGTTTCTCCCTCCCATCTTCCTTCTGCAGTCTCCTTTCCCCTACTTGCTATCTGACTAAATAAAAACTTGCATCTTTTATCCATCCCATATCATCCTGGCAATGCATGCTTAGCATGTAAGAAAAAAAAAAACACAAAAAACCTCTGGAACTCTGTAAAAGGAGAAATGGAAAGACACCATTCTTTTCAGGTGTTTGTTTGTTTGTTTTTGTATTGTTTTGTTTTTGACATTGTCTCCCTAGTCCCAGCCCATCTGGAACTCATTGTGTGGACCAGGCTCCCCTGGATCTCATTGAGATATGCCTGACTCTGTCTCCTATAGGCTGAGGTTAAAAGGTTCCTGCCACCACACCTGGAAAGATACCATTCTTTAAAAAGAATGTATTCCAGATATTGTCAAAGAAGCATTTCCTGCTGAGAGCACCTGTGATTGTTGGTAAAAGGTTAGCCTGGTTGGGCTGACTAGTTTGGCAATGGGGCACTGACAGATATTTTCTATTGATAAATGAACTAAAGGTGATCTCTAAACTTCGGGGCTGGAGAGATGGCCTAGCAGTTAGGAGCGCCGACGCTCTCGCAGAGGACCCAGGTTCGATCCCCAACACCCACATGGCGGCCGAGAGCCGTCTGAAACTCCAATTCCAGGAGAACTCCAGTTCCAGGGGAATCCGACACCCTCTTCTGACCTCCGCGACATTGCACGACACGGGTGCACAAACTTGCATGCAGACAGTACATTCATACACATACAGAAATAAATAAAATTAATAAAAAAATTGTATTAAAACAGTTAAAGCATATGATGATATTAAGGCATTGAGTAAGAAAAATCATGACAGAAAGGGTCTGAGGAAATATTTTTTTCTAATGCTTCAGTAATATATTGAGTTAAATAAAATGCCCTTAAATGAAAGAATAAACTATACAAATAAAAGTTATTCGTTAAGCCCTGTGTGTGTGTGTGCGTGTGTGTGTGTGTGTGTGTGTGTGTGTGTGCATGTGTGTTCTTGTGTGTATATGTGTTTGTGTGGTGCCAGGGATAGAACCAAGGGTCTTGCTCACGCTAGGCAAGTGCCGTACCATTGAAGTACATCTCAGTCTTCATTTGACAAATTTTCATAGAGAAATATCGGTGTACCTCTCCACAAGAAAGAGAATAATCAATGTCTAAGTTTTTTGCAAGTTGGGTGAGTTCCAGTTCATTGCTTTCAAAAAATTGGAGGATGTAATAAGAATTGTCAGATCTCAGACAATAATAATAATTTGTGATGGCGGACCACCTTGTTAGTTTGGGATTCAAGTCAGAGTTTAAAGAATGGAGCTGTGCATCTAACCTGGCTGTATACCTTCTATGCACACATATCTAAGCATTTATGTGAGAAAGTCATCTTAGTAATTGGATCTTAAAGCACAATAACTAGAAACAGAGCTGTTTCTAAGCCCATATGACTCTAGCCAAAAGTTATGTTAATCCATATATTCAACTATTCAGCAAAGATGCTTCGTCCCTCCTAGGAAGATGGTTTTTTAATGAAGTTTGACTTTTATGCTTAGTTATCATCAGAATTTGTAATATATTGATACTTTATTACCCAAAAATTTAGATTATTTTAAAACTCTGTGGACAAAGGGTAATGAAAATATGAGTTCAAAAAGTGAAGAAGTGGGGCTGGAGAGATAGCCTAGCAGTTAAGAGTGCCGACTGCTCTTGCAGAGGACCGGGGTTCAATCCCCAGCACCCACATGGCGGCTAAGAACTGTCTGTAACTCCAATTCCAGGAGAACTCCAGTTCCAGGGGAATCCGACACCCTCTTCTGACCTCCGCGGCATTGAACAACACAGGTGCACAGACCTACATGCAGACAGTACATTCATACACATAAAAATAAAGGCCAGCCTGGTCTACAGAGTGAGTTCCAGGACAGCTGGGGCTACAGGGAGACCCTGCAAAAAAAAAAAAAAAAAAAAAAAAAAAAAATTCAAAAAGTGAAGAGGTAATTATGAACTACATTTCCAGGTAAGAAGCCACTCCTAATTGAACATTCTGCAAAGGCTGATTGCCTGATTAGAACTGGAGTGATTACCGAGAGCTTGGAATGCTAAATTATTTTGGGCTATCTTGGCTCCCTTTAAGTAGTCATGAATTGTCCTAACATTCTTGTGACTATTAGGTAAGTCCTTTTGGAACGCATAAAAGGAACCATGCATGCCCCACCTCGTTTCCACAAACCCATCAAGTAGCAGCTGAGGCCTCTATGGGGGGGGGTTCTCCCAGTTTTCTGTAACTCTTCCCCCTGATGTTTCCAGCAATGTATTTGAAGTGTTTTGATTTATGACTTTATTCTGTTATTCTAAAGACTTCACAAAACAGTTACTGCATGGAATTGTGGGTAACCTAAATCTGTGTTCCCAGGTCACGGTCACTCATATTTGCCTCCAGAATAAACAATCTCTTATTCTCTTTGAGGTGTGAGAGTTGTGCTTTTTATTAATATAAGCTTGCAGTGGTTCCAGAAGCCCCTGAGTGTGTTCCTTTATATAGATAGCACTGCAGTAGTATATTTTTGGATCAATTAGATGAATATGAGAGATGTTACAAGTTAATATTTACAAATCTGCTAAAAGTGTATATTTTGCAAATATTTAAACTTACAGTGAAAAAAATTAAAGAGAAAAATGTGGAGGGCATATTAGTTTTTCAAAACTCTTCTAGAAGATGTGTGATTAAAAAAAAAAAAAAGGAAACCGAACATTGCAGCCTGGACCTGCCTAGACCCTGGACTGGCTCTAGTCCATTGGAATGTTGTGTGTTTTGTCATGAGGAAGAGGGGAGGGCAGCGGCCGGACGACTGCCTCTTGGAGATTCTGCTTGGTGACTGGGTCCATGAGGCTTATATTTGAAGTCTAGCCTCTCTTTGAGTGTGACTTCAGATTCTGGAATGATATTGGAACCAGCCTTATGTTTCACCCAAAAATAGGCTTTCAGTGCTATTTTCAGGCCTCTCTAGTTAAGATCGGCACCTTCTTAAATATGCTTTCTTCTTTGAAAATATCCCTGCCATGTGGGCTGTTTGTGTGAGTTCCTATTGCTACCATTTTCATCATGCTTCTGTCAGAGCAAGTATTTTGTGTACTCATTATTTCATTCATTATGTATATACCAGGCAGTGTTCAAGGTTCTGAGTATATCATTGTGGAAAAGCAGGTATGGACCTAACTACCTTCATCATTGTGAAGTATGTATGTTTTTAAATTTTTATTTATTTATTTGTTATTTTTTATGTGTATTAATGTACTATCTGCATGTAGATTGGTGCACCCATGTTGTGCAATGCCGCGGAGGTCAGAAGAGGGCTTCAGATTCTCCTGGAACTGGAGTTAAAGACGGTTCTTAGCTGCCATGTGGGTGCTGGGGATCGAACCTGGGTCCTCTGCAAGAGCAGTCGGTGCTCTTAACCGCTGAGCCATCTCTCCAGCCCCAAAGTATGTATCTTAAGGCAGGTAGAAAATCAGTGTGAAAGAAAATCAGTCCATAGATAGATGACTACATAACAGGGCATAACACATGCCACATAGGAATAGAATATTATTATTAATGAGAAGAACAAGGGGGGCAGTTAATTTTAAGTGGTGGGAGAAGATAAACCTCTTTGAGGAGAGCATTTAAGCCCAAACCAGGAATATGAGAAGCAGCCAGCCATGCCAAAACGGTGAAATCATATTTCAGTGAATAGTAACAATACACGGAAAAGCCCAGTGCCAAGAATCTGGCTTACAATGGACACTGAAAGAGGGACACCATTGGAGGAGTAGTGAACAGAGGTGGGGTGAGGGGCTAGTGACATATAAGGAGAAGAAAAATAAGCTCGAGGAGAAACCATGTTAGTGAGCATGGAAAGCTGAAAGATTTCTGGAGAGCTTGATTTATTCTTGAAAGATAATTCTACTGCTCTCTGTGGATTAGACTGCAGGGGGCGATGTTGAGAGGAGGACCCCATTCAGGAAACATGCCATCCAGGTGAGACTGCAAGTAGAACATCCCTAGTGTCACTCTGGTTTGTATCAACACAATTTCATTTCCCACTTGTGCTTTCCATCCATGGCAGGACAGCAGGGAGCTCTTCCATTCAGTGGAGGATCCAGGCTGGTGGAGATGGTCGCAATCAGGAACAGGAACAGCCAAGCAGACACTGCCCGGCAAGCCCTCCACCAAGAAGCTTCCTATCACTTCTGTCCATTTTACTTTCTATATTGCGCTGTGTGGACATCTCCAGGTCCAGGAGCCATGGGATATACGCCCTTCAGGCAGGGCACACTTCAAAGAAAGAAAATAAAAACTTAAGGTACAGTGATACGACATAATACAGGACACCATTACTGTGATGCGTCCAGTAAACAGAAATGGACAGATCTAGGATCAGCTACTTTGGGGATGGGATGACTGGATGCGATGGGCTTTTGTCAAGACCTCCCTAGTAGACTGGGAACCCCGCGAAGCAAGCTGTGGTATTCATCTTCACCTCTCCAAGGCACATTGGTTTCACAAATAAATGAGTGGGATCCCAGAAATCTAAAACATACCTCCTGCACGGAACATGGCTTGGATGTCTCTCACAAGGGCTGAACTAAGAGAGAGAGAGAGAGAGAGAGAGAGAGAGAGAGAGAGAGAGAGAGAGAGAGAGAGAGAATTCTCTTCTCAAACTCAGCATAGATCCTTACTTGGGTTCTCTGTAGGGCTGAGAGGGAAACTGATTTAAGCAATCTTCTCTGCCATGGACCTGTGCTGGGGATAAACCTGTCTCACACCATCCAGTTCCCTTCCCTCTTAGGTCTTAAATTTCACCCATTTCTTGTCCATTGCAGGTCCCTTTACACTGTAAAATAGAATAGAAGAGTGGATGTCTGCAACAGTGCCTTGGGAGAAAATAGATTCTAGATGTAGCCAATAAATCCTGCACAGCATAGAACTTCCTTTTAACAAAGAGAATGTCAGTAGAAGGGGAAGGCTAGCAGAAAACAAACCATCAGAAATGCCCAGAGGAAGCCTGCCCTCTGGCTTCCGCAGCCAGCTACGGTGGGGGGTGTCACTGGTTCTCCCTTCTGCTGTGCAGCTCTTCAGCCCTCGCCCCTAGGAAACTCGGAGTAAGAAAAATGACCTGCTGTGCCTGCAAGTAGCAGGATGATGGGTCCCAGTATGGTATGTGGTGCACACACAGTGACTCAGCTTCTCAAGCATAAGGGAGATGCTCACATCCTCCATGCAAAGCACGAAGTGGCTCTGAGAGGGTTCCCAGGGTCATCCAGCCTCCCCGTAGGGTCAATGGGGTGAGGTAGGGGGTGGATGGAGGGTACAGGAAGCATGAGGGTGGTCTGCTTTCATTTCTGCTCAGAAGACCCCTCTGAGCCCTGCTTTAGAGGTTTACTTCTGATTATCCACTAAGTTCAGCCCCTGGGTGGTGGTGGGCATTGGTATGGAAGGGATGCTGCTCCCAGACCTTCACTACTGGGCCCCAGTTGTACCTGCTGGTGTCTCTCTCCAGGTCTCTCTGGCCCCCCCAGGATCCTGTAGGCCTCTCCCTCTCCTTTTATACCCACAGGAGGGAGCAGAACCCCTGGGAAAGGCTAGGATAGAAGGCGGAAAGTAGAAGGTGAAAGTGGCTTGCTCCCTTCAGAGGAGTGGTCAGAAAGGATGTCTGCACAGCAGGCAAAGGTGGTCCACAAGCTCTCCCACGACCCTGCAATTCTTGAAGTTTAGGCCTTAGACTCAGCCCTGGGTTCTTTGTCAGAGAAAGAGCAGGCTCAGGTCTAACTCTCAGTTCCCCGGGCACACTTCAGGAACTAGTAGGTTTCCTGTGTGAGAAGATAAGAATCTGTATCTCTGGGGTTTGATTTAAGTTACTGAAATGTTATCTGAGAATCCCTTCCCCACAGCCTATCTTTGAAGGCTGAGATTCCTGGTTGGGAGTGGGACTGGCTCCCTCTTCCTGAGATCACTTTATAATTCAAATCTGGGGTTGGGAGATGGCTCAGTGGACACAGTTTTTGCCATGCAAGGATGGAAGTTCAGATCCCTAGCACCCATGTAAAAGCTAGACATTTGCCTGTAATCTCCCAGAGCACGGGAGACAGAAGCAAGATCCTTGGGTCAAGATGGCTAGCTGGACTAGCTAGAGTCAGTGAGCTCTGAGTTCAACAAGCTCGGTAAATAAAGTGGAGAATAATCAAGGAAGGCGGCCAATATCAATTTGGGTTCTTCACACACACCAACACATATGCACATACATACATACATACATACATACATACATACATACATACATATGCCCCTCCACACGTGTGCATCTGTACATGTGGAAATGCATATACACACACACATGTAGCACACACACAAGGAAAGCCCTAAGTAAACCCTCTGTCCTCATCTCCTCACATAGACAAGCAACACTTTATTCACTTCCCCTTAGCTTTGATGTAGACCACATCACTGGCCCAAACCACCTAATGTTTGAAACTGTTCTCAGAACATTCTGTCCTCCTGTCCGCAAGGAAACATGGCTTTCCTCTACACATACCACCACCATCCCCATCCTCAGAGAAGAGCAGTCTTTTGCTTTCCTCTCCTATTCTCCAGGGAAAGATGCATTTCCTAAATGTCTGCAGAACTAGCTAGTCTCGAGAAAAGGAACACCACATAGATCATTAAATGTTCTAATTCAAGACTTTAGATTCACAAAACCCAGAACACTTGACCTATAGATGACAGTAGCCTGCGTGTCAGAGAAGCAGACAACCTGACATTTGTACCTGTCCTGGTATTTGTATCTACCTTGTTGCCCAACTACTTGACCTGCCTTCCCATAACTCTCTAGATAAGCATTGTGTCTACAGCTCCTAAGCAAGGTGGCCTTTGTGGGTATGGGACTTTTTGTTGTTGTACAAAATACCTGACAGAAAGGAGGAAAAGATGTATGCAGTTTGTGGCTTCAGAGGGCTCAGTCCATTATGATGGGGAGGAAGGGGTAGAACAGGTCACATAACATGGCCAGGAAACAGAGTACAGGACAGGACAAAGACAAGATCTTGCTCCCGAGGACACTCCCCACAATGGCCTACTTCTTCCAACCAGGCTCCGCCTCCTCCTTTCACCACCTCACAATAATAAGCTGCAACCTTATGAATTCAACAAGGGATTGATCCATTGATGAGGTCAGCAAGACCCAATCATGTCTCAAAAGGTCACCAGCTGGTAATCAAGTCCCCAACCCAGGAGCCTATGGAGGGCATGTGATATTCAAGTCATAACAGTTGGCAATAGCCTGCATCTTCTTTGCCTTGCTAGCTGGCCAAATGAATCTTTTCCCTTGATTCAAGAACTTGACCTTCAGTCATGGGTCTCCTCTGTTGCTGAGCACTGAGTATGGGTTCAGGATCATACCTCTTCCTCAGAGGAATAACATCTCAAGGCATCTGGTATATTCCTGTTCTAGTTACTGTAACCAAATACTGAACAGAAAGCAACTTTGGGAAAGATTTATTCTGGGTCATAGTTCTCAGATATAACCCACTAATGTTACAATATCAAAGATGCCCCATAAGGAAGAACTGGTCAAGAAAGTAAGAATCGCATGGTGGCACACGCCTTTAATCCTAGCACTTGGGAGGCAGAGGCAGGCGGATCTTTGTGAGTTCAAGGCCAAGCCTGGTCTACAGAGTGAGTTCCAGGACAGCTGAGGCTACAGGGAGACCCTGTCTCAAAAAGACCAAAAAAAAAAGGAAAGTAAGAATCTAGGGTGTTAATGAGATGGTGAGCTTTTCCTTCCCAGCATCCCCTCCTCTTAGTGCAGTGCTTCTGCATGGGGCCACACGCATGTGACTCTGTGAGGTTGCCTGCTTTTCTGAATTCTTCAGAATAAACTCTTCTCTTCTAATAATGCTTTCCCTCATGCTCTGGGCTGCTCCCAACATCTTGGGTTTCTTTCCCTTTTCTCTAAATCTCCCTTCCCTTCCCTGCCATGCTAGTCCACTATATACCTTGCCAGCTCCTCCAGCAAGGTAAGAAGGAGGGGAGAGTTGGGCCAGCCTCTCTCTCCTCTGGGGTTGAGCGGGATGGCGAGTGTCGATGACCCGAAAAGAACCACACGGGGGTCGGGAGTCTCATCAAAGCAAGGACTCACTTTCTTGCATCAGGCAGCTGCTTATATTTGCTTGGCGGGAGGGGTGGAGAAAAGAAGGCAGGAGAGGAGATACATAGAGTGGGGAGATAGCTTTGAGCCAACAGTAATCCGCCACATTGGTTGTATCTGGGTAGAAGCGCTTTCAGGTCAGGCTATGCTGAGTCACTCCTATGTGGAAGTGACTGGCCAAAGACAGGTCGCCAAACTCCAGTCAGGCTCAGGGGATTACAGTAGGCTGCATTCTCTTCCATGCCATGAGTATGGAGGGCCCACAGGGCCCAACAATACCTGACCTCTCTGCTGGCTCTAAGCCCACATGGCCTTAAGGCTTTTTCCCTTTTCCATTCTTCTCCTAAGGGCAGCTGTTGCTGAGATTTAGGGCTTGCCTGCTCTGAATATGTTTTTTTTTTAATTCTAATAAAATTGTCCTTAAAGCTTCTATTTGAGTCCATTCTTAAAATCTTTTATGAATGAGACTAAGAACTCTAAAAGGGGGTCATGTTTCTCCCCTATATCATTCCTGTGGAGAAGGCACAACAGCTGGAATGTATCAGTCCATGGTGGGGGTAGTTCACAGGTGTTTGTTCCTATGAGGGTGGTAGGTGGGAAGCAGAGATCTTGGATCAGAATCAGAAGTAGCTTTCACCTTAAGGCCCACTCCTAGCAACCCAGTGAGGCCCCATGCCCAAAGGTTCCATAAGGTCTGAGGTGGTTTGAATGAGAATCTCCCCTATAGACTCCAAGTATTTGGGCATTTTGACTCCAGTTGGTGGCAAAATGGGAGGTCTTAGAAGGTGTGGCCATGCTGGAGGATGCACATCACTGGGGGTGGGCTTAGAGAGTTCAACAAGCCTTGCCAATCTCCAGTTGCTCTGTCAGTGCTTCCTGTGTCTGTTTGAAGATATGAACCTCAGGTTTCTGCTCCAGCTCCTGCCACCGTGTCTCCCTGCCAGGATGGACTCTAATTTCCTAGAACCATCAATCATAAGCTCAAATAAACTCTTCCTTTTATAAGTTCCCTTGGTTGTGGTGGTTTTATCACAGCAACAGAAAAGTGATTAATACAACTCCCAAAACAGTGTCATCAGCTGGACACCAAGTATGATGGGAGACATTTCAGATTCAAACCATAATAGCATCCAATCCTCCAATGAATGAAGGTGGTGTCCCAAAAGTGCCTCGCTCTAGAGGCAGGAAAAGAAGGCAGGGGGAATTTCAGGATCAGAGGGAAGATGGGCTTAGAAGAAAGAGGAAGGTTGGAGTTGAGCAATGGTGACAGTAGGAGATAAAGGACTAACTAGGTGCTTTGGTAGAATTTTTCAGTGTAGACCTGAAGCCACTGTCCGTTCCTGTTTCTCAAGGAGCAAAGAGAAGCCAGGTCCCAAAAGTGAGCACTAAAAGCATTTCTTAGCAAACATATTAGCAAGCTTTGGGTAGCCACTATGATGATTTCTTCAACCCACTCAAACCCTGACCTTCCAGGATCATTCTAGCATGGGTCCCAGAAATTGAATCTGTCATATGTATTTGCATTTATTTATTTATTTATTTATTTATTTATTTATTTATTTATGTGCATGCCACAGAGATTAGGGGATAACTTGCAGGAGTCAGTCCTCTTCTTCTACCAGGTGGGTCCTAGGAACAGGACTCAGGTTGGCAGGCTTGGAATCAGGCAACTTTACCTGCTGAGCCATCTTGCTGGACCCAGGAATTGAATTTAGCAGAAAGTGCTAGAACTTGGAGGTAGGCCATCTACCCGGGGAAGTCAGAGCAGGGGAAAGATGCAGTGAGAAATGATAGCAAGCCAGGGTCCCAGGCTTCAGGCCCTGGAAAGTTGACCCTCCTACTCAGCAGATATTCATCCCCAAATATGTACTGGGTCCCTCTTTGCCAGTAATCATAAGGTTCAGAGAGCCCTGAGGTCCTGGAACCCCAACAAGTCAGCCTGTTTCACTCACCATCTGCTCTCCAGAATGAACAAATCTCACAGGCAGGCCTGTTGGCTGGATGTGGCTGAAACCAGCACCCATTCTTCCTCTGTGGCTGTGTAAATGGGGCAGAGGGCACTAGCACTGGCCCTGAATCATGTTCTGAGGCATTTGATGTCACCTGCTACTTCTAGAAAGGGCACAGACAGTGCCAAGGGGCCAGACACCTGCTGCCCCCAGCTTGCTGAGAAGCCCCGAGGTTAGTGCCAGGTGCCACCCAATCAGGCCTGCTGGTGGTTCTCTCATCCCCCAGGAACATTCAATGTTTGGGTAGAGGCGGTTACACAGCAATGTATTTTGCTTTCAGATGGTAAATTAAAAATCAGACATCTGATTTTAGAAGGCAAAGCACAAAACCCAATTCCAGAGTAAATCTGTACCTCATTCCATCAATATTATGCCTCATTTGTGACACTTACAGTGGGGTGGGATTCAGCGGACACAGCAACCAACAGTTCCTTCCATCATTGCCAGACCTAGTGGAGACAGATTTCATGTGGCGTGCTAGCTAGCTAGCTGCACAGAGTGGCACAAGCCATTGAATGCGAACTACACAGCTTCCTCCTCCTGGTGTCCTCTTCTAGGCTGTGTCTGCTGCATTGCAAACACTGAGCTAATGAGTTCATCATGGGGTCAGCTCTGACCTGAGCTGACCAAGCCAGTCAGCTGCCAGCTCACAGGCCCAGGAAAGTAGGATAGACTTGTTCACTCAGTGACCTCAGATGAAAATCTAGTAAATTGTTGACTCCTTCGCTTATTTATGAGTTATTACATGCATATAAATGAACATATTTTATTAGCTGGTACAAATTACATTTTATCAGTAGAAAACCTGCATTTGAGCAGCCCAGGAGGGTTTGTGCTGTGCAGGCCATTGGCCACCTGGCCCACCTCAGCAGCCGCCATCCAATGCTAGAACCATAGAAAGGAACTGTGTGCATGGATAGAAGGTCAGTCAGGGATGCAAACACTCTGTGTCCAGCTGCCCAGGTGGGGGCCAATGGATTCCAATCCCCCCTCCTCAAGCTACTGATACTGTGGTAGAAAGTATAAACTGCTGGTGCTGCAGCTTACTGCCCTTGGGAGGATCCAGCAGTGTCAGTGGTTCAAGGCTGCATAGCCAAAACTGAGGAAGAAACCAACAGGAAGCAAACTGAGTGACCAACTAGTCCTCAATATTTACATTTGAGATTAGCAACAGAAGGCAAACAAACAAAGGGGGAAAATAAAAAACAAAACAACAACAAAAAATACACATGCCAAAAACACAATGGAAAATCAACAATATGGGAAAAGCTCAAAATAAATCCCCACAGATCTCAACCAATCCTGTAGAAGATCCCAACAATGAGATCTCCCTGGAAGGAAACCAAGACACCCACCTTAGAAGAACAATTCTAGACATATTCAAAGACTATAAAGACCAAATCAGAGAACTAAAAGGAGAGAATGAAAAACTCATGAAGGAACTAGAAGGAAAGAATGATGAACTCCTGAAAGAGCTAAAAGGAGAGATCAACAAACTCAGAAAAGAACTAAAGGAAGAGAAATACAAACTCTGAAAAGAACTAGAGGAAGAGAATGACAAACTCCAGAAGGAGGTGGAAACATTGAAAAGATCTCAGGCTTAAAGGGAAGAAGAAGCTGACCAGCAAAGCAAGGAGCTACACAAAGAGAATGAAAAGCTCCTAAAGGAAGTGGAAATGCTGAAGAAATCACAGGAAGAAATAAAAAAAGGAAATTGAATATTCATCCAATCAGCAGGAAAGGATGGGAAAAAGCCTCAGAAGCAGAATAGATGAAGCAGAAAAAAGAATATCAGACCTACAGGATAACACAGTGCAGCTAGAAACCTCAAGTAAAGATTATGAAAAATTTAAAAAAACCCACAAGATTGGAACAACCAGGAAATGTGCGACACTATGAAAAGACCAAACCTCTGCATCATAGGGATAGAGGAAGGAGAAGAATCTCAAGAGAATGGTATTGATCAGATCTTCAACAGAATAGTAGAAGAAAACTTCCCCAAGCTGAAAAAAGACAAACCCATAGAAATACAAGAAGCACATAGACCACCAAATAGACAAGACCAGGAAAGAAATTCCCCACATCATATCATAGTTAAAACACTAGATGCTCAAAACAAGGACAAAATACTGAAAGCAACAAGAGAAAAACAAGTTACATATGAGGGGAAACCCATCAGAATTACACCTGACTACTCAGTGCAAACTATGAAAGCCAGAAGAACATGGACCAAAGTATTCCCACTGCTAAATGACTTTAAATGCCAACCCAGATTACTATACCCAGCAAAAATGTCAGTCATAGTTGAAGGAGAAAGAAAAATCTTTCAGGATATAAACAAAATGAAAGAACACATGTCAACACTTCATAAAATACTTGAAGCAATCCAAAGAACAAAGGAAAGGAAACAACTATCCTTAAGCAACCCGAGAGAAATTACCAAAAGCATAACAGAGTAAATAAATACCTAGACCAAGAATGCAAATGAAAAATAAGTTGAAAGGATACAACACACATCTCTCAATAATAACTTTAAGTATTAATGGTCTAAACTCCCCAATCAAAAGACACAGACTGGGAGAATGGATTAGAAAACAGAATCCATCTATATGCTGCCTCCAAGAAACCCATCTCACCCTCAAGGACAGACACCACCTTAGAGTGAAAGGATGGAAAAAATATTCCAAGCAAATGGTACCAAAAAACAAGCAGGAGTGGCTATATATCTAATATCAGACAAAAGAGACCTCAGAGTAAAATTAATCAGAAAAGACAGAGAGGGTCATTATATCCTTATCAATGGAACAATTAACTAAGAAGATCTCACAGTCTTAAATACTTATGCATCAAATTCTGGTGCACTGAACTTTATAAACACAATCCTCAGGACCTCAAGACACAGATTAATCCCAGCACGCTAATACTGGGGGTCTTCAATACCCCACCGAACCACCTGGATAAGTCAACTGGACAAAAAATAAACAGAGAGACATCAGAACTGAACAATGCAATACATCAAATGGACCTCACAGATATCTACAGAATATTCCATCCAAACACCAGAGAATATAACTTCTATTCAGCACCTCATGGAACATTCTCCAAAATCGACCACATACTGGGACACAAAAGAAACCTCAACAAATACAAAAGGATTGAAATTACTCCATGCATTCTAGAAGACCACAGTACAGTAAAGCTCAATATTAACACCAGGGTAAGCCCTACTAACTATAAGAACACATGGAGACTAAACAACACAATCCTGAACAATGAGTGGGTCAGAGAAGAAATAAAGAAGATATAAAAACATTCCTGGAACTAAATGAAAATGACAATACAACAGAACAAAACCTGTGGGATACACTAAAGTCAGTCCTAAGAGGGAAATTTATAGCCCTAAGTGCCCATAGTAAAAAAACAAAAACAAACAAACAAACAAAAAACAATAGAAAGAGGGCTGGAGAGATGGCCTAACGGTTAAGAGAACCGACTGCTCTTGCAGAGGACCCGGGTTCGATCCCCAGCACCCACATGGTAGNACCCTCCATGTGGCCAATGATGGATAAGACCCCAGAGAGACTGGGGCAATGTAAGACAGGGCATGGAGAGGCTCTTCGGCAGACCAGAGTCATAGCACCCAATGATGGGCAAGATCTTTCTGCAGTCAGTCAACCTAAGACAGGGGCCAAACCTAAGCTGTTTGTATCCCAAAGACAGGTAAGACTGAGTTTGCAAGAATAGACAACCTAAGACAGGGGCTATGTTTCTCCTCCTGCATTACAAAAACAAAATGGGGAATTGTTGGGCCCTGTGGGCCCTAGAGAATGTGGCTTACTGTAACCCCCTGATCATGACTAGATAGAGTTTAGCAACCTGTCTCTGGCAGGTCACTTCCACATAGGAGTGACTCAGCATAGCCCGACCTGAAAATGCCTACAACCAATGTGGCAAATTACTATTGGCCCAAAGCTATCTCCCCACTCTATGGATCTCCTCTCCCACCTTCCTTTCTCCACCCCTCCTGCCAAGCATATATAAGCCACTGCCGGATGCAATAAAGTGAGTCCTCACTTCAACGAGCTCCAGGTCTGGTGTGTTCTCTTGCTGACCGTCAACACTCATCATCCCACTCAGCCCCATGCACCAAGGAGGCCGGCTGGTTCGAGCCTCCTCTCCCCCGTCCCTCTCCAGGTGATGACACACTCCCCGAGTTGCTTTTGATAATGCTGTTCATCACAGCAAACCTGAGAGCTGGGCACAGAAGGGCATGCATAGCACTCAAGAGGCTGAAACAGACAGACTTCTGTGAGTTCAAAACTAGCCTGATCTATAGTGACTTCCAGACCATCCAGGACTATGTAGTGCCACCCTGCCTCAACAAATAAATAAAAATAAAAACAAAAACATAGCAGACTAGAACAGAAATTGGTACCAAAAGTGGGGCAATGCTGCAATAGACCACCCCATATTATTTTGGGGAGGATTGTGGAGGCATTTTGGAACTTTGGGCTGAAAAAGCCATTAATGTTCAGTTCAGTGCTTAATGGACTTTTCTGTTGGAGCTTAAAAGATAAGAGTGCTGAAAGAGGGCCTGGAGGGTTGACTCAGTGGTCAAGAGCATGGTCTGCTCTTGCAGAGGACCTGGGTCCAATTCCCAGGACCCCATGGTAGCTCACAACAATCTCTAAATCCATTTCTAGGGAATCTGACACCTTCTTCTGATTGGATAGGCATTGCATAACACAGGTGCACTTGCACACATGCAGGTAATATATTCATATACATAAAATAATAAATTATATATAATTTAGTAATATATAATTATATATCTAAAAGAAATGTAGAAAACAGAGACCTGGCTTGTGAAATTTCAGAGAGAAGCAAAGACTCTATTAAGGCTGGTCATGTGATATATTTGAGTTAAAAATCTGTGGAAGTGTCAGGCATGGTGGTGCACGCCTTTAATTCAAGCACTTGGGAGGCAGAGGCAGGCGGATCTTTGTGAGTTCAAGGCCAGCCTGGTCTACAGAGTGAGTTCCAGGCCAGCTGGGGCTACAGGGAGACCCTGCCTTGAAAAGACCAAAAAAAAAAATCTGTGGAAGTGAAACCTTTGTTTTACTGTAATAATTGATGCTGGTTAGCTGGGACTGAAGAATCAGCTATGATTAAGAAGACACCAGTATCATTGAGGTGAAATCTTCTCAGAAGTATTTCCTCAGGATCCATACAAACAAGCTGTGGTCCAGAGGAAGCAAAGGTTGCCTCTGAAGCTGGATGCCAAACTTGGCAATGTATGAGTCTTCTATGTGGTACTGATTTTTGAAGGCATGGAGGAGTGTGGAGGTATGAATGAGTGTTTTTCCACATAAGCTCAAGTATTTGAATGCTTCATCAGTTGGTGGCATGTTGGAGACCACTGCTATGTTTGAACTCTGCAGAAGGCATGCTTGACTACATGTGCAAAATTGCTGGTAGCCAAGAGTATCTATGATGGCAGAGCCAGATATGCACATGTGCAGATGCAGGTCCTGAAGTGGTGCAGTGTCCCTTATGTTTAAATTAGATAAAAACTATGCCTTTTATATTGTGAATCCCTTAAAAAATAAAAAAATTAAAATTAAAAAAAAAACAACTATGCTTTGTTTACACCATTGTGTGAACATTTGCTCTGTACCTTGCAAACAGGCCACACTTTGTTGCTAATTGTTTCCTGAGCTCCTGCAGAGAAATGTCCTTTGATGTGCATAGTCTTGTTCCTGAATACCTGCTTAGAGCACTCCATCCTTTGAAATAAACCTTTGGAAGTTAGAGGCTCAGAGACTCAATGCTTTTTTTTTTTTTGGTCTTTCTGAGACAGGGTCTCCCTTTAGTCCCAGCTGGACTGGAGCTCACTGTGTAGACCAGGCTGGCCTTGAACTCACAGAGATCTGCCTGCCTCTGCCTCTCCAGTGCTAGGATTAAAGGTGTGCACCACCACACCTGGCCACCCAACTTTCTTGTACATAACATTTTATTGTTACATACCGCATGGTCCCTCTTTGTGTTCACCACTACCCAGCCACCCAGGATGTAACAGACTGGTGCCCAATAAGGGGCTGGAATTGAAGGGAAAATAAAACAACAAAAAAAGGAAACTAGAGAGTAGATGGTAGCCTTTATTGGCAGGGCAGGAGAGATGGCTTAGTGGTTAAAAGTACCAACTGCTCTTGCGGAGGACCTGGGTTCAATTCTCAGCACCCATGTGGAAGCTAACAACTGTCAGTAACCCCAGTTCCAGGGGATCTAATGTCCTCTTCTGCCCTCCACAGGTATTACATAACATGGGTACACTTACATACATGCAGGTAATATANACACTTTTTTTTTTTGGTCCCTTTTTGAGACAGGGTCTCCCTGTAGGTCTGGCTGTCCCAGAACTGACTAGGTAGACAAGGCTGGCCTTGAATTCATAGCAATCCACCTCCCTTTGCCTCCCACGTGCTAGGACTAAAGGTGTGCGCCACCATACCCAGCTGACATTGAACACTTTTTAAGTTGTTTCTCAGCCATCTTCATTTGTGAAGTATCTGCTCGGCTTTTGACTATCTTTTGAGTGGGTCATTTGCTTTCTTCCTCCTTTGTTTTTTAAGTAGTTTCTATACTCTGGATGTTATTGCTCTATCAGATGCATCACTGGTGAAGGTCTCTTTGCAATCTGTGGGTTTCTGTTGATTTCTTTGATTGTTTTCTTTCACTGTATGGAAGTTCTTGAGTTAAGATTCCATTTGTCAATTGTTGACCTTATCTTTGGCACAAAAACGGACCTGTAGATGAATGGAACAAAATTGAAGATCTGAACCTGAGCACATCATTTCAGCCACCTCATATTCGACAAAAGGGCCAAGAAGACTCAATGGAGGAAAGACACCATCTTCAGCTTACAGTTTTGGGATAACTGGATCACCACTTGTAGAAGAATAAAACTAAACCCCTACCTCTCACCATGTACAATAGGATTAAAGGCATGTGCCACCACACTTGGCTACAAAAACAACTCCAAGTGGATCAAAGACCTCAATCTGAAACCCAAAACTCAAAAATGATAGAAGAAAATGTTGGTAATAACCTACAAGACATAGGTGTAGGAAGAGGCTTTCTAAATCAGAAAGACAGCAGCTGTGCAAAACGTGCTGCACACTTTTTAACATGTTTCTCAGCCATCTTCTCTTGAGTAGTCTGTTCAGATGTTTAGACCGTCTTTTGATTGGGTCATTTGTTTCCTTGTTCCTTTGTTTTTTGAGTTATTTATATGTTATAAATTAGTTCGATGTGTATAATTTCTTCGATGTGGTGAAGATTTCCTCCTACTCTGTGGGTTTTCTCTTCACCTCTTTGATTATTTCTTTTGCTACACAGCTCTTTAGTTTAATGAGGTCCCACTTGTTGATGGTTGACCTTATTTCCTGTCTGATTTAGAAAATTTTTCCTACACCTGTATTTTCTAGCTTACTGCCATTGTTTTCTTCTAACATTTTCAGAGTTTCAAGTTTCACACTGAGGTCTTTGATCCATTTAGAGCTGACTTTTGTGCAAGATGAAAGGTAAGGATTTAGTTCCATCCTTCCAGTGGTGATACAGTTTGCCAGCACCATTTGCTGAATGAAGATGCTGCCTTTGCTCCATTGGGTTTTCTTGGACCCTTTTTCAAATATGAGGTGGCTGAAATTGCATGTATTCAAGTTTGGGTCTTCAGTTTGGTTCCATTTATCTGTGGGTCTATTTTTGTGTCGATACTGTGCTGTTTTTATGAGCATGTCTGATAGAATTCTGCTGTGAGTCCATCTGGGCCTGGGCTTTTTTAGTTGGAAAATTTTCTATTGTTTCAATTTCCTGATAATGTTATAGGTCTGTTTAAGCTGTTGTTCTCGTCTAGGTTTGTATTTCCACAGTTATACCCTCATTATACCTACTTTCTGTTGCTGCTTGGGAATAATAGTTGTTTCTACCTTCCACTTTTTGGATTGCTTCAAGTATTCTCTGAAGAGCTGGTTTTCTGGATATTAATTCTTTTTATTTTATTTTATTTTATTTTATTTATTTTTGTATGTGTATGAATGTACTGTCTGTATGTAGGTTTGTATACCCATGTTGTGCAATCCCACGTAGGTCAGAAGAGGGTCTTGGATTCCTCTGGAACTGGAGTTCTGGAATTGCAGTTACAGACGGTTCTCAGCAGCCATGTGTTGGGGTGCTGGGGATTGAACCTGGGTCCTCTGCAAGAGCAGTCAGTGCTCTTAATTGCTAGGCTATCTCTCCAGCCCTGGACATGAATTCTTTCAGCCTATTTATGTCATGATAGATTTTTCTAATCCTTCAACCATAATAAACATTTTTGCTGGAGAAAGTATTCTGGGTTGGCATCTGTAGTATTTAGAACTAGGAATACTTTTGTCCAAGCTCCTCTGGCTTTCATTGTTTACATTGAAAATGCTGTAATTCTGATGCTTTTTCCTTTATATGTGACTTGTTTTTCTTTATCAGCTTTCAGTATTCTCTCTTTGTTTTGAAAATCTAGTGCTTTTACTATGATGTGACATGGGGAATTTCTTTTCTCATCCTATTTGGTGTTCTTTGTGCTTCTTGTATTTTGTATGGGTATGCCTTTCCTTAATTTGTGGACATTTTCTTCTATAATTCTGTTTAAGGTCTGATCAATATCATTATCCTGAGATGCTTCTCCTTCATCTATTCCTATGATGCATAGGTTTGATCTTTTCATGGTATCCCACATTTCCTGATTATTCCATTCCTGTATTTAAAAAAAATTCATTGTCTTTGCTTGAGTTGTCCAGTTCTGCATGTTATCTTCCAGTCTTAATATTCTATTTCCTACTTCATTCATTCTGTTCCTGAGGCTTTCTCCTGTCCTTTCCAGATGGCTTAGTGAGTGTTTCACTTCCCTTTTGTGAATTCATTCCACAGTTTATCATTATCTCCTTTTAGTACTTTGATTTATATGTTTGTGTGTTCTTTAAATTCCTTGAACTCTTTCACCATGTTTATGGTAGTTCTTTTAATATCTGTGACCTGGGTTACATTTAGGTGGTCCCCATTACAGGAGTCTTCTACAGGACTGGTTGTATTTGGTGGAGATTTATTTGTTTTTTTCATGTTATTTTTTTCTTTTGGATTTGCATGTGGGTTTCTTTTGTTTGTGATTCTGATAGGAAGTTCAAGTGTTTTCTTTGTTGAGTTCAAGATTGACTTTGCTTGTGTTCTTCAGGTGCCTTTGTTGTCTTCTTATTAGGTATGAAAAGCTGGTTGGTCTAGGCTTCAGGTTCTTCTGGCTTTTTTTTTTTTTTTTTTTTTTTNAGAAGGAAAGGAGGAGGAGGAGGAGGAGGAGGAGGAGGAGGAGGAGGAGGAGGAGATAGGAAGAAGAAAAGGAGAGATTACACTTTTCTGAAGAATTCAGAAAAGCAGGTGACTTACAAAGTCCTCCATGTCTGTGGCGGTTCCAAAAGCACTGCCCTGGGAGGTGGAACTCAGGGCAAGAAAAGTTCCCTATCTCATTAACACACTAGGTATTTCATCCACCTATTTAGTATAACTTAAGGTGAACCTGTCTTCCCAGGGGTGGTCCCATGACCACATTATTGACCAGTGAAACTAGAAAGGTAACTTTTTCAAGAGATAGTCTACAGATTTTATAGTGTTTAGCAGGCAATGTCATGGAGACTATTTGCTACACTAAGAGTCGGGGAATGATTTGGCCAATGATTAGGGGAATGATAAGCCCTTCTTTAGATAGTACCATTGTAAAAGCAGGGACCAGAAGTTGGGCCTGGCAGGCTTGGGCCTGGTTTTCAGGAATTTCTAGAATAACTGTGTCAATATAAAAAGAAAAGGCAATCGTGGGTTTGTTTGTTTGTTTGTTTGTTTGTTTTTTGTCTTTTCAAGACAGGGTCTCCCTGTAGCCCCAGCTGTCCTGGAACTCACTCTGTAGACCAGACTGGCCTTGAATTCAGAGATCCACCTGTCTCTGCCTCCCCAGTGCTAGGATTAAAAGCCTGGGCCACCACACCCAGCAGAAAAGACAATTGTAAGTCATCTAATTAGAACAATGAAAACAATGTATTAATTTAATATCCAAATTCACAAAATAAAAAGCTCCTGTGGTTTTCCGTGTTTTCTTTTTATAGTAATTGACAAGTGATTTCCTAGGAATTCATTAAACATACTGCTCATTAGTAAGACCACCAATAATTCTATGATACAGAGTCAAAAATGACTTAATTTTGAAAAATAGTATAGAAAAGAAACATGAGAAAAAGACTACATTTCTTTAAGTTTTGGAGCAATTGTAGCAGGTAAATGTTAGTATGTAACAAATGTAGCAGGAAGTGCTTATAGGTGTTTTTAAAAGGAGAAGTTACCTTATGTTAGCAGTAACATTTTTCCTAATAAGTTTTCTATTAGGATGTGTCAGATTGTGCAGGTGGTGAGGCTCTGATTTTGTTTACATTTCATGGTGGGACATCTTTGTTGGAGTGTGTGCAGATAGCCTTCTACTGTGCATCCAGCAAGAATTAACTCTCGGCACCACCTTCAGGTAGATAGTCACATTCGAGTAGCACAGAACATTAGGCAAAGTTTCTTGCCTTGTACCATTTTCTCTTTGTCAATAATGGATGCTCAAATAACCGTGTTTCAGATGCCCCAAATGTAGCCTAGGCTGTCTGCTATATAGTCCAAGCTGACCTCAGACCTATAGTAATCAACCTGTCTCAGCTTCCCAAGTGCTAGGATTCCAAGCATGAGCCACAACACCCGGCTTCTCTTTTATAAATTTCATCATTCTTAATAATAATGAGAAAACAACAAATAATTATTTTTAAAATTCATTCAGTGGCTGCTGTGACTGGTACTGAAGTTGTTGCTAAGGGCTCCCCTTTTCAGGAACCAGCTGGTCTCCTTCATCACTGCTTTTCCTTTGAGGCTATTGCCAGAGTCAAGTGTAGATTCCTGAACTCATCTGTTCTGAAACACATATTTAAACAGACTCAAGAATCTTTAAATTAAATTAAAGGCATGGCGACGCACGCCTTTAATCCTAGCACTTGGGAGGCAGAAGTAGGCGGATCTCTGTGAGTTCAAGGCCAGCCTGGTCTACAAAGTGAGTTCCAGGCCAGCTGAGACTAAAGGGAGACCCTGTCTCAAAAAGACAAAAAAAAAAATAAAGAAAGAATCTTTATAACCCAATATTACATCATTACTCTTCCAATAACCAGGCTTTACCTCATGTGCAAGCAGCCCCAAGTTATGGATCTTTAGCTGGTTCTCCCTCAGTTCAGATCCCATAGGAATGGCTTTTACAATGTGGACAAGTAACTTTTACCTAACCTTGCAAACAAAAAGTTAACCTTATGTCTTGAGATCATGTAATACTATTCCAGCTTGTTTATAATATAAAATAAACTTACTAGGCCTTGAGCTCCTCTTGTAACCTAAACATATAGCTTTAACTCCTCATGAACTTTCCTTGCCCTAGACCATATATATATATATATATATATATATATAGAGAGAGAGAGAGAGAGAGAGAGAGAGAGAGAAGGCAAACAGGTAATATATAAAAAATACTATATATATATATATATATATATATATATATATATATATATCTCCAAGGGACAGGTGACTAAGGAACAAAATAGAATGCAAACAAATTGTTATCATCTCTTAAGTTGCAAAATTTTACTTTTATTTATGTGTATGTGTTGTATCTATGTGTAAGTATACACATCTAAGTGCAGTTGCTCACAGAGACCACAGAGGGCATTATGTCTTCTGGAACTGGAGTTACCAGAGGTTGTGAACCACCTGACATGGGTCCTGGGAACTGAACTTGAGTCCTCGGCAAGAGTAATTAGTGTTATTAACCACAGAGCCATCTCTCCAGCCTCTAAGTAATCCTCCTTTAATAATAAAGTACCTTTCATAATAAAATACCTAGCATCAGGAATTTTATCATAGTAATGGAAAATAAAATAAATATATTATGATAGTGGGTCTGAAAGGGATCCCTAAATGAAGAAAAAGTGAATTTCTACTTTTATGTTCATTTGTTTGTTTGTTTTTATACAATTTCAAGGAATCTAGGATGCTATTACTGGCCGTTTTATCCCTTGACCTGCATGGGCCACAGAAAGCTCTTCTGGATGGTTGCCTCTATACCAACCCTGTAAGAAGTTAAGAGATAAAATACACACACACACACACAAAAAAAAAAAAGATCTGGGAGTCTTGTGCTGTGACTACAAAGGCCAGATCCTCACTTCTACATTGAAGTGAGAAAAAGAAAAGAAAAGAAAAGAAAAAAGAAAAAAGAAAAGAAGAAAAATCAATTTTGTAGTGCCAAGAATATACATAATCCTTTGCGCATCTGCTTGTCAGCTGGGCATACTCATCAGCACCTCGGGTGCCTTGACAAAGAGCAACATGGTGTTGTAGAACTGGAGGTGTGCAAATAAAGCTGGCACTTTCTTGCTTTAATTATAGACATGCTTGGCTTCAAAATAGCTCTGTGTGTTTAATACACAAGAGAGTGTATCTTAGGGTTTAAGCAAAGAATGCTGTACCACCCACTGCTTTAATCAGACCCCAAATCCCACAGCCCTGTTCAAGAAACTCGGATGAGCCATAACAACAAATACATGACGCCCTGATTAGACTCACTACTATTTTCTCACCATCTTGTTCTTCAAACTCAAGGTTTAAAACAAGCCCAGGGAGAAAGCTGGAGTGAAGTTTCTGGAGCAAAAGATAGTGGTAGTGACACAGGGAGGAAGAGCATCCCCTAGAGGGTTCTTAGCCTCTTTCATAAGAGAATTTAGGAATGGACCCTAATTGTGGCTTTAGGACGATTTATTAAAATTTTAAAGAAAAAGCCGCAAAGCAGGCCAGCTGGGAATCTCAGCAGCTGTGTTGAAGAGAAGAATGGAGGGGAGGAGGGAAAAGCCTGCATCGCAGTCAGACATGGGGCCAACTGGCAGCCAGCCACGTGGCGGGGAGAAGGAAAGTTTAGAAAAAAGGTAAAGAAATAAAAGATGCTAGGGCAGCCCAAAGTGTTGAGGAGGAGGAGGAAGAGGAGGAGGAGGAGGAGGAGGNATATTATAAAGAAGCTGAGATAGTATTACATGATCTCAAGACATAAGGTTAACTTATTTCTTTTATGTTGCAATGAGTTAGGGTAAAAGTTACTTGTCCACATTGTAAAAGCCATTCCTATGGGATCTGAACTGAGGGAGAACCAGCTAAAGATCCATAACTTGGGGCTGCTTGCACATGAGGTAAAGCCTGGTTATTGGAAGAGTAATGATGTAATATTGGGTTATAACACAGATTTTATCTTTAATTCTTTTTTTTGGTATTTTTGATGACAGGTCTCCCTTTTTGTCTCAGCTGGCCTGGAAACTCACTTTGTAGACAGGGCTGGCCTTGAATCCACCAAGATCCGCCGTACCTCTGCCCGCAAAGTGCTAGGATTAAAGGCGTGCCGTCGCCATGCCTTTAATTTAATTTAAAGATTCATGCAGCGTTTAAATATGTCGTTTCAGAACAGATAGAAGTTTCAGGAAATCTCCACTTGACCTCTGGCAATAAGCCTCTAAAGGGAAAAAGCGAGTGATGAGGGAGACCAGCCTGGTATCCTGAAAAGGGGGAAGCCCTGATAGCAAACAACTTCAGTACGCACGTACAGGCCAGCCACATGAATGAAATTTATAAAAATAATTATTTGTTTGTTTCATCAATTATAATATTAAAATAATGAAATTTATAAAAGAGCAAGCCGGGATGTCTTGCTCATGCTTGGACATCCTAGCCACTTGGGAAAAGCTGAGACAGGATTGATATACTATAAGGCGTAGTCTGAGGTCAAGCTTGGACTAAAGTATGAGACCAGAACAGGCGACTCACAGGCTACATTTGGGGCATCTGAAACACGGTTATTTGAGCATCCATTATTGACAAAGAGAAAATGGTACAAGGCAAGAAACTTTGCCTAATGTTCTGTGCTACTCGAATGTGACTATCTACCTGAAGGTGGTGCCGAGAGTTAATTCTTGCTGGATGCACAGTAGAAGGCTATCTGCACACACTCCAACAAAGATGTCCCACCATGAAATGTAAACAAAATCAGAGCCTCACCACCTGCACAATCTGACACATCCTAATAGAAAACTTATTAGGAAAAATGTTACTGCTAACATAAGGTAACTTCTCCTTTTAAAAACAACCGATACAGCATTTTCCTGACTACACTTTATGTCTACATACCTAAACATTGTACCTGCTACAGATTAGCTTTCCAAAACTTAAAAGAAAATGTAGTCTTGTTTCCTCATGTTTTTTCTATACTATTTTTCAAAATTAAGTCATTTTTGACTCTGTATCATAGAATTATTGGTGGTCTTACTAATGAGCAGTATGTTTAATGAATTCCTAGGAAATCACTTGTCAATTACCTATGGAAAAGAAAACACGGAAAAACCACAGGAAGCTTTTTTAAATTTTGTGAAAATTATGATACTTAAAATTTAATACATGTTTCATTTATTAATTAGATGACTTACAATTGTCTTTTCTGCTGGGTGTGGTGGCCATGGCTTTTTTTAATTCCTAGCACTCGGGGAAGAGCAGAGACAGGTGGATCTCTGAAATTCAAGGCCAGTCTGGTCTACAGCAAGTGAGTTCCAAGGACAAGCTGGGGCTACGAGGAGGAACGCTGTCTTGGAAAAGAAAAAAACAAACAAACAAACAAACAAACAAACCCACGATTGCCTTTTCTTTTTATATTGACACAGTTATTCTAGAAATTCCTGAAAACCAGGCCCAAGCCTGCCAGGCCCAACTTCTGGTCCCTGCTTTTACAATGGTACTATCTAAAGAAGGGCTTATCATTCCCCTAATCATTGGCCAAATCATTCCCCGACTCTTAGTGTAGCAAATAGTCTCCATAACACTGCTTGTTAAATGCTATAAAATCTGTAGCCTACCTGTTGAAAAAAAAATCTACCTTTCCAGTTTCACTGGATCAATAATAAGTGGTCATTGGGACCACACCTAGGAGGACAGGTTCACCTTAAGTTATACTAAATAGGTGGATGAAATACCTAGTGTGTTAAAGAGATGGTGAACTTTTCCTGCCATGAGTTCCACCTCCCAGGGCAGTGCTTTTGGAACCGCCACAGACATGGAGGACTTTGTAAGTCACCTGCTTTTCTGAATTCTTCAAAAAGATTGTAAATCTCTCCTTTTCTCTTCCTATCTCTCCTCCTCGCTACCTCCTACGCTCCTCCTCCAATCTGTTCCTTTAGTTCTTTCTGATGTTTGTCATTGTATCCCTCTAGGTCCTTTTTGAGTTTTTCATTCTCTCTCTTTAGTTCTCTGAATTCCTCTTTATGTTCTTTAATTTCTCTGCATAGGTCTGCAATTATTCCTCTAAGATCTGTTCATTGGGTCTCCTCCAAGGGGTTCCCATTGTAGCTGTCTCCTACAGGTTTGGTAGAGCTTGGTGCAGGATTATCATGTGCCTTTCCCATGTTGTCCCTTCATCGTGTCCCTGGCATGTGGTCTTCCCTTTTGTGGTTCAGATCACAAATAGCGATGGTTTTGCTTTCCTCCTTCAGATGCTTTTTTTTTTCCTTTCCTCCTCCTTGTTTATGGAGTATTGACTTGTCTACTTTTCAATTTTGTTGCTATATTGGATATTGGAAGCCAAAGCACTCTTCTCTTCTTGTTCTGAAGGTTCTCCAAAAAAAAGGCCACTTGGATGCTCACCGATGGGGGGGTAATGCCTGATCCCACCCAAAGGTGCAGACGCTCTGGCCCTGGCCCGAATCTCCGGACCTCTGGCCCGGCGCTTGGGTCCCTCCCAAGAGGCCTCAGAGACACGACCCCCTAGATGCAACCCCGGAAGGAACCCAGCTCCCAAGGTACTTGCCCCAGAATTTACAAAATTTCAAATGTTCTGGTTGTCCTCTGTTGGAACTGAAATCCCGGCTTGGCTTTGTGAATCAACTTTTCATCACTGTGACAAAATGCCTGAGATATTTGACAAGAAGAAAGGTTTTTGGTGTATATTGGAGAGGTATCAGCTCACAATTTATTGACTCCACTGCTTTTGGACCTGTGATGAAGCATGTATCACAGCAAAAATGTTTGTTGGAGGAGGCTGGAAGCAAAGAGAAGAAGGGGCAGGGGAGGGCTACAATATTCACTTCAAGTACATACTCCCCAGTGATCTAACTTCCTACAGGAGACCCCACATCCTAAAGGTCCCACAGCTTCCAATAACCCAACACTGTGGTGACCCAGCCTTTAACATGCAGGCTTTCAGGGAACATTCTAGATCCATACTAGAACAGCTGTGGAGTCCCAATTTCTTCCCTAGCACAGTCATACACAAGGGTCTGGCAGGGGCAGTTAGGTCTTGAGGCAGGAAGGGCAATGGTTTCCTGTCTTATCGAGTACAAGACCCCTTTTTAATTATATAAGCTCCCAAGCTCCCCTTCTGGGCTAAAATCCTCCTGCTGTTATTTACAGGCTGTGAGATCCCATCTTACTTTTCTGCACTGAGCATGTTCCTCACCCACCTATGAATAAAAGTAGCAACAGCTCCTGTTCCAGAGTACCTTGTAAGGGTTAAGTGAGTTAAACGCTAAGAAAGCTCTTCAAAGTTCTCTTAGTGAGCTCTTAGTTAATGCTGACTGCTTCGATTATTACTTGCTTGCATTATCAGATGGAATAAAGTGCCCGGCCTCCCCCAGAGATGTGTAATCCTTGGTACCCTGCCCCAAATATGTCAATTTACACAACAAAGAGATTCACTCAGAAGATGTGGTTAAATGGAGGACCTTCAGGTGAGGAGATTTCCTGGATTATGCAGGTGGCTGCAACTTAATCACAGCTATCACTTAGGGACAACATCTCTCCTGTGGTCTGAGAGTTGCTGGGAGGGTGCAGCAGAGGCCAGGAGGAGCTGAGGACAGCAGAAGTCTCTAGAAGCTGGCTGGATGAGGAAGACAGTTCTGTTACAAAGCCTCCAGAAAGAAAGTTAGCCCTGCCAACATTTGGTTTCAGCCCAGTGAGGTCTATGCTTGACATTCTCTCTAGATGATGTGAAGATGATGAGTTTGTGGCAATCTGTTGTGTCAGCAATGGGAAACTCATACGGTGTTTGTTTTGTATATTCTCTGGTTGATCACCAATGTCGTCATTCTTCCATCTTCAGTGTCATATTGGAATCCCGTCTGTAGTAAGTGCCCATAAAAACATATTAATTTATTTTACAAATGTGTATGTAAAGCATGACAAGTGGCACTGCCCAGAAAATGGACTAATATGGGAAATACCGGGGTAAATGTGGTTTCATAAATATTTGCCAGGGAATCAGTCTGATATTAACAACAAAATAAATTAAAAATTAAATGGAACCAACCCCCCCCACAAAACAACAACAACAACAACAACAACAAAAATCCGTTGTCATGGTGTACGTCTTTAATTCTAGCACTCAGGAGGGTCACTGTGAGAGCGAGGCCAGCCTGGGATGATCTACAAAGCAAGTCCCAGGCCAGCTGGGACTATATAGATTTTGTCTCAAAAACAAAACAAAACAAAACAACAAAAAAACAAAAACAAAAAACAAATTGGTTAACAACAAAAGATATTGAAAGACTATAATAATGACCAACAAGGGATCAATCTAATCTCTGTGGGTATTGGATGACATGAGAACACTTTCATCCATGAAGGTAATACACTCATACGCATAAATAAAAACAATAGAATAAAATAAATTTAAAATCCTAACAATAACAACAAAATGCAGTGGTAAACATAGAATCTGATTTCTCTAATTAGACTAATAAGATGCTTAGAAACTGGTGTGTGTGTGAGTGTGTGTGTGTGTGTGTGTGGTGTATGGCGTGTGTGAGAAAAAGAGAGAGATTTATATCAGTTCCAAACAAACAAAGAGGAAAACTTTATGCAATAAGTGTCAAGAAAGAACAACCATTAAAAAAAACAAAACCAGAAGAGTCTGATGGAAGTGAAGAGCCCCTGAAACCTCCTTCCTCTCCCGGTTCTAAAGCCTTTTGGAAGAAAGGCAGCCCGTTCATGAAATCCTGAAGGTTCTCATCGATTGTATCCAGCTGCAAGAGAAACAGATTGAAGGAATGAGTAGATAGTGCTTGATAAGTCCCTGCAAGAAGGGGCCCCAGAACTTAACCCTGGGGCTGGGCTGGAGGTAGGCAGAGCTTCCAGGTTTGTGTGTGGAGCGTCAGGAATGAGCTGAAGCCAAGGGTGTGAGCCACACTCTTGGTCAGGTGGACTGGGACTCCAGAGAGAAGTTAGTGGCATCCCAGAAAACAGGGAAACACTGGGCTCTGTAGTCTGGAACCAGCCCCTCCTCCAAAGGCCCTTTTGTTAGTGGCATGGTCCCCAGGCAGTGTTTCTGGGGGATGGTAGAGCCTTTAGGAAGTAAAGTTTTATGAGAGGTTAAAGACCTCCCAGGCCATTGGGGATGCATCTTTGAGGGGCATTGTGGGAATCTGGCCCTTTTCTTGCTAGCTCTTGCTTCTTTGCTGTTAGAACAGCTTGTTCCACCACAAGCCTCCCTACCACTGCCATCCGTCTCCCCCACTAGAAGCTGAAATCCATGGATCTACCTCATCTTGGACTGGAACCTCTAAAACTGTGAGCCAAAATAAATCTCTTCTTTTCATAAGTTAAGAATCTCAAGTATTTTGTTATAGTGGTTGAAAGTTCGGCTGAGATGGAGACCGTGATCCCAGCACTCAAGATGCTGGGATGAAGCCTGTGATCCCAGGACTCAAGACACAGAGGTGGAGCTGGTGATCCCAGCACTCACGACACAGAGATTGAGCCTGTGATCCCAGCACTCAACATGCTGAGATGGAACCCATGATCCCAGCACTCAAGGCGCCGAGATGGAGCTGGTTATCCCAGAACTTTTTGGAGCCTGTGATCCCAGCATTCAAGACGCCGAGATGAAGCCCGTGATCCCAGGACTCAAGATGCGGAGAAGGAGCCTGTGATCCTAGCATTCAAGATTCTAGGATGGAGCTAGTGGTCCCAGCACACAAGAAGCTGAGAGGGAGCTGGGATCCCAGAACTTTTTGGAGGAAAAAAAAAAATTAAAAGGAACAACAGCAACAAAAAGACTTGCTCAAAGAACTTACCCAAACAGTAACTTCTGCATCAAAAAAGTTAAAAAAAAAGACTTGAGGAAAAGATACAAGACAGAACTTAACATGTAAGGCAGAATGCATGAGTACGGGGGTGGGGCATGGATGGGGGAAGGGAATAAACTTGATTGAGAAATATTGTATGAAATGTACAAAAGCTCAATAAAAAAATTAAGGAAAAAAAAGAAAGAAGAAAGTTGAACAACACTGCTGAGGCCCAGATGGACTTCCTTCCTTTTCCCCAAATATTTGAGCTACTGAAAAAAAGGTTTGAAAGTATCATCTAGTTTTCAAACTACAGCTCTGTATGGGAAATTCCAGAAGAGGTAGGAGGATATTAAGGAAAATTTATCTCTACCATATACTGTCAAACTAAGAGATTCAGAATTGTCTGTATTAAGCATAAAATGAAAAGAAGTACTAAAGTCTATTTATGAACATTGAAAGAATGCATATTAAAGACAGATGAAAATCCTGGTTAAAAACCCCAAATTAAAATACTAAGCAGATTTCTTGCAAATGCATTTTGCAACTTAATGAGAACATAAATAAAACAAAGGATTAAAACAAGAAGATAAAAGATCAAAATAAGACAGAACAAAATATTGGATAACTTAAGGAATCAAATAAAATTCTGAGTAAGAAATAGAAATAATTTTTTAAAACTTCATTTGAATTTTTTGGAAATTCAGAATTAACACGCTAAGTTGTATTAAATGAGACTCTGTTATCTGAGCACAGACCAATTTGGTAACTTTATACAGTAATTTAGTGTTGCATTTTTTTTTGGTCTTTTTGAGACAGGGTCTCCCTGTAGCCACAGCTGTCCTGGAACTCACTCTGTAGACCAGGCTGGCCTTGAACTCACAGAGATCCGCCTGCCTCTGCCTCCCAAGTGCTAGGATTAAAGGTGTGTGCCACCATGCCCAGCTCAGTGTTACATTTTTATGTTAGTGTTATAAAGTTGCAGCGGAGAGACCACTCACTTAACCACGTGGAGTTTTAAAGGAGGGTTTAATTTAATTATGACACCTGGTAGACACTTAACTCAGGAGGACTGTGGCCACAGGAGAGGGTTACACAGTCTTTTATAAGTACAACAGCCAATCAGAGTTTAACATGACAGTTAAAGTTACCAACCAAAGGGAAGCGTGCAAAGCAAGCAAGAAATCATTCCTAGAATGACTCAGGGAAAATGGAACTTAATGGCATCTGCGAGTACTATCCCTGAGTTTTTATAATCCTTTATTTCATACCCCCCCTCCATTGTTGTGAGATCTTCAAATCCTTGAGGGAAGTTCATAAAAGCTGACCTCAGTAGGTGTTTCTGAGGTAAAGTGATCTCTGCTAGGGAGGGGGTGTACTGGGTCTTTAGCACCATGAGTTTGATAGGATTTACCCACTGGTTAATAAATCTGACAAGCAAGTTAAGGATGCATGGGCCACAAGTCAGAACAACCAGAAGGGTAAGTTTACTGGCAGATCCAGGAAGTCTTCAGCAATCAGCTGAGAAAGAAACTGGCTCTTTGGTGGGTCTTGACCCTAAACTGCCTAGCCAATTTTTAGCTCCTATTTTTAGCAAATTATCCTCTGAGGAGGTCACCCCAGTTGCCAAGAGGGAATCAGGGCACCGACTGTACTGATTTCTTCCATGCTGAAAAAGGATATAGGAAGTGGCAACTGGGGTACTCCTTGCTCAGTGAGTCTATCTAAAAGTGATTTTTCAAGACAGAGAAAGCCTGTAGAAGGTGGAAATATACTGAGAACACAGAAATCTTTCTGAAAATGTAGTCTAAGATTAGAATATTTAGAAAAATGTTTAGGTATGGTTTATTTTTAATATTTATTTATTTTTATTTTATCTGTATGAATTTTGCCTGCATGGATGTATGTGCACCATGTGCATGCCTGTTGCCTGTGAAGACCAGAAGGGGATGTCTGAGCTCCTGGAACTGGAGTTACAGATGGTTGTGAGCCACCATGTGGGTACTGGGAACCTAACCTGGGTCCTCTGAAAGAGCAGCCAGTGTTCTTAATCGCTGAGCTGTCTCTCCAGTCCTGAATTAGCCATGATTTAAGAGAGTGGAAACAAAACTGACATTATTGTGGTTGAATACTGCATTGCTTAGCTTAACGGAGGGCACAAATAGTATTCCTTTAATAATGATCACACAACTAATTTCACAACACAGAGTTGAATGTAAATCATAATCCATTTTCTAAGATATCTTATTAACTACAATGCTACAATGTCTATTCCTTACCTGGAACTCTAATCTGCCAATGCTTAATCACATTCATTTCTTTTTAAAAAATTTTTTTAAACATTAAAATTTTTTTTAAAATTTTATTTATTTCTGTATGTGTATGAATGTACTGTCTGCAGGCAAGTTTGTGCACCTGTGTCGTGCAATGCCACGGAGGTCAGAAGAGGGTGTTGGATTCCCCTGGAACTGGAGTTCTCCTGGAATTGGAGTTTCAGACGGTTCTTGGCCGCCATGTGGGTGCTGGGTATCTAAGCCAGGTCCTCTGTAAGAGCGGTCGGCACTCTTAACCACTAGGCCATCTCTCCAGCACCTCATTTCTTTTTGAGAGTCAGAGCTACCCAGCTGCTAAATGGCCTTCAAGTTCAGTAGGCACATCTTGCTCATAAAATCAAGTTGAAATCTTTCAGTAGATTGAAACCAGAATGTTTCAAGTCTGAAATCAACCCTTTCTTCTTCATTTTACTATTAAAAGTTGTAGATATATATGTAAAGTAATATTTCTTCTTACCTGAATGCAACTCTATTGTTAAAATGTGAATCCCTAAACATGTTTTGAAATTAACCTATTTCTTGTAAGTTACTATTTCTTATAACTTATTTTCACATGACATAATTTTGCTATATGTGTGGAGTGTATATATGCATATTTTTGAGCAATATAAAACCAAAGGGAACAAGAACAACAAATAGATTTGTTCAAAGAACTGACTGAAACAGTAAACTTCTACACTGAAAAAATTTAAAAACATTGAGAAAAAAGATGCAAGATATGTATGGCAGAATTTATGAGCTCTGGCGGGGCTGGGGGGCATGGATGGGGAAATGGGTCTAAATTCAATTAAGAAATGTATGAAATGCACGAAAGTTCAATAAAAAAATTAAGGAAAAAAAAAGAAATAAGCTGATAAGGATTACCAAGCCCATCCAAACTGTCTTCTTCTGGACTGCATGCAGCTGGTTCAGGAAGGTAGAACCTTACTTTTTGAGCCAAATTATCTTGTTAGGTCAAAGAAGATATCAAAATTAACACTTGCAAGAAACATAAAGTACATCTTTCAGTAGCCATAGGTAACCCACTATTTGTCTGTGTCCATTTAATCCAAATCTGTTAACAGGGAGTCCAGTGCAAGCCAGGAGTGGACTAAAATTAACAACTCTGTATATTTACAATCCTATTCAGGCCATTAATAAACTAGCTTAAGTGTTCATACCAATTTAATATTTAATACAGGTATCTTATCCTTTTACTATACCTTGAAGTACCATGTGATGTGTATATAAAGCTTGGACCAAAACTGAACACTCTTAAATAGACCTTGACTAGATATATATTTTGCTTTTTAAACTACTAGACCGAACCTTAGAAAATTAAGCTTAGTCATAAAATCTCACCTTTTTCATTCCATTACAAACCCCCTCATATTTTCCACTTGCATAGACTTTCTCATCATCTTTATATAAATCCTTACTAAAAATATCTCCATCTCTTTATAAATCATTATTAAAAATATCTCTCTAACATTTTTTCACCTCATTTCCTTTCTTTTTTAATTATTTTATTTTTTTATTAATGCTTTGTGTATTTCATAGATCATTTTCCAGTTCCAGGCGTATTTCCCTTTCCCTCCCCCCATCCCAGATCATGCATTCTGCCATAACTTTCCTGCATCTTTCTCTGTTTTTTCCTTCATTTTTTAAACAATAAGTGATAATTTATGAGTACAAGCATCCTTCATGTAAAACCAATTTGCAAGCAGTTGTGCCCAAACCCACACAGTCCATGGGTCCCACCATCCAGTAGGGGGGGCTTGTATGTTCAATCAAGTTGATCCAATGAGTGTCCAGACAATATTGTTGTAGTTTCACCATTCACCCCAATCGCAGCCCTTACATTCTACCACGCCCCCTCTTCCACAGATTGTTCCCTAGGCTTAGAAAAGGGGCACAGGTGGATGAGAAGCAAAACAGTCTACTTTCTCTGGAGCTGTTGTCTTGGACTCTGGTCAATTCTGGCTGTTTCCTTTCATGGGCTGACAGTTTGTCCAGGAATAACCTTTCGATGGTGGTGTATTAAAGTCCCCTACTTGATGTATGTGCTGGGTTAATCTGAGCTTTGAGATACTGAAGATTGTCTTACAAAGTTTGGTGCGCCAGGATTTGGTGCGTATATATTCACTGATTGTGATTTTATGAATTTTATGTTTTCGGACAATTGTTCCTTTAATGAAGATTAAGGGCCTCTTTGTCTCTTTTGATTTCTTTTGCTTGATGAAGTCTATTTTGTCTGACTATTCAAATAGCAACACCGCTTTCTTTTTGTCACCATTTGGCTTGGACATATTTCCTCCATCCCTTCACTTTTAAGTTGTGCCTGTCCTTAAAGGTTGAAATTGAAAATGGTTTCTTTGTAGACCACGTTCTAGATAGTATTTTGTTCCTAATCCTTCTTCCAGTCTATCTACTTTTGATTTTGGGAGTCACGCCCATAATATTTAAGGTTATTAATTGAAAGATGTGTATGTTGTTTTCTTTCACTTATTATCCATTTTGGGCTTTTATTATCTGATTCATTCCTACATTATCGTTTTATTGTTTCTCTTGCTAGGTTGCTTGAGGATGTTGCTCCTCTCTTCTGCCCTTGAACTGCTTCAGATATTTCTGGAGAGTATTGGTTTTCCGGACATTGTCTTTCTATCATCTTGGTTATGTCTTGGAAGATTTTTTCTCTCCTTTCATACTGTAATCGACATTTTGCTGGTGACAGTTTATTCTGTGTTGGCATTATTAGTCCTTAACACTGGGAAGCTTTGCTCCATGTCTTCTTGCTTTCATGGTTGAGGCGAGAAGTCCGTTGTATTCTGATGGGTTTCCCTTTGTATGTGACTTGTTTTTCTTTTGTGGCTTCAGAATTTATCTTTGTTTTGCGCATGCTAGCATTTTGACTATTATAGTGGCATGGGGTTTTTTTTTTTTTTCTTTTCTTTCTTTTGAGTTTGTTTTTTATTGTTTTTCTTATTTACTTTTATTTTTTATTATTTATTTTTTTAATTTTCTTATTTCTGTATGTGTACGAATGTACTGTCTGCAGGCCAAGTCTGTGCACCCGTGTCGTGCAATGCCACGGAGGTCAGAAGACGGGTTCGGATTCCCCTGGAACTGGAGTTCTCCTGGAATTGGAGTTTTGGCGGTTCTCAGCCCACCATGTGTGTGCTGGGTATCGAAGCCGGGTCCTCTGTAAGGAGTCGGCTTCTTAACCGCTAGGCCATCTCTCCAGCCCCGGTTTGTCCCTTTTTTAGTTTGGGGAAGTTTCATCTATTATTCTTGAAGATCTGATCAATACTATTTCTTGAGGATTCTTCCTTATTCTATTCTATGATGCAGAGGTTTGATCTTTTCTGTGTCCCATTATTTCTGTCTGTTCCACTTTTGTGTATTTTTAAATTTTTAACATTTATTTGAGTTTTTTAGTTGCCTGTGTTATCTTCTAGATCTGATATTTTTTGTTCTGCNACCTACTAATGAAACACAAGCAAATTAGATATATAGGGATTTAAACATTACTAATTGTTATGTAGGTTACTTTGGTATAGACACGTGTTTGTATCTGGTCGTTGATCATGAATTCCATGTTTTTTTCTTTAAATATGACAGGGCCTCTTACGTGGTTTATAATATATCCTAACCACTAGAGATCGTAAGCTTGTGGCATCAGCCATGGGTTATTCTCCAAGGAGAGAGCCATAGCCAATTAATTCGATTTGGGATATAGAGGCATATGGCTGCCACTGCCTGCACAGTATTTCCAGGAGGTGAGGTGTAGCTGCTGCTGGACCGAAAGAGTCTTGCTGACTTCCAGGAGACCTTATTGTTTAATTGGTTTAGTGCTTGACTTTGGTAACCACTCTCTGGTATTCCAGAGACCATTGTACACTTGCATGGGGTGGTCTCATTACATCTTTCCCATGTTTACCTCAGGTCTTCGACAGCAGGGCTTATCGCCTCTCTTCCTACAAATATCCCAGTTTGGAGGCAAGCAAGGCTCCTTTTACCTTTTGTGGTGGCTTGGAGCCCCTGGCCAATATCTCCTTTGACTATCCATTGCTATGTCAGAGCTCCTGTATTTACATATTTTGCTAAGTGCATAGGCTTCAGGAGACTTTAGTATTATTTTGGTTCTGAATAGAGAATTAATCCTTTTCACAGTTCCTATGTTCATTAGTCAATTAAATAAGGCAATTTTACCTATTTTAGAGCTTACCTCTATACCGTGGCTCAGTTCAGTGGACCGACATTTATCATACATCATATTTTCTTCCTTGTTCTCTTGGGGGAGGTAGGATGGTAAGAAAGTCCCTTGTATGTATAACCTTGGCGCACCTACGACGGTAAGTTTCATTAGGAGTCATTATAATAGTTGTTACAGGTAGGACCCCCAGAGGGGTTCGATGTTTGTGGCACTCTGAGGCTTTTCTTCTTCACTCGCACAGTACGTGCCAAGCTTGCTGTGGCGCTTTTGGTACATCCTACTCATGCAAAGCTTGTATTTTTCTTTCTCAGCCATTAAGTTGGTGACATTTTAACCGTTGGATCTTACACAATCTTTTCATGTATTTAGTTTTAAGATTTGAGTTGTAAGGTTTTTGACAAAACGGTTTCATATCTATGATGACACACACCCTTTTTATTTTATTGGTTTTTTTTTTTTTTTTTTTTTTTTGACCCATGAGTGTCCAGAAGGTAGTTGTATTTTACATACCTATAGTGTGGAATGAAGGCACAGATTTCAAGTTCATCCATGCTGTTTTGGTTTACTCTATGTGATTAACTTGGGAAGCAAATATTAAAATTTCAAGTTATAAATCATCCTATAGAACGAATGCAACATATGTGATATGCACAACAGAACAAAATTCTAGAGAACATTTGTATGTGCCAATCCCAAAGTAATTGATATACTGTTTTTAATTAGAGCTAATGTGGATAACAGCAATTTTTATCTCCAATTAACTCAGATAAATTACCGTTTTATCAGAGCCTTTAAACCCATGTTGTTGTTGCGAATACGTATGTGACACATACTTACTTTTACTACGTTGTAAAACTACCAAAAAACTGTAGACAGAGTCTGGGAAAAGCTGGTCCTGTAGAAACTCATGTCAATTAATATGCATTAATCGAATATACACCCGTGTCCCTATCCCATCCCTCCCACCCTTCCCGATTTCACCCTTTCAGTCAGTTTTGTTCCAGTCTCTTCTGTGTTGTTCTTTTAATTCATAGCAGTCCTCCTCCACAAGAAATATTTATAACTGGGTTATGCGCACTAGCATCCACCTATGAGGGATACCGTGTGTCATTTGTTTTTCTGGGACGTGTAACTCCACTTAAATGATGTCTTCTAGCTCCATCATTTACCTTGCAAATGTTCATGTGTTGTCTTTTCCGTCCCTAGAATTCCATTGTTCCAATGTACCACATTTTCTCTATCCCCTTCATCAGTTGAGAGGCTTGGGTTGGTTCCCCTTTTAGCGATGTGTTGATGAGCGTGAATGAAATACATCGTGCTGAAAGAGTATCTCTGCATAATTTAGATGCGTCTGTGGGTATATTACCCAGGAGTGGTATGACTGGGTCCAATGGCAGGCTCATTGAGTCTTCCAAGGGTTCTCCACACTGCTTTCCATAGCGGCTGTTGATTTACATTCCCACCAGCCATGGAGAGTGTTCCTCTTTTCCCCACCAACCTCTCCAGCACTTGGTATCATTGGTTTCTTGATCCTACCCAGTCTTAATTAGCGTAAGACGTATCTTAAAGTGTTTTACTTTGCATTTCCTTAATATTAGCGATGTTGAACACTTTTTTTTGTTTTTTGTTTTGTTTTTTGGGTTTTTGAGACAGGGTCTTCTGGTAGCTACCAGCTGTCCTGAACTCACTTGTAGAACCAGGCTGGCCTTCTTGAACTCAAAAGATCCGCCTACCTCGCCTCAAAGTGCTCGGACTAAAGGTGTGCGCACCACACCCCGGCTTGAACCACTTCTTAAGATGTTTCTCAACCCTCTCTAATTCCTCCTCGGTGAAGTCTTTTTCAGATCTTTGCTCCATCTTTGAGTGCGTCATTGTTTTCTATTTTTGTTTTTTGCGTAGGGTATACTCTGAAATTAATGCTTTGTCAGATATTTTGCTGTGACGGTCCCTCCCACTCATGGGTGTTCTCTTCCTTCCTTTATTGTTTCTTGAGACGAAGCTTTGAGTTTAATGAGGTCCCATTTGTTAAATTCGTGATCCTATTTTCCCATGTCACTGATGTCTGATTTAGGAAGTTTTTCCTACTCTTATGTCCTGTAGGTCTACTGCCACGTTTCTCTTCTATCACTCCAGAATCTTTGGATTTCACATTGCGGTCTTTGATCCATAGGAAATTGACCTTTGTACAGGGTGAGCGGTAGGGGTTCAATTTCATTATTCTAAAGGTGCTAACCCTTTTGCCAACACCACTTGTTGAAGATGCTTGTCTTCCCTCAAAAGTTTTCTCTTGGCCACCTTGTCAATTATGAGGTGGTGAAATTGTATGTGCTCAGGTTGGCTCTTCAGTTTTATCCCATTGGTCAACGGTCTGTTTTTGTGCCAGTACCAAGCTGTTTAAATGACTATAGCCTTTTGTTAGTTGAAGTCTGGTATAGAGCTGCCCCCTGTATTGCTCTTTTGCCCAGGGTTTTGCTTTTTGGGCTATTCGGGTGCTTTGTTTTCACATGAAATGAGGCTTTTTTTTCCAAAAATGTGAAGAAGCTCTTGGGGATTTTGATTGGATTGCATTAAATTGTTTATGAGTTTAGGTAGAAATGGACATTTTTTACTATATTGATTTTCATCCATGAGCATGGGAGGTTCGTCCATCTTCTGATGTCTTCTTCAATTCACCTTCTTCAGAGGTTTTAAAATTTTTGGTTGTAGAGATATTTAGAGATCAGGTGTCTTTGGTTAGGTTTTTGTTCCTAGGCATTTTATTGTTTGGGCATGTGAGTGGGAAGGTTCTCTTGTGTTCTTTCTTCAGTTGCCTTACTTGTTGGTGTAGGAGAAAGGCTACTGACTTTTCTAGATTAACTTTGTATCTGCACCCTTTGCTGAGTCTTAATCATTTCTCGGAGTTTTCCTGGTGGTGGAGTTCTTAGCATTCCCTTATCTAACACTCTCATCAGCAAAAAAGGGTTAGGGTGACTTCATCTTTTCCAATTAGCACTCCTTACTTTCCTTTTCTTGCCTTATTGCCCTAGCAAGGGTTTCAAGCACTCATATTAAAGAGTGGTGACAGGGGGCACCGGCCGAGTTCCTACCTTCACAGGGAATGCTTCTGTCATTTCACCATTTTATGATGACATTGGCTGTGGAGATCCTGTATATGGCTTTGGATTTACATTAGAGGAATGATCCTACCAACAATTACTCCATAGAACTTTAACATGAAGGATGTGGTTTGTCAAAGGCGGCTTTCTTCTCATTGGATGATGGTGTGGTTTTTGCATGTTCAGTCCATTTATATTGCTGATGCTACTTATTGATTTTTGTATGTGAAACCATCCCTGACATTCTCTGGTATGAATCCACTTGTCATGAGTGTGGCATGATCTTCTTTGCCATGATCTGGTGTCTGTATACAATTTGCCAGTATCGTTTCTACGAATTTTTGGCAATCTGTGTTCATCTAGGGAGATCAGGCTATAGCTTTATCCTTTTTGTTGGTTCTTTTGCCTTGTGTTTTGGTAACAGAGTGGTGCTGGCTTCAGTAGAAGGAGGTCTGGAAACTCCTTCCAATGGTTATCAAACACTTGAGTAGTAATGGTGGTTGAAAGTCTTTTGAATAATGTTGTATCAGATATTCTGCGTAAAAACTATCTGGGTCTGGGCCATTTTGGTTGGGAGTTTGCTTATTAATCTTCAATTTTTCTATATTATTTGGTCTATTTAAGCGTGTCGATTCTCTTCTTAAGGTTAAGCTGTGCTTGTTGTTTCCCAGGATTTCACGATATTCATCCATTTTCTTCTAGGTTTTCAAAAACATAGTATCGCGTATCGATTTTTAAACCGTATATCCGTTGTTGTCTGATCTTTTCATTGTTGTTGCTGTGATATTTCCCCTTGATCACAGATTCTATAGATTGGAGTCTGTTCCGTTGACTTTCTTTTTGGTGCTAACTGGCCTAGAGGTCTGTCTACTCTTGTTATTTCTCTCAAAGAACCAATCTTTGGATTCATTGATTTTTTTGTTGGTTTTCTTTGTTTCTATTCATTAATCTCTATGCTCTGATTTTCATGTATATTTGTGACGTTAGGCATTTTGCTCAGATTGTTATTGAGTCTCTCATGTCTCTCTAACGCAACTGATGCGAATGTTAGATCATTCACGTTGTGCTTTTCTGTTTTTTTTCTAATGTAGGGTCACTAGAGCTATATAAATTTCCTCCTCGTGACTGCTTTTAGAGTGTCCCATATTCTGGCTGTGTGTGCTTTATGCATTTCATTCAGTTCAGGCTTGTTTTTCTTTCTTCTTTATTCTTCTTTCTTTATCAGGAGAGTGTTGTTATCTCCCTGTATTCTTGTAGGCCATAGGGTTTATCCTGGTGCTGACATTGAGCTTTATCACACTGTGAATACTGCGGTCCGATAGAATGCATGAGACTATTTCACTTTTTGTTGTCATTTGTGTGTGTTTCCAACTGAGCTACCTCAATGTTATATGGTTTCTATGTTGCGAGAATTTCCATGCAGTGCGGGTGCTGTGAGAGTCCTGTGTCTTTCTCTGGTGTTGGGTGGACATATTCGATAGCTGTCTTGAGGTCCATTGGTGTATTGTATCATTTCAGTTCAGATGTCTCTCTGTTGATCTTGTCATGTTGATTTGTCTAAATCCTCCATTCTATTTCTGAGCTTTTTTTCCTTTCCTTTCTTCTTGATTGGATGAGTGTTCTATTTCCTTTTTCATTTCATCCTGTGATTTCTTTAATATATTCATTTCCTTTTTGAGTTTCTCAATCTCTTCTTGGTGCTCCTTACTTCATTGGTTGGCTTCCTTTTTCAGTGTTTTAACTTCCTTAAGGTGTTTGTTTTTTTTTCTCTCTCTAGTTCTTTCTGGAGCTTGTCAATCCCTTCCTTTAGTTCTTTTTTTATTTTTTTATTTATTTTTGTATGTGTATGAATGTACTGTCTGCATGTAGGTTTGTGCACCCGTGTCGTGCAATGCCACGGAGGTCAGAAGAGGGTCTAGGATTCCCCTGGAACTGGAGTTCTCCTGGAATTGGAGTTACAGACGGTTCTTAGCCACCATGTGGGTGCTGGGGATCGAACCCAGGTCCTCTGCAAGAGCAGTCGGTGCTCTTAACCGCTAGGCCATCTCTCCAGCCCCCTCTTCCTTTAGCTCTTTTCAAACTTTGTCATCGTATCCCTCTAGGTCCTTTTTGAGTTTTTCTTTCTCTTTCTTTAGTTCTCTGAATTCTTCTTTATTTTCTTTAATTTCTCTGCATAGGTCTGCAATTATTCCTCTAAGGTTTGCATCTGGGTCACCTCCAGGGGGATCCCATTGTAGCTATCTCCTACCGGGTTGGTAGAGCTTGGTGCGGAATTATCCTGCACCATTCCCATGTTGTCTCGTCACCATGTCACTGGCATTTGGGTTTCCCTTTTGTGATTCAAATCTCAAATGCCTTTTCAGTGTGTTGAAGGCTGAAAGCTTGTTTTATTTTTCTTGCCTCCTTCCGGTGCTTTTTATTTTGCTTTTTTTTTTTTCTCCCCCTTCCTTGTTTATGGAGTGTTGACTTGTCTAGGTTTCAGGTTTTCACTTTTGTTTATATATTTTATATTGGAGGTCTAAGTCACTCTTCCTTTCCTGTTCTGAAGGTTCTTCTAATCCACTGGATACTCTCTCCTCAATTCCAGTTGTTGGTGGGGGAAGGGATTCCTGACTTAGCCTGAGCCCCAGTACCCTACCCGCCTGGAGCAGTGGTGGGCTGCTCCAGGTGATCCTAGCAGGTCTGGAACCTGAGCCCCAGACACAGGACCTGACTATGGCACCTGAGCAAGACCCAAACCCAGGACCACTTCTGGCTACTAGAGGGAGCCACACTGTGCAGGGGCTTAGGGCTCCAATCTGGGCCCGCCAGCCACTAGCACCTCTACCACAAACCAGCAAATCAATTTTCCAACACCCAGAGAGTCAGTGTCCTAAGCTTTTACTTGCTTGGAGCAGTGACGGGCTGCTCCAGGTGATCCTAGCAGGTCCGGAACCTGAGCCCCAGACACATGACCTGACTATGGCACCGGAGCAAGGCTCATTTCCTTTCTTAATACCATGTGACATAACAACATTCATAAACAGATTGACCCTTAGTTGTGGAGAATTACTAAGTAATTAATATTTATTTCCCATGTAATGAGATAGGACAGTTATCTCAAATACACTAGTATAAACTGTGAGATGTCCTTGAAAGCCTGGGAGCAGGTTTTGAATGACCAATTCTCTTTGAATGGTTAAAGATGTTTTACCTAGGCCTGGCAAATGTCCCTACATGTATAACACATTCAAACATAGAAATAAATTGCACCCTAGAACAGAAATAATCGTTCCTTAAAATGAACTAATATTCTTAAGGACCAAGGACTGCAGTATAATTTAACAGTTTTATCTCACGTAACAACTTACTTATGAATCAACTTGAATATCAAGTAAATCATTAGCATTAAACATGAAACCTATACATTTAAACAGTCCCATAAAATAAAAACTGTGGTTAGACACAATGTCATGACAAACTAGTTTCAAACCCAAAACTTTAACACCTTGATGAAAACTCTTAATCAGAGTAAAATGTAACTCTAAGTTTATAACACTCAAAATAATAACATTTAAATTTCACAGTTTATACAGTACTGAAGTTGTCTAGCTGTGGGGTAAATTTTCCTATTTTTATTTTAAGATTAATTGGATTCTTGGGTCAGTTATTTGTTTCTGATTCAGGAATTCTACAGTAATGATCTTTACATTTTAAAACCATCTGGGTGGATTTTTGTAAGCACATGTTCTAACCCAGCTCATGAAGCAGCCTACTTCTCACAGCTACTGACAGGTACACTACTGGGTCATTACCTGTGAGTCCCAGCTACCAGACATAGAGGCACTACCTCACAGATCCTGCTCCCTACCTCCTTCTACCTGGGAACTAGAACTCTCAAAAGAGTGCCTGTGTTTGGGGAGGGGGCAAACTGGGAGGAGGATTTAGAGACTGCCATGTTGTCTGTCTCTGGTGCTGAGCCTGGGCTTATCTCCTCCCCCACCCCCGCCCCTCCACCCCCACCCTGCTGCACATGCTGTTGTCTTTTTTAATGGGTTGAAGAGATGGTTCAATGGTTAAGAGTACTGTTCTTGCAGAGGACCCAAGTCTGGTTCCCAGCCCTCATGTCAGATGGCATACAACCACCAATAACTACAGCTCCAGGATCTGATAGCCTCTTCTGGCCTCCACAGACACTGCAGTCTCATGCACACACACACACACACACACACACAATACACACACACACACACACACATGCACACAAAAGAAGTAGAGATAACAAGCATAACTAGAAAATCATATTAATTACAAGTAAGGATGCAACCACAAAGAATGCAGAGGAAAAAAAGATAATTGTTAAGAAGCGCAAAGATGATTTGTTACAAAGATATTTGCTATTCTTTTAAATTTTTTGAAAAATATTTTGTATGTTATTTTTATTTTATGTGTATGAGTGTGCCTGTGTGTATGTAAGTGCACACATGTTGTACAATGCCTGCATAGGTCAGAAGAGGGCATTGTATCTCCTGGAACTGGAGTTATAGAAGGTTAGAGAAGCTGCTGTATGGGTTCTGGGATTGAACCCTGGTCCTCTGTAAGAGTCACCGATGCTTTTAATTGCTGAGCCATCTCTCCAGCCCCAGATATTTGCTATTATTGATGTGAACATGAGCAAAGAAACCAGAAAAAGAACTATTGTTTTTTTTTTTTTTTCATTTTTAGCTATAAGTGATAATCCATGAGTACAAGCATCCTTCATGCAAAACCTATCTGCAGGCTGTTGTGCCCAAACACCTACAGCCCCACC
>VZQC01000747.1:374567-434122 GCA_009823505.1 Rhizomys pruinosus | reverse complement strand
GGTCTTCCTGTAGCTCCGGCTGTCCTGGAACTCACTATGTAGACCAGGCTGGCCTTGAACTCACAAAGATCCGCCTGCCTCTGCCTCCCAAGTGCTAGGATTAAAGATGTGCACCACCACACCCAGCCCCACCTACAGTATTTTCATCCAAATTATCACTCTGGTATAAAGGCAGCAAGGAAAACATTTTCATTCTTTTTTCTTCTTTTTGAAACAGGGTCTCACAATGTAGCTCTGGCTAGCCTCAAACAGTCTATGTAAACAAGACTGGGCTCAAACACACAGAGATTGCTCAGCCTCTGCTTCCCGAATGCTGGAAGTAAAGATGTATGCTATCATACTCAGCCCAAAGAAAGCAAACAAAGCAAAACAGGTAAAATAGCATCCATAAGCCTTTGGGAAGGAAGTCTATAAGGATCCATGCTGAAGCTGACTTCCTGGGTTCTGTTGAGTTCTGTTTTTATCCTTACCAGCTCTACAATTCAGGCAAGTTGTTTAACCTTTATTCTGCCCCTGGCTCCTCATCTGTAAAATGGGAACCATAACAGTTACTCTTTTGGGCCTGTTTTTATGGAGCCTGTGAATCTATCTGTCATCTTTCTACCTATCATCTATCTATCTATCTATCTATCTATCTATCTATCTATCTATCTATTATCTATCTGTCTAGGTAGCTACATCTGTATCTATAGTGCTCAGAACAGTACCTGGCTCATAGTAAATACCTTGTGAATGTGTTTCTTCCAATCAATATTATATATCATTGTGATGAAGAAATCTATCCCGCCAAAAGCCTAACTGAAAAATGATCAAATAACCTGAGGGAAGTACTGAGTCAGATACAGGGCTAAGATAAAGCAAAAGCAGCATCGACAGAGAGAAATATGTTTGCCGAATACATTGCAAGTACATAAATCTTGACCGAGTAAACAAAATAAAACACCAAAGCAATCAGGAAGTGGCAGAAAGTAGGGAAAGCACGAGGTGCTGGCCATTGAACCTTCTGTAGCAAAAGCTTTCAATTTGCTTGTGTAAAAGCTGAGCAAGTAATTAGAAAGCTATCTTAATGACACAGTCATGGTTTTCCTTATCTGTTCTTAAACTTTTAAGAACACAATTCTATGAATTTTAGTATTTTTTCATTTTAGTTTCTCTTGTTTTCGACTAAATGTTCACCCAGCTAGATTTTGTATTTTTATTTAATAGGACATATGACATGATTCCATTGTTTTCTGTGCTCATCAGTCCCGCCCCTACCATTGTAGAACGATATACTAGCAGAAATTACTGGTGGCAGCGAGTCCCGCATTGATCTTTTCATTTGTTTCTTGAATCTCTATAATATGCATGCAAAAACCCAGTAAAGTCATTATTTTAAAACAAACCAATTAAATAACCATCTAAATTTATAAAGCACTTCACAATCCTGTAGGGAATGACTCACACCTGCTCAAATACATCTTGTTCTTAAAAGAAGAGATTTGTATGTATAATCAAAATCAACCTTTTCATATTTTGTCAAATATTTTCCACTCTATTACTTAAGCATTGGGGAATAGTTCTCTCTTGTCAACACCCAGCTGGAAATAATAGCTCATATGTGATGAAAAACCATGGCTATGGGGTGTGGAGTGATTCATGGGAGGGAACACAATCTCTCATGTTAGAGGGAGAAGATCTCTACCAAGTAGCCTGTAATTTTCCACGATGCTGAACAAGGAGGTAGGGCTTCTGTTGTCCCCATTAGTCTATGAGCATCCTGAGGGTGAAGCAAAGCTTTGCTCATCTGTCTTGTCTGTGCCTTGCATAGAGCCTGCCTTACAAAAGTGCCCAGAGAGTGTTTGCTGCACAGATCAACAGCCCTGTTGTCTGGCCTATATCTGCATGAGAGCAATAGTTGGGATAAAAGGATGTCTTCTCTCAGGATCACCAAGATTGAAAATATAATCAGCCATGTTACAAGCGCACCACTAGAACTAGGCCTGGGTTCCATTACCTAGTTTATTACTCACTTTTCTGCTCCTATAATAAACACCAAGACCAAAAGCAACCTATAGAGGAGTTCATTTGGGCTTCCAGTTCCAGAGGGAGAGTCCATCATGGTGGGGAAGGCATGACAGGAAGCAGCGGGCATGGTAACAGAAGCAGAAAACAAAAAAAAAAAAAAACAAACAAAAACAAGAAAAAAAAAAAAAAAAAGAAAAAGGAAAAAGAAAAAAAACATAAAAAACCAACCAAAAAAAAAAAAATAAAACAAAAAAGAAAAAACAACAAAAAAACCCAAACAGCACACCAGCATGGGATACCTAAGCCTATGGGGGATGTTTCTCATTCAAACCATACCTACCCAGGTTCAGTTTTTTCTTTTTTTAATATTTTATTTATTATTTTACATGTATGAATGTATTGTCTGCATATATGTCAGCAGGCTGAAGTGTTGTGTACTGTCAGTGGAGGTCAGATGAGGGTGACAAATCCCCTGGAACTGGAGTTACAGATGGTTGTTAGCCACCATTTGGGTGCTGGGAACAAAACCTGAGTCCTCTGCGAGAGCAGCCAGTGCTCTCTTGATTGCTAAGCTATCTCTCCCATCCCCATTTGTTCTCTTTTAGAGGCAGCAAAGAAGGATTGATTAAAGGACAATGGTTCTGGTGTCATTCCTGATGAGGCTTATGAGCAGTGGAACAGCATCTGGAGAAGGGCAGGCAGGGGCACTTCTTAGACGGTTCTGTGTCCTAGAAGTCCCAGGAGAGCCCTCATCTTCCATCAAGTGCTTATGTACTTAGCAGGCCATTATGGATAACTTAAAGGTTAATTATTAACCGAGTTACTTTGGCAAATAGCCACAGACTTGTCAGCAAAGGAAATATTTGTGTTTTTCATTCATGATAGATGTAGATTTGAGCCCTTTCAAAGAAAAGGGTCTTTAATTCCTATTGGTTCTTATCCCTAAGACTGTCCTGTGTTGACTGTGATTGAGTCAGTCTAACAGGGGCAAACAGATCTGGAGGAGAAATCTGCTTGGCTCAGAAGTTAGAAACTGGGAGATGAGGGTCCAGGTCAAGATGATGCACAGAAATAAGGCCCTTGCCAGAGCATTGTCTTCTTAGAACCTATTTATTTATTTATCTATCTATAGTTCATACATTCATCTATCCATCCATTTATTGTGCTGATGATAGAACCCAGGGCCTCATGTTAAACAAGTGCTCAACCATTAGCTACATCCCAAAGTTTTCTTTTCTTTTTTCTTTTCTTTTCTTTTCTTTTCTTTTCTTTTCTTTTCTTTTCTTTTCTTTTCTTTTCTTTTCTAAGACAGAGTTTCCCTGTAGCCCCAGCTGACCTGGAACTCCCTGTGTAGACCAAGCTTGGCCTTGATCTCACAGAAATCTACCTGCTTCTGTCTTCCTGGTGGTATTAAGGGTGTGTACCACCATGCCAGGCTCTGAGCCCATTTCTTTTTTTTTTTTTTTTAGTAGTTAGTTCCTTTTATTTATTTATTTTTTACATTTTTTTAATTTAATTTTTATTGATGCTTTGTGCATTTCGTACATCATTTTCCAATTCAGATCAGGCATATTTCCCTTCCTTCCCCCCCCCACCCCCCACCCCCCCTCCCAAGATCATGTATTCTGCCATAAACTGTCTTGCATCTTTCTCTGTGTTTTTTTTTGTTTTCATTTATGCTATAAATGATTAACATGAGACAAAAGCATCCACAGAGATACTGGTACTGCAAGTTCCACGCTCTAGGCAGACCTAAGCCGGAATGAGACCTCCGGAGACTATCCCCCCACTACCCCCCCCCTCCCCTCACCCCCCCCACAGCCCCACCATCCAGTGGGGGGTGACAGGTTGTTTGTTCAATCAAGTTGATCAAATGAGTGTCCAGACTACATCGCTGTAGTTTCACCATTCACCCCAATCGCAGCCTTTACATTCTACCACACCCCCTCTTCCGCAGATTGTTCCCTACTTTCTTTTTAACAACATACACAACACTTTTTGGTGTTAAGACAAAAATAAAGAAGGAAAGAAAGAAAGAAAGAAAGAAAGAAAGAAAGAAAGAAAGAAAGAAAGAAAAGAAAAGAAAAGAAAAGAAAAAAAGAAAGAAAAAGAGAAAAGGAATCTGTGGGCTACCAAAATGATTGTGTTTCTTGACTAGTATATTCATGGGAGCAGGAAACTGCCTTTTCTGCCTTTGGATAAAGGGATAGCTAGGTGGTACTTTGTGATCCACTACTGGGAAGGGTTAGGTTGAGTGCTTGGAGAGGGACTTACTTCCCTCATTTTTCTCTTATTGATAAGGACTTGCTGATATAGCACAAGTTTGCAAACTTGCTTGGAAAGCTTGACAGAATCAGCAGATCTCGGATGGGCTCCTAGATGTTCGGACACATTTGTAAGCAGAGAAGCATCTTTTGTGAGGGGTAAAGAAAAAGTGTGAAGACAGCCACCCTCCCTTACAGCAGCCAGAGCTTATGGTGAAGGGCTCTTCTCTAGTTATGAGAAGTAGGAGAATCGTTATCAGCTAAACACAACACTCTCTGTCCCTCTTGGACTGAACCTTAGAAAAATTCAAGGTATGAGAAAGGCATACATGTAGACCAGAAGTACTCACACTTTCTAGGCACGAGACGGAGGCCTGGGATCTGCAATTTTAGAAACGGGAGCTCTGCCATTGCCGAAAGTTTCCTGTAGAAATGAGGACTGCTTCCCTTAGAAATAGGGCGTGGTGGCACATGCCTTTAATCCTAGCACTCAGGAGACAGAGGCAGGTGGATCTCTGTGAGTTCAAGGCCAGCCTGGTCTACAGAGTGAGTTCCAGGCCAGCTGGGCCTATAGGGAGACCCTGTCTCAAAAAAAAATAAAATAAAATCCAGGTGGAATCTTTCAGAAACACAGAGAAACAGAAGTGCTTTGACAGTGGGATCCAGTGTGCTGTTTCAACTGCACTGACAACACCTGTGGTATGATTTATCTGAGATGATACTGTGTGCTAGGCCCAGACCCAGGCTTTCCTGTAGCATCTCATTTAATCTTCACACAAATCCTGCAGAATATGATCACTGCTTTGTGAAAGAGGAACAGAAATCTAGAGAAATTAAGATAATTTCTCCAGACCTTGCAGAATATATCCCAGGCTGGACGTTGTTGGACATACCTTTAATCACACTACTCAGGAGACAGAGGCAGAGGCAGGTGGGTCTTTATGATATTGAGGCAAGCCTTGCCAATATAGTGAGTTCCTTGTCTCAAAAACAAAACAAAAACTGAAACAACATAGCCCAGGTGCATGTAACCTCAGAGCCCCACTTGGTGTGCTCTGCTAGGCTGACATGAACATCAAACAAGGCCACACAGAATTCCCTTGCTTTTGCCTGCATTCAGGTCCTGCAGCATCTCTCATGACCAATGTTATTAATTCTAATAGCGTTTTATTCTGTTTTGTTAGTAGTGGATGCCATTAGGAGACTTACCCTGATGTTAACTAGACTATTTAGAATCACACAAGCTTCTATAAATGTCAAGGGAGGGAAAAAGAAAAAGCCCCAAAGGGATCCGTCTAAAAAGAATTCTAACCACCTTTGTAGGGGGCACTTTTCTGCATCAGCTACTTCTGTCTGGCTCCAAGAACACTGGCTACAGTGTTCCAAGACAGTGACACAGCCCCAGGCACTGTCAGAGGCATCAGAATGCTGGCCACCAAGGAAGCTTCCCCAGAGATGTAGGTCAGGATGTAGGCAGGTGTCTTTGACAGGCACACACAAGAAGCCAGTCAGCCTGGAAGCCATTTGTTTACTTACAGCTCAGGGTTGGGGTACATAATATCTTTATCTTTGCCCAAAGAAAGACTTATGGGGAAAGCAGAGTCAGGAGAGCAGCAAACGGTAACAGGGCATCTGCAGACTAGGAACAAGTCATCTTTTACTGATCTTTGGCCTGATGGGGCCAGGAGAGGGCCAGAGTTCTAGAGTCCAGCAAGGACATGTACCAAGTGGGAGTTGTAAGACAGGGCCAACAGAGACTGCTGTACATGGTTACAAAGACACCCTGTGGAGGGATGGGGAGGCAGACTATAAATAATCCTTTCATTTTCAAAGACAGGATCAGTTAGAAGTGGAATGATGGAGACAGTCCTTTTGATTGTGTTTAGTTCATCTTTGGTTTTCACTGTTGAAGGACAACTCCCGAATACTCATCCAACTGATGATGATTGCAAGCCTATCCTTGTAGGACATCTTAGTTCTCTGGGACCATGCAGCATGTCCCAGTTCAGGCCTATCTTTTACTTACCTCTAGTTGACAGCTCTATGCATGACCAAGCCAGCATAGGTGGGCCAGCATTTTGAAAGCTGAGCACCTTACCTCTCACCTTTTCCTTCAGCTTTGGCTCAGTCTCTGCTCTCCCAAAGGAAACATTATATACTCATGATGAATGTTTACCACTTATCTAATCTGTTTGGATTCTTCTTACTACCTAAAGGTACCTTATGGAATCTGTTTATTCTTCAAATTCAGGTGAAATTCTTTGTCTTTTTGAGATAGAGACTTGCTATGTAGCCCAGGCTTGACTCCCAAGTGTTGGGATTATATATATGTACCACCCTACCTGGTTCAGGTAGATATAAGTTTAAAAATATCTAGCTAAGGTCGTTGAATGGCTCCACGGGTAAAGCACTTGTCAAACAAGACTCATGAATTCAACCCTTGGAACCCATGTAAAAGTAGAAGGAGAGAGCCATCCACTAAAGTGTCCTCTGACCGCCATACATGCATCATGACAGATTTAGCCTCCCCTTCCTGCCATGTCATACATATATAATAATAAATAAAAAGTTTTAAACTGCATTTATATTTTTAGTCTTTTTTTTTTTTTTTTTTTGTCTTTTTGAGATAAGGTCTCCCTGTAATCCCAGCTGACCTGGAACTTGCTCTGTAGACCAGGCTGGCCTTGAACTCACAGAGATCCACCTGGCTCTTCCTCCCGAGTGCTGGGATTAAAGCTGTGTGCCACCACGGCTGGCTCCAGTTATATTTTTAACCTATACTATTTTGTGTGTGTGTATGTGTGTGTGTGTGTGTGTGTGTGTGCGTGTGTGTATCAGGGTACATGTTCATGTGGGATTTCTCTCCTTTTACTAGAGATCAAATATCAGGTCATTGGACTTGCTTGGTATGGTGGTTTAAATGAGAAATGTCTCCCCATAGGCTCAAGTGTGTGACTACTTGGTATATGGGCCCAGCTGGTGTTGTGCCTTGGGGAGGTCATTGAACTTTAGGAGGTGTGGCCATGCTGAAGGAAGCACATCCCTGGGGGAGGGCTTTCAGCAGTCATAGCCTTGCCTCATTTTCAGGTTGCTCTCTCTGCTTCCTCTTCATCATTGAAAACGTGAGTTCTTGGCTTTCAGATGCTGCCACTATGCCTGCTGCTGGCTGCCATGCACTGTACCACAATGGAGTCTTTATCCTTCTGGAAATGTAGCAAAAACAGACTCTTCTAGAAGTTGCTTTGGTCACAGTATCACACCACCCAAGGCAATTGATACACATGGCAAGTTCTTTACCTACTGAGTTATCTCAGTAGCCTTCACCTTGTTTTTTTGAGACACCATGTCTTATTGGCCTGGGGATCACTGATTAGGCTAGGTTGGCTGGCCAGTGAGCCAGAGGGATCCACCCATCTCTTCCTTCTCAGTTCTGGGATTATAAGCACATGCCACCATGCCCAGCTTTTAAAAGTGGATTTGAACTTAGGTCTTCATTTTTTTTGTTGCTTTGTTTTTTTGAGATAGGGTCTGACCTGGAACTTGCTATGTAGACCAGGCTGGCCTTGAACTCAGGGCAATCCACCTGCCTCTGCCTCCCAAGTGTTGAAGCATGTGCCACCATGCCTGGCCATGACCTCACTTTTAAGCAGCAAGCACTTTGCTGAATGAGCCAGCCCCCCAACTCTGTATCATTGCTTGGAAAGCAATGCTTTCTCCAACCCTGAGTAGTATCTGTTTTCTGGTATATGGGAAAGCTTTAATTGATCTTAATCATAAAACTTATGGTTTTACTGATTTCAGTAAAATTTCCATTCCAAACTTTGCCTTCACATTTGCCATGATTAATGTTGATTGTGAAATTGTTGGGATTTAGACTACCATGGAAACAAATCTCTGAGTGTGTTTATGAGGGATTACGGAGATTAGATTAAATTTGGTGGGGAGATCCACCTTAAATTTGGGTACTACCAGTAATTCCATTGCTTTGGGTCCAGGACTGAATAAAAAGGAGGAAATGAGCTGAGCACAGTATTCATCACTCTGCTTCCTGATTGTGGACTAGCTCCTGCCAGCTCCTGCCTCCAAATCTGCCCTGGACTGTATCCCTGGAACTGTAAGCCAAAGCAAACTCTTCCTTCATTTGCATTTGTCAGGTATTTTGTCTCAACAGCAAGACAAATAACTAATACAAGGCTGATGCCATCATCCTTTAAATCTCTTCTTGGAGGCGATACTTCCTTTCAGTGTGCTGTGCTGGACTGTTTTTGTTGTCCTTGAAGTTTTGTCGAATCTTTCTTGATACAAACAGATGGGACAGCTCTCAGTATGCACTCCGTGTGACCAGAACCTTGAGCAGGGAAGACCGTGGCATAGATCAACCAATAGTTCTGCTTTCTACTGTCCTTTTAAAGAGCTCAGTTCATTTCCTGCCTCCGGTTGAGAAATTAGGCAGATTTTGAAATCACTCAAGTAAAGTCCTTCAATTGGTAATTTAAACACCCAGTGGTAGGTAACAGGAAGTGTTTTGAACTTGATTCAGTATTGAGTTTTCTTTTCCTGACTTGATCACAACCTGTTGCAGGTGAAAGCTGGCAGCACGGAGGAAGAGTGCTTTCTTTCTTTGCCTTGTGCTTTTGTCCCCCTCCTTCACCTTCTTAAAGGTGATTTCTGACCTCCTTAGGGTGGAGCACAGGGAGACACAATCCTTGCCCAGTGTTATAGTGAGTTCAGTGTGCACTCTGTGGGGTTGGAAGGTGTTGAAAGCTGACTCTTGTTCTCAGCTTTATCTTGAGGGGCATCTGCACAGCCCTCCCCCAGAGACTGGCCTCCATCCGCTAGCTCAATGGCAGAGGCAATACATTCATCTCCGCCTCCTCAATATCCCTTCTCTGGGGCAAATTGACCAGGCAGATCTATCATTTCTGCTGCTTTCCCTTCAGCTCTCTAGACAGACTGTGTGCTCCACATCTGGCCCATGGAAAGCAGCTATACACTAACAAACAGAATCCCAGCCCGACTTTCTCTCCCTAGCTTGTGTGTCAGCAACTGCCCAACCCAGTTCTTGCTCTTGAAATTTCTCAGCAGCTGGGGGTGAGATACAGTTAACCTGCCCCTAAACTCTAAGGGGGAAAAGATGATATTCTCAGAGTGGTCCTACTGAAGTCTCTCCATCAGTTTTAACAGGCTGGGCCAGTGTCCTCTCATCAGCATCCTGGACAGGATCGAATCATAACACACCCACCTATATAAGAGATTAAAGTCGAGGAAAGCTAACCACCATTCCCTTTCCTCGACTTTAATCTCTTATATAGGTGGCCAGCTCAGGGTTGTACTTGGCTTCTGATCTTCTACCTCTTCTTATAAAACATCATGTTTTGATGTAATTGAAGTTCATATGAAATTGAGGAGGATTATATGGGGAGATCTCATGAAATCTTCACCTCCAGTGTCAATATCTTGCAAAACTGTAGAGCAACATCAAGACCAAGAACTTGACATTGGCACTCTCCAGGGGCTTATTCAGATTTCACCAAATATATATACATGTATATATATATATAGAGATATATATATATATGTGTGTGTGTGTGTGTTTTCAACTTGGTGCAATTTGATCACAAGTATACGTTTACATAACCACCACAGCAATCATGATACATCACCATGCTTTCAACTCTAAGCTCTGTCATGCCAACCCTCCCCAGCACACTCTCCTCTTCTCATTCCTAACCTGGCAGTCACCAGCCTGCTTCCCATCTCCATCACTATTTAATGGCTTCATTCAGAGTGTATCTTTCTGATATTGTCAATCTCATTTTCCAGGCCTGTAAACAACAGTAGTATGTTTGCTTTTGCCTCTCTGGATTGTGCTGACTTAAGCTTTCTGCAATTCTATACTTTATTTAAAGATTCCAGAAGTGTGGCTAGTCAGAACAGGAGAAACAACCAGCTGGTGGTCTCCTTGGTCCCCTCTATTAGCTAAGGGAGGTTGACATTGGTCCCTGCCTTTCCCCAGGCTCTGCAGCTGCTGTAACAACTGGTCTCATAGTTGATGGCTCTGAAATTCCACCCATGAATTTATCTGAGGTTCTTTGGTGGATCACTTCCTGTCTGGATGATTTATTGATGTCTGTTTTGTCAGACTAGAACGTTCAGTGCATTTACTAAAATTTTATTGACTGCTCCAACCTGTCTGTTTCAAGGGCATGTCTTCCTTCGTAAAGGGCAGAACATTCAATCTCTCTTTTATTTCTGTTTTCATTCCTTCATGCATTCAACAGATGTCTTCAGTTTTTGTTTTTATTTTTGACATTTTAGGAGAGTTTCTTACAAGGTACTCTTTAATGGATCAGAGAATTTCAGAAGTAAAAAAAATAAAAAGAATAATAAAAGGAAGTTAGGTCCAAAGATTAAAGATAAAAGTTGGAAGAAGTCATGTGACTTTATCCAGGACATTCAACAGCTTATCTTTTCTCTCTGGTTATGTGTTCTTTTATTTTCTTCCTATTTGCTTTCAAAACTTAAGGCTTATGGGGCTGGAGAGATGGCTCAGAGGTTAAGAGCACTGGCTGTTCTTGCAGAGGACCTGGGGCCGAATCCCAGAACCCGCACGGCAACAACTGTCTGTAACTCCAGTTCTGGGGGAGCCAATGCTCTCTTCTGACCTCCATGGGCATTGCATGATAGGAGTGCACTTACATACCTGCATTAAAAAAAAGAATTTGGGGCTTAAAATGCTGTCTTCTCATCTTCCACAGTGCTAGGGGAAAGGGTATGGAAAAAATGATACTCCCTGCCCAGCTGACCTCTGGTCAATTTATTCTTCCCTTTCAGGACCCAGAGAAGCCTCTAGTACACATGTAGGAGGCTGTGTTAATCAGCTTTCCATTGCTGTGACAAACATCTATGGCAAGTCAACCTAAAGTAAGGAAACATTTACTCCATATGGTCTCCATCCACAATTGCTTGGTTCTGTGGCTTTGGGTCTATGGAAGTACATTGTGGTTGGAGTATATGGTGGGAAAGGTCTGCTTACCTCATGGTGCCCAGGAAGTAGAAAAGAAGAAAGAGAAAGAGGAGTGTTGGGGAAGGCAATGGCCTAGCTTTCTTCCCTATCCTCTGAGGGGTCCCTATTTCCCATAACACCACAGGCTGGCATTCAAGCCGTTAGTAGAGGGGCCTTTGTAAGAACATTTAAGATCTGAATCACAGGGAAGCCTAAAGGAGCAGCCTCCTCTGCGCAGCGTGCTCAAGTCAGACATCTCTTAGCCACAGCTTCTGCCCTCTAACAGAGAACATGTTCATTTCTCCACAGATAACAGCTCCTGGTTACAGTGTGTTCCCTTTATAAAATGCTCTTATTTCCAAAAGGCTGCTTTCTCAAAGCATCTCATTTTGCCATCTCTATTGGGAGATCTGAGACGTGACAAACACAGGGTTGAAGTGGAATAGGATGGGATGGGACGGGAAGCCCTTTTTCATGCTTTCTGGAGGCTGTGAAGCCAGCCAGCTGCTTTTGACTCACCAGCCTGCTGCCTTGTTTTTGCAGCCGAAACAAGGCACACATTGTCTTCTTTCCTTTCAGCCTTCATTCTGAAAATGGCACCCACAGTAATACTGTTGGGAATCCTTCTTTCACATCTGACGTAGTCATTTCCACTCATGATGCAGGACCTCTTGCTTTTTCTGTTTTTCTATCTAGCTGCCTTAATGTTGGGCTTACTATGGGCATAAAATTTATACAAGTCCCCTTTCCCCTGAAGGTTTGGTTCTTAATGGACCATGATTTTATGCAGTGGTCTTTAAGACAAGCTCAAAGCCTTTTGCTACTCTTACCAGATCTTCTAACTCCTGAATTCTTAACAAGAGCTGTTGAGCCAGTTGATCATTGGCTGTATCCTGGCAGGGGTCTCTCTTCCGCTACCCTGGCCCCCTAGGCTGGATCTGTCAGTCACACAATGGCCAGAAGGAATATCCTCAAAATGTGCATCGGGTCCTGTTGCTGCTCAGCCTACTTCCTTCATCCCATTTATAGAGGTTTCCTCATCACAGCCTGTGGCAAAATGAACTCCTGTCCTCATTTTTACAATACTTATACCCAGTCACAGTCTCACCTGTAGGTCTTGTGTATGTTCTGCACCTTGATATTGACTCAGTCACTGCTGTGCTTTGGTCATAGGATGCGAAGGGTCCTGACTTCTGCAGATGATTGACATGAGCCTGTGCCGTTGTGGCTGTTCTCCTTACTTCTGCTATTGCAAAGGCTGCTGCTCTGCATTCTGCAGCTTTGGCCTCAAATTCAGACCATGAAGGGCAGATGCCTTTGCTCACATGCAGAAGCACAGTGAGAGGTACAGACTTCCTGGCGGGCACTGCTGAATATCTGCGGTTGCTGTGCAGCAATTGCTGACTGTTACAGAATCCCTTTCCAGGGCCCACCTCATGGTCGGGGGTGTCCTTTCTGATGGTGTGTTTGGACAGTCTTGCCTTTATTGATTACATTCTAGCAGCTGTTTCTGCCTTGTGGTTTTGTGGTGGTTGTATCCTCTATTGACAATGTGTTTTCTTTCTGCTGGATTGTTGCTGATGGTAATTACAGTGAAACACAATAAAGGACAGTGAGTCCTGGCAGGTGCAGAAGGAAACTGTTACATGGGGTGATTTGAAGAGGTAACATTTGCTCAGGAAGCAGAAAGAGATGAGGAACAACCCATATGTGTCAGTCCAGGTGGAGGTGAAGATGCTCGGGGCGGCAGTGTCTGCCAAGTGCTCTCTGTGTTTCTTCCTGCACCCGTGGATTTAGATATGCTCTTCTCGTCATCTGAAAAGTCCTTTCCTCCTCACCCTGCCCACTTCCTTATCCATTCAGTTGAGATCGATCTTTCCAAGCCTCTCAGCTTCATGAGAGAATGGTGATGTCTGCTACAGCAGATGGTCCTATATTTTAGATCGAGCTAGCTTTCCAGGTATGTCTGGGAAACCATCTTGAAATTATAGCCAACTCACAATATGAAAAGCTAGATTTGGAAAGAATTAGATAAATGTCTTTTTTTTTAATATAAATATCTTTACATTGCTATCCTTGTAAATATTCCAAAACTTTTCCTGGGTCTAACCAGTTGGTAGAGATCTGACTACATGGGTGTCCTCTTAGTCACTGGACGGCTGCTAAGATCGAATTGCTCTTTCTTATACCACTAGTGACTACCGAGAACTAGCACTAGCTCAGAAGTAGGCTAGAGCTTTGCTACATAGTCATGGTCTGAGGACCAGCCCCATGGCAGCGTCCATAGCACCCAGAAGCATGCTAGACCACAGAACCTCAAGCTTCATGTCAGATATTCCAGCCACATCTTCCAGGGATCAGTATGCACAATCGATTCCAGAAGAACCAGTCAAATCCTTGTTGACGTCATCAGTCAGGATCATCTTTATTCAGACATTATAGGTAAATTCTGTCACTAGTCCCAAGGCAAATTGTTCTGAACATTTTATTTGCTTTGTTGCACTGATGACAGAGAATTCTGTGCAGTTTCCTCTTTTCCAGTTGCCTGATAAATTTTTACCTTATTTTGACACTGCCTAACATGGTATCTTATACACAATAGAAGAGAAATCTTTAATACATTAAAGAATGAACCGATTCCCTGCTTTATTAGAAATAAAAGACAGAACAATCCAAAACTGAGTGGCATGCCTTTGTTGTTAGACATGGGTCCAACATGATCTGGGTCCTTGTGCATGCTGGGTGAGTGTTCCATCCTGAGTGAGTTTGGGAAAATGTTTGCTTGCCAGCAGATCTGGGGCTGTGTCACTTGAGTACAATGGATGTTTAGGAGAGGAGAGATGGCTCCAGGTCTCACGGCCTGAGGAAATATCCCTATTTTTTACTGACCAGCTTTCACACTGCCTGAAGCTCCACATTCTCACCCAATGACCTCTGGAGACTGCCACCTCATGCCAGGTTGCTCTGTGTTATGAACTGAATAATGGCACTGCAGAACCAAGCATGCCAAGAGGCCAAATGATCACGACTAGTTCCTGAAGGTAGAGCGATGGCAATGCGCCCCTTCCTTCTCTGCCCTTCTCCCATTTTCTAAGAAAGAGAACAGTCCAGACCCAAACTCTCCTCCCACATCTCCCTTAGAATCATTCTCCTTTACCGGGCATGGTTGCTGTGGAAGAAGAAGGTAGCCGAGCTGGCTGAGGTCATATTTACCTCATCATGCCATGAAGCAAGAAGGCAGGAACAAGCCATTTTTCTTTCTCGTATTTCCAGGTGTCAGTATCTGTCTAAGAGGCTGGAAGACAGGAGTAGGACCCTTGCATCCTTCTCTCAGAGACTTAGAGGAGAGGCCCATGTCCAGTTCAGACATGATTGGCAGACCCATGCCAGCATTCTCCTTCCCTAGAAAGCTGCTACCTCTACAAGGCCAGCCCAGTTGCTTACCTGTCACTTGGGCCAGATACAGACAAACCACAGGAGTCATGATTAACAGAAGTGTGTGTAACACACTATATATGCATATGCTTATTTGTATGTGTACAGGTGTGCATGAATATTTGTGTATGTATGTGTGTATATGTGGGCACAGATGTCTACACACAGGCACACACAAACACACAGAGACACAGACACACACCCCTATACTGGAAACTAAAATGCTTTCATAGACATCATAACATAGCTTTTCAATTATTTTTGTGGAAAGAAGTAGAGAATTGAATGAGATCAAGCACTTCTATAGTTCAGAAGATGACTCTTCATCTAAATGTGGCACTGAGATTAGATGGCTGCTAGCTGGCAATAATTTGGCCCCTTTTCAGGCTTGACAATCAATGGTAAAAATGGGCTCATGTAGGCATATTCTTCCATTTACCCAGTTGTGAACATGATCACATCTTCCTGACTCACAGGGAACTCTCTAAATCTGGACACCACTCTTTGCTGTCTCCTCACACCTCAGAGCAGAAGTGGCACTGTGGAATCTGTCATAGAACAAAGCCATGTGTTCCAGTTTGGGCCACTGATGGAATCTGCATGATATGAGATCTGATTTGCCTGTCAAGGAATGGCTACTCTGGGATGGTCATTGGCTGTTCTACCCATTTCATCCATTCTGAACTATTCCCTAGTCTCCATCCTCAGAGGGGGCAGCAAATTTGGAGCACACAGATGTATACTCCCATCTTGGATTGTTTTTGCCAACGCACATTACCTTATGTTTATTTGAGTTAAGTTTTGTCTGCCTGCAGGCTGCGCAATCCCCCAAAGTGTTCAGATGCATCTGGAATTTCTTGCAAATTGCCTTACTTTTTATTATCTAAAACAATTTGGAGTCAGTTGAAATGGAAAAGATTAGTCAACAATTGTGTGACAACTGCTCATGTAATCTCTGATCAGGTATCCAAGGCAAGGCAAGGCAGCATTTCTCTCATCTGATCTCTCTTTTGAACTCCCAGCCCTGGACACATGCCAGAAAGCCCATCCTGAGGGTATAGTTCTGCACAGGGATGTAAAGATGTCTCTGATTCACAAGGCTTGGAAGCTAAGCATGCTGGGAGCCAGGGGGAGGGATGTTATATAAGGCCCATTCTGTCTGGACCCTTGGTTGTCACAGAGAGGGGAGGAGACAAAGAACAAGACCCACCAGCAAGTGAGCTGGGGAGAAGGAAACGTGTACCTGTTCTGTCATGTAAACACACAGGCGATGATCAGCCCTGAGAGCTGAGCAATCACCTTGGCCACATCCTGAAAGCTGGACACGAAGACTGGGTAAAAATGGAAGCCGCTGCCCTGAAGACCTCGTAAGACTGCAAGGACCAGCTCCCAATGCCAAGATGGGGGCGATGAATCGAGCTGCTTGCAAGAATCATTTTCTTTTGCTTGGCTCGTGCCAGGCTCTGGTGTGTGGGCAGCGGCTGATCAGATCCTGGAGTGTTCCAGCAAGCTAATCTCGTCAGCTTCAAGCTGTTCCACAGACAGTGGGTGTGAATCCAAAACCATCTTAGATGCTCAGCTCTATAATGTTTCTTTTAAGAAAATAAGAGATATGGAAAAAGCAGTAGACCCAAATGATTCCTTTATCATAGGGCCAGTTACCTGGGAAGGCTGGGCCCATGAGCTGACAAACAGTATGGGCAGGTTAAAAAAAAGACACCAGGGGGTTGCCTGTTTCCTCTCAACAGCATTCTTGGGTGAGCCTCTTTCTCTCTCTAGATACCCATTACAGTTCTGCTCCATGTTTAGAAATGTAGGTCAGTGAAGTCCATCCTGCAGTCCTGGACAGCTTCTCTCTCCTTTTGATATCCCCTTCCATAGCTGGTTGTTCGATCATGTCTGCTTGAGCAGTGGACATTACAAAATAGTGCTCAATGGGGCTGGAGAGATGGCCTAGCGGTTAGGAGCGCCGACGCTCTTGCAGAGGACCCGGGTTCGATCCCCAGCACCCACATGGCGGCCGAGAGCCGTCTGAAACTCCAATTCCAGGAGAACTCCAGTTCCAGGGGAATCCGACACCCTCTTCTGACCTCCGCGGCATTGCACGACACGGGTGCACAAACTTGCATGCAGACAGTACATTCATACACATACAGAAATAAATAAAATTAATAAAAAAAAATTAAAAAAAAAAACAGTGCTCAAGGAAGAATGAACACAAAGGGAAGAATGTATCCTGATTCCATCTCCAAACTTCTAGTTAATCCCCGCCCCACCTGCGATCTGCTGCCCCTTCCTAGGACTGTGGGAAGAAGGCCTCCTGTTAAGAACGAGTGAGAGACCATCTTTAATCCACGAATTGTTCTTGAGTTCTCAGGAATGACAGTTGATCTTCTTCTGGGGGAGACAGAGTCAAGTTACTTTAAGGGGTTGGCCCCTGGTAGGCCCACCACACTCCAGCAGATGGCCATGCCTCAAAAGCATATGGGCAGAACAAACCGGATTAGGTATGCTATAAAACAAAAAAGGAGGCCATGAGTTTCGGAGGGAACAGGGGTCCAAGGAGCTGGATGAATGGGCAGTCAATATGATTAAAGTATATTCTACCCATGCATGGAATCTTTAAAAAATAGTCTTATAGTAAACGTCACCTACCCATGTGGAAGAGGGCCCAAAAGATTGTAAGAGCCAGGGCTGGGAGATAAGTGTAGAGAAGCAGTGACTCACAATCCACTGTAAGCTTTACATGTAAACCTGTGGCAATGTAGGTATCAGATATGGGACCAAGGTGTCAAAGCGGAGCAAGAGAAATGAGTGGGGGACTGACCCTGGGCTGAAAACTGTAAGAAACAGAGTGCTGTTGGGTGAGGAAGAATATGCCTTACCTAAAATTCCTAGATGTGCTGACTAGACTCCAGCAGATCTATTTGCACAGAGGGATGTCTGGGTTTGGGAGCTTGACTGGATAGGACTTAGCTTGGGTGTTGTTAATGTGAGAGTTCTGATGGGGCATTGGGTTATGGAGGGAATTGGTTTTAATTGGGAACCATTGTATGATTGTACAAATGCTCAGTAAAAAAATTAATATATTAGGGGCTGGAGAGATGGCCTAGCGGTTAAGCGCACCGACTGCTCTTACAGAGGACCCGGGTTCGATCCCCAGCACCCCACATGGCGGCCAAGAACTGTCTGTAACTCCAATTCCAGGAGAACTCCAGTTCCAGGGGAATCCAACACCCTCTTCTGACCTCTGAGGCGTTGCACAACACGGGTATACAAACTGGCATGCAGACAGTACATTCATACATACAGAAATAAATAAAATAAAAAATTAATATATTAAAATAATTAAAAAGAATGAGAAGCAGACTGCTAGTGTCTGGGAGAATCACGGAGAGCGATAGTCTGGGGTTGACCCTGGCTCTGAGTCAATTGGAAGGGAGAAAGATCGAGAAAGGAGCATCAGGCCACACCTGGAAGAAGGAATCAGGTCACGCTGGTTTATGACTTCTCTTTCCTTTCCCAACCCTTCCACCTCCTCCTCCTCCTCTTCCTCCTCCTCTTCCTCCTCTTCCTCTTCTTCCTCCTCCCTTCCTCCTCTTCCCTCCTTGTCCCACCTCCTCCTCCTCTTCCTGTTCCTCCTCCTCTTCCTCCTCCTCCTCCTCTTCCTCCTCCCACCTTCTCCTTCTCCTCCTTTTTAAAACACTGAGTGGTTATTTCAGTTTACTAGGATTTTGAAACAAAGTCACAGATTGGGTAGCTTAAACATTAGGAATTTACCTCCTCAGGGTCTTGAACACTAGAAGGGAAGGTACAGCACCTGCAGGGTTGTTATCTTCCCAGGGTGGTCAGGGAAGAATCTGTTTTAGATCTCTCCTTTGGGCTCGCATGTTGCCGTCTTCTCCCTTTGTCTTTACATGGTCTTCCTTCTGTCCAAGTCCAAGTTGTTATAAGGACATCACTAATACTAGATTAAGGCCTACCTTAATGACCCCATGGTAATGTGGTGTGTGTGTGTGTGTGTGTATGTGTGTGTACATGTGTGTGCATCAGTGCACATGACGTGGACATCACAGGACAACCTTGGCTGTTGTTTGTTAGGAGCCATCCACCTTGGGACTTCTGTTTTTTTGAGACAGGGTCTCTCATGGACTTGGAACTCACCAAGTAGGCTAGGCTGGCTGACCAGCCACCCCTGGGATCTGCCTGTCTGTATCTCACCAAGTAGGCTAGGCTGGCTGACCAGCCACCCCAGGCATCTGCCTGTCTGTATCTCACCAAGGAGGCCAGGCTGGCTAACCAGCCACCCCAGGGATCTGCCTGTCTCTATCTCACTAAGTAGGCCAGGCTGGCTGACCAGCCACCCCAGGGATCTGCCTTTCTGCATCTCACCAAGTAGGCTAGGCTGGCTGACTAGCCACCCCAGGGATCTGCCTGTCTGTATCTCACCAAGTAGGCCAGGCTGGCTGACCAGCCACCCCAGGGATCTGCCTGTCTGTATCTCACCAAGGAGGCTAGGCTGGCTGACCAGCCACCCCAGGGATCTGCCTGTCTCTATCTCACCAAGGAGACCAGGCTGGCTGACCAGCCACCCCAGGGATCTGCCTGTCTCTATCTCACTAAGTAGGCTAGGCTGGCTGACCAGCCACCCCAGGGATTTGCCTGTCTCTATCTATCTCCTCAGCACTGGGTTCGCGAGTTCATGCCACCAGGCCCAGCATTATTTATTTTTCACCTGGGTTCTAGGAATCCTTGTGCTCGTGAGACAGCCCTTTACCAACTGAGCTCTCTCCCCAGCTCTCCTCATGCTAATTAACGGACTTCTTAAAGAACGTATATTCTGAGGTATTGAGTGTTTGGACTTCACACAGGAATTTTTGAGATGACACAATTCAGCACAAGACAGTTGCCAAAAAGACTTTCTAAGTCTAGGTAAGAGGAACACTCATTTGGAGAAGCAAAACAAGTGAAGAGCACTCTAAAGGACAAGTTGACTCTGTCCTCTAAGTTCTGTTGAGTTTCTTTTGATTCAGGATCCATAGAGCACACGAAGAGAAGAGGTTAGCAAATGTCTAAGGGTTTGCCATGTTTCTGACCAAATCACCAAGATGTCCTAGGTGTGCTGGCAATGATATATGCTATATAAGTTGCCCCTGGGCTTGGCTATCGTGGGTGCTTAGGCTGATCAAAGCTGACCTAAGTGGTACATGCAAGCCATGTTGAAAATGAATTGTGTTTTTATTCTTTCAGATGAAACAACAAGAGTATGGGTTAAAGGATTAGTTCCAGGAAAAATATAATTTCCAAATTTTGTAAAGAGCCACTGGTTTACCTAGAAGATGCACTCAACATAAGGGAAGAGATCTGAACTAAAGACCTGGACTCAGTCCCAAAGCCACAGGGAAGGCATGATTCTTGAGTCCCTCTCTCTCAGGAGCCTGACACCATAGGTTCTCCTTGGCTGTGATAGAAAATGTCACCTGGAAGTAGGAATACCCAGAATAAGCCTTTGGAACCCAAATAGCTTTTCTGTGTGTGCTACCCTACTCTTTGAGTGGATACCAAGGGACAGAGCATTGGGGTGGGTATCTTGGGCCCCTGAAAGACTCTAAGCAGTACCAAGACTTCACCTGGCCACAAGACCCAGGGCTGACAGTGGCCTATGGTAACAAGGCCGGCCTGGAGGACAGTCTAAGCTCTCAACAGGTGATGCTGAGGAACTGGCAGGAGGAACTGACTTATGAGGAAGCAAAGGCCATCCTGGAAGGGAAACCCCAAGAAAAGACTGTATATTAAACTATACTTCTTTAATAGGGGCTTTGGGGAACTTAACTTCACTTATGGAAGCATCGTCATTGTTTGAAGTGACTGGCAAAGGAGATAAGGAAAATTTAGATTACCAAAATAAGGGAATGAGAATTTAACAGGTGTAGAGGGGACAGAAAGTACAACATACATACCTCATAGGGGGAGAGAATATGGGGCATGTTTAGAACACCTCAAGTACAAGTCTGATTTTTTTTTCTTTTTTTTTTTTTTTAAATTCTATGCACATATGTTGTTATTTATTTTTGTTTCCAGTTCTTTCTTTTTTTTTTTTATATTGATGCTTTGTGCATTTCGTTACAGCATTTTCCAATTCAGATCAGGCATGTTTCCTTTCCCTCCCCCCACCCCACCCCATCCCCAGATTCATGTATTCTGCCATAAACTGGTCTTCATACTTTCTCTGTTTTTTTTTTTTTTCCTTTTTTAGCTATAAGTTGATAATCCATAGAGTACAAGCATCCTCGTGCAAAACCAATCTACAGGCTGTTTGTGCCAAACCCACACAACCCAATCCGATTTTTAACTATGAATAATATGACATTTTATTCTATTAAGAGTTTTCAGGTAGTTTTTTCATATCTTTGCAATGGCCTTGTGAAATGTTATAATTAATATTTTATGATACAGGAAATGGATGGTCAGAAGTGTTAAATAATTTGCCAAGTTCACAGAGCTAATATGTGCTCGGTTTGGGACTGTAACCAGGGTGTCTAACTGAAGGCCTTGCATACTTGACCACAGTGTGCTATGCAGCTCCCGGGGATGGGATGGGACCCACAGTGATCTACGCTGGTGAGGATGAGCATATTTTCTCTGACGCTATTTGGAACTGGCCAGCTGTTGTGGAAGGAATACAAAGCAGAACAACTTCTGGCTGATTCTTTCTTAGTCTCCACAGACAAGTCATGGTACATGTCCCTGAAACAATGGCCAGCTTCTCTGTCCATTCTCCTTTACAATCATTCTTTTTGTTTTTACTATCATTGCTGGCTGGTGTGTGTGTGTGTGTGTGTGTGTGTGTGTGTGTGTGTGTGTGTGTGTAGACATAAATCCCATAGCACAAGTGTATGTTTGGGACAGATGACAACCTCTGGTGTCAGACCTCACCTTTCACCTTGTTTGAGATAATGTCTTGTTCGCTGCTGCGTATGTCAGGCTAGTCCAGGAGTTTCTCATAGTCTCCTGTCTGCCTCCTATGTCAGAAGAGGAGAACTGGGACTACAGATGCACACTGATGTGTTCAGCTTTCCAAGGGTTCTGGGGATCCAAATTTATGCAAAGTCACATTTGCAAGGCAAGTGCTCTTAATGCCTAAGTCATCTCCCCAGCCTTGCTGCTAATTTTTGAGACAGGGTCTTACATTCTAGCCCAGGTTAGCCTGCAACACACTATGTATGTAGTCCAGGCTAGCCTCAAACTCACAGCAACTTTCCTGTCCCAGATGCTCAAGCACTAGAATTACAGGCATGAGCCACCACTCACAGCTTATAATCATTCTTATTATGGGTCTCATGCTTCTAGCTGTGACATTGACTGGGTTGTCAGGAAGAAAGTGTAAATTATTTCAGAAAGTATTTCCCACTGGAGATAGCGGCCAAGCCCTGCTGAATCCTGAAGAACTATGTCTTCTATCATCCTGGCAAGGAGCCAGGGGGCAGAGGCAAGGAGATTCTGGCTCCATCATGGCTCGGGCTACAGACCATCCCCAAGTAGCAGAAGCAACTTCCCAGAGACAGCCTGGCAATACTATGACAGGGGAATCTGGAGACAGGGAAGCAGTGTACATGGAGACATTCGCAGGCTTGCACTGAAAGGCTGTCAAGCAGAATCTTCGCTTTCATTCAGCTCAGAAGAGAAATAGATGTCCTCATGCTAAAGTTGGCAGTTTCTGTGCATTTGATTGAAAAAGACAACATTCTCCTGAGTGAAGATACATCCGTGATAACCCTCCTCCTGGCTCCTTGAAGAAACAGTCTTCAAGCAAGCTCATTAGTCAGGTAACTATGCATGTGTGTGTTTATCCCAGGTGCCACAGCAAGATGTGCAAAATATTTTCTTTTCTTGATGCTCAAGGTGAATTTTATTTGGAGGAACAGTTGGAGTCTGTCATTCTAGTCAGATACAACATAAGTGAGTTCTTGGTGCTTAGCTGGAAATTTCCATCAAGGTTCAGAGTGCAGAGGCCTTCTTCAGGAAACAATGGAGGTTTGTAGGGTACAAACAGTACTCAGCTGGCTTTATGTCCAGGCTCCCTGAAGCATTGACAGGGCATTGTGCCACAATTCCAGACTGCCTTCTCTGACCATTCAGAGACCAGCTTATTAATTTTCCTTGAAGTGGAAATATCTTCTTGTGTTTGTAAACAAAACATACCAGTGCATTTTCCATATGAACTCAAAGAAAAGCAATACAGCAGTTTATGAAATAAATAATGAAAATTCCTTCTAATTTCTTATTTCTATAATCTCACCCCTAACTTTTCCATGAACAATTTTTAAGGTTTACTAATTATTTATCTTTATGCGTTTCTATGAGTGTTTGTGTCTCTATGTGCCTGTGTGTGTGTGTGTGTGTGTGTGTCTGTCTGTCTGTCTGTCTGTTTGTATCTATCTGTCTGTGCATGTGCACAGAGACCAGAAGAGGGCATTGGATTCCCTGGAGCTGGAGTTATAGGTGATTGTGAGCTGCCTGATACCGGTGGCGGGTCCTCTCTAAGAGCAGCAAGTGCCCTTAACCACTGAGTCATCTCTCCATCCACACTGTGACCATTCTTAAATGGGCCTAAGCCATGATAGGGCCAGACTCTCCATGTCTCTGCCCCTTGGGTTTCTGCCACAATAATAGAACATATAGCTTCCACGCCCCAGCAGGGCTGGGCTGCTATTCATAGTAGAAAATAACCATTGGAGGTGAGTCTATTCTTATTTGCCATTGTTGTAGAGAGCTATCTCTTGAGTGAAACAGCCATCATCTTTATCAGAACAGCGATGACTACTTGTAAGAGACCCTTAGATTGGGCTTGTTGACTATTGACATTCCCTCTGTGAGTATCACTAGACCGTCACCTGAGATTCTGCCTACTTCTTCCTGTACCTCCCAGCCAGTTGTACGTGAGTCTGACCTAACTGCACATGGTTTTGTGGTCTCAGTAGGTGCTAGAGCATGTAGAGGGAAGGTAAGCTGGAGGGGGGACTCCATCTATGTGTTAGTCATCATTCATACTGGGTTGAGACTTTATGGTGGTGCAGTTGCTCTGGAGTCACCCATACTGCTGTAAGTAACCCCTCAGCCATGCCCAATAAACTCACTGGCTTTGTAAGTTAGACCTTGTTGAAATCATACTTTGATTTGTTGGTGGTGCCCTATAAAGAGGAGGTAGATGTTTAAGTCTCTTCCAGGAAAGAGGTCTTGCAATATGCAATACCCGTTATTCATGTGTGTGTGTGTGTGTGTGTGTGTGTGTGTGTGTGTGTGTCCTTATCCTTGAGATACAAACCCTGAGACACCTACTGAGTGCTGGAAACTATGAGTAGTACTGAACTCCGCATGGGCTATTTCCTTTTCTAGTGCACGGAACATGGACCTATGATAAAGTTTCATTTATAAACAGCATGAATTATTTATTTTTAAATGATCCATGTAATATTTTCATACTGTGGATACCTGAGCTACCAGAAAGCAAAAACACCCTAGATATGGTTAGTGTAAGTATGTGTGTACATTTGTATGTGTATGTGAATGAGTGCAATTGTGTTCGTGAGCTCCTTCTTCACTGCATATGCTATTCAGTGACTTGCTCTTTCCTGTGGACTATTTCCATGTCAGCACATACAGATCTACCTTATTCTTTTAATCAATGTTCACTATTTAATCATTCCCTTAATATGGACATTTAGATTATAGGAATGTCATCCCAAAGTAGTTCATGTTTCCCTTTGGCCTTTTATTGATTCCAATCATCTAAAATACCTAAAGGGACCAAAAGGCAGATTGATGTTGTGGCAACGTGCAGTGCAGAGAACCCGCCCCAGGTCACTGTTGCCCTGAAGCCTGACAATTCGGACCTTCATTTTTTCATGCCTTTCAAATTCCAGTCTACTGCTCTAGCTTGGATCTGGAATGTCCCTCAGAGAGACATAAGTTACAGGCTTGGTTTGCAGCCTGTGATGCTGGCAGGGGTGGAACTTTCAGGAGACAGGGCCTGGAAGAAAAGTTACATTCCCAGTCATATTACTGAAGGGGATCATGCTTCCAACTCCGACACACTGGGTCCATGATCTGCAGCATGGGGCTAAGTGACTAAGGGCTGAACCTGCCAAAACTGTGCACCCAAATAAGCTTGTCTTTTTTTTTAATTTATTTATTTTTGTATGTGTATGAATGTATTGTCTGCATGGAGATTTGTGCACCCGTGTCATGCAATGCCACGGAGGTCAGAAGAGGGCTTCAGATTCCCCTGAAACTATAGTTAAAGACGGTTCTCAGCCGCCACATGGGTACTGGGGATCGAACCCGGGTCCTCTGCAAGAGCAGTTGGCACTCTTAACCGTTAGGCCATCTCTCCAGCCCATAAGCTTGTCTTTTTTAAGGTGATTCTCTCAGGCGTTTGGTGTTTTTAATCTAAAAAAACAACAACTGATGGACACACTAATAGTATCTTCTTCTAAAATGCCAAAAAATTGGAAGTCAAGGAGAGTGGGGAATGAAACTTTAATAGTTCCTGTGCCACACAGATAAGAGAACTTTGACAGATGGACACAACTCACTTATATTATCCTCCCTCCCTCCCTCTGTTTCTTTCTCCCTTCCCTCCTCATCTTCCCCCTCCTCTTCCTCCTCCTCCTTCTCTTCTAGCTCTGGGGATGGAACCCAGGGTCTCACACATGTGGGTAGGTGCTCTACCACTGAGCCCTTCCTCAGCACCAGTATCCTGATGTAACATTTTATAAATCATTGTCTACCTGGGACATTATGCCACCATGTACATTACCTTCATATGGATACATGTACAGGGTTCTTTGTTTATTTGTATTCTAGATGATATTAGTGACCTGGAGGATGGTGTGTTTGAGTTGAACAGGCACTGAAGAGACAGAGAGAGATTGTGATGCTGACAGCTTGCATCACACAGCTCACGATTTTGCCTAGGGCTGACCCTGCCATCAGCCAGTGTGTCGCCTGCTGACTGGGCTTGAAAGTTAAAATTGGTTTCTCGTGGATGCTGGCCAATGACTTCTTTGCCATGGGAGTGATTGCTTTTTTGCTGTGTTTGCAAGATGGGAATTCATTCTTTTTTAATATCGGTAATACACAGTAAAGAGCTTAATCCAATTTACAAAGAAATAAGATCACATAAGCCTTGGAAATACAATGTGCCTCTACGGCTCCAAGACAGTAGAGCTGGAGAGCCCTGAGTGTTGCAAAGGTGGAGAAACTCTTCATAATACTTCACCATTATCCTTCTTCCTCAGGACCAGGCACAGATGCAACAGGACTGAGAAGGGCTTGGAGCCTTAGGAGGGTCCTTTGCAATTCCCATTCCTTCTGTGCAAGAGAAGTAGGGCCTACTTACCCAGCCAGGCATCATATTGATGTGTTACTGTTACTCGTGTATGAAAATGAAGCCTCTGACCCCATTCGGGAAAGGGCTTATTTTTAATCCGTTGTTCATGCAGAGAGAACACTGATCCACCAGCTCTGCCTTCACGATCCTTTGTGAGCAGGGAATGCTCATTTGCTGTATATGTGATCTGGGTTAGAGGAGCCCATCTCCCCTGGTTTGTGTGAAGGATTTGGCTCAGGGTCACACTGAGCTTGGTTTGAGGGCAGGAACTGGTGTGGAGGAAAGCCTAGGAAGTGAGAGGACCCCCTGGATGAGGACTTCTACAGAGAAAAGGCCTAGAGCCCACAGCTCCTGCAGATCCGCCCAACTCCAGATTCACCCTGACACCTGGTATATGATGCAATAAACCAGGGGTTGGAAGGTTCCAGAAAGCAGTGCTGATGGTCAGTCAGGTAGGAAGGAGGGGAGGTTCCTGACTCGTGGTGGAGATACTACCAAGCTTTAGGGTCATTTGATCTATGCATTTTTTTCCTGGAGCATCAGTTATGTGTGGGACATGGTGGTATGTTGAACAAGGTGCCAGTGTTGATCTTGGCCTTGAGGAATTCCAAAGGCAACTTCGGCAAAGTCTAAGGATGATATGAACATGTGGAAGAGAAGATTCAACGCAAGTTGGAAACTGAGGAGACTTGCCAGAGGAAGTGAGCTCTGAACTGAAGTGCAGAGGACGAGTTAAACAGAGTTATAGTTTTTAAGTAATAAGGAGACCAGTGTGGACAGAAGGAAGAGAAAGTATATTAAGACATGTGGAAACAGGGGGGCTTGCAAGAATTGGTACCAGAGGAGTAGGAGGAAGCCAGGGCATGGAAAGGCCGAAGTGCTCTTCTACAGAGCCGGGGCTAGAATCTGTAGCAGCAGGACCCCTTTGAAGATTTTTAAACTGGACTGTCATATTGCTATAGTTTGCATCTTGGATGTTTCCTAAAGGCCTATGTGTTGAAGGCTCACTTGCTGGCCTGGAGCACTCTTGGCAGGTGATAGAATCTTTAAGAGATGAGGCCCCAGTAGAAGGAAGTTAGGTCACTGGGAGCATGCCTTTGAGGGGAACATGAGTACCTCAGCTCCTTCTCATCTCCTTTTTGCTTTCTAGCCAATGTGAAGTGAAGAGTCTTCCCTCCTCTGCCAGATGCTCTGTCCGTAGAATACTGTCCTACCACAAGCCCAACACCGTAGAGCCAAGGAACCATGTGTACTCTGAGATATCTGAAATCTCAAGCCAAAATAAAGCTTTCCTCCTTACATAAGTTAATTATTTCATATACTTTGTTATGGTGGATGAAAAGCTGCCTAGCACACATATTGATTAATATATGCTCTAATAGATCGAACTAAGCCATGGGAAGGGAGTGCGTCTGGAGGATGAAGAAATTCTTAAAGCCAGGGGAACAGTTAGGAATGTGGGGTGGCTAATGATCTGAGGGAACCCAAGGAGGTCCTAAACGTAAGTGGAATCTAACCAGGGGAACAGCAATATGAACACAGGCGCTAGAGAGCCTGGAAAGAGAATTAACATAGGCCAGGCAAGTTGTCAGGACCCTCATCTAAGAGATATGTGAGTTCTAAAATGGATGCTACAGGCAGAAGCAGACAAGATGGAGATTGTTCTGCTGCTTGGACAGATGGGTGTCCTGAACACAGCAGAACTTTGATGCAGGGCAGTGTGATGTATACTGGAATCTTCCTTCTGATGGAGATAGATGGTGTCAGGGTGGGTCTCAGAGGAAGTGAGTGCAAGGTAGAGGACTTTAGTAACCACAGTGGGATGGGTCTGCGAAAGGCAGGAAGTGGCACAGTCACTCAACCCACTGTCTACAAGGCCAATGTGGGTTGTGCATTTTGAAAGTTCTTTGGAGCTAAACAAACTCAAGTTCCAACCTCTTCGTCTCTTCATGGCTAATTGAGTACTTTGTTAATTTCTTAGAATATGTCTAATAGGATGTGAGAATACACCTTACAGAAATAATATCCACTTAATTTAGTTTTATTAAAAAGTAAGAAGGTAGGCATGGTGGTGCACAGCTTTAATCCCAGCACTCAGGAGGCAGAAGCAGTTGGATCTCTGTGAGTTCAAGGCCAGCCTGGTCTACAGAGCGAGTATCAGGCTAGCTGGTGCTACAGAGAGACCCTGTCTCAAAAAGACCCCCCCCAAAAAGTAAGTTAAATGAGTACTGTTTTTAAATTGATCAGCACAGAGGAGGTCCATTTACTCAAGTGCATTTCATTAGCACCTACTGTATCCTTGTACCATACAAAGTCTTGTCAATATGATGAGAACAGGACTAAAGGTCATTGCAGGATATGTTAGTTTCTTTCCTCATTGCTGTGACCAAATGCCTGACAAGAAGCAACGTAAGAAGAGGACAATGTGTTTTGACCCATGGTCCATCCTGGTGGGGTTGGTGGTAGGAGAGGCTTGAGGCTGTGGGAGCATGAGGCTGCTGGCTACGTTGCATTGGCAGTCAGGAAGCCAAGAGTCCCATCAGAAGCAGGCCTGGGATATAATCTTCAAGATCTGCTCCTCAGTGACCCACTTTCTTAGATAGGCTCACTTCCCCCAAAGGTTTGACAAAACGGCTGGAGACCAAGTGTCCAAACACAGAAGGTACATTCAAACTACAACACTGGACCAGCTATGGCAAGTGCTCAGTGATTATCAGGATCTCAAATGCCCCCATAAGCTCCATGTGAGTCTTCAGTCTGTGGGGTAGTGGGAGGGGACATCAGCTTTAGAAGGTGAGGCCTCGTTGAAAGAAGTCAGTCATAGGGTGTATCTGTGAAGTGGGTATTGGAGCTCTACCCTTTCCTGTCTGTCTTTGCTGCCTGGCCACCATGAGATGACCAGCCGTGGACTACCACATGCTTCCTGCCCTGGGGTTCCCTCTCATCATAGACTCAAAACAATGGAACAAACTGAACATGGACAAAATCCTCTGAAGCTATGAGTCAAGATGAGCTTTTCCTCACTTACGTTGTTGCCGTGGGCATTCTGTCACAGTGACAGAACACTACCGCATGCGGCAAAGCCCAGTTCTCTTCTCTCTACCCGGCTTGGTGTCTGCTTTGGAATGAACGTCACTGGGTGTGGTGTCTCTGTTCAGTCTCTCCTGGAGGAACTACTGAGGCACTTGTCCCTAGGTCTGGCTTCCACTAAGTGCTCCGGGGAGATTTTCCAGGGCCCTATCATTTGCATCCTGGCTTGGGGTCTCCGGGGGACTTCTCATTCACAAGAAGCTCTTAAGGTCATTTGAGGATAACCTTGACAGTGCTGGCTTTAGCATACCAGAGGGAACAGAAGACACCGGGCTCTGAACAAACATGTTACAGTAGGATAGTGACCAAACTGGGCCAATGTCAAGAACTGAGATGAACAACAAGAAAATTCGTTAACTATGCTTTGGGGTATAATTATTTCCTTGAGGGGAATTTCATGGTTATTTAATTAAAGTGTTCCACTTAGGCCCAAAGTGTTGCTTTGACTCCTTGTGTATGAAATACAAGAGTTGTGAGAGCCAGACAACTTGTTAAATATAAACAGTTTACCAAGGTCCCTGAATAAGACAAAATACAATAAACAATAAGTGTTAGAAATCAAGTGTGAATGTTTGTGGGTAAACTAATTATCCCTCTTGTTATGAACATTAACCCACATGCAGTTGTAAGCTGTGTTGTTTTAATGGTGTTCACCATTACCCTCTTCTGACTACAGTTAAAGGGATTATGGGGGTTCGTGTCCATTAGCGCATACTGGGATCTGCACTGCATTGCCATCTCCCCTCCGGAGCATCGCCTCAAGCCTTCATTCTGTGTACGATGGAGAGAACCAAGTGCTGCCTTGTGTGAGAGTGATGTTTTGCTTTTATAACAGAACCGGGGAGCTCAGGAGCTCATTGGTATATCTATGTAACCCAGAAGTTTCCCCCAGAGAAAGGAATGTAGAAAGAGAGGCAGAAGAGTCTAAGTCACTCTGATATCCTGCTCCAGGAATAGATAGGGATGAGGAAGTCCAAGTAGGGCCAATGAACCCCAGCAGAGGGGACTTGAGGATCCCATTGTCACTAAACCCCCTGTTCATTGTATTCTTTCCATCAGTGTTGAGTGAACAACTATTATGTGCTGGGTACTTGGGATAGATCAATGATCAAACCAGTGACCTTAGCACTTAGAGAGCTTTGGTTTGAGTGAAGTGAGATAGATATTACATCACAAACAATGAAGAAGCAATTTACAGGGTTCTGAATGACAGTAAACAGAGGCTAGATTGGGCCAGAAGAACTGGATGATGCAGTACGTAGGGTAGGCACGTGGGGAGAGAGGCTCGGGGAGTTTGAGCAAAGACTGAAGGTAGTCAGAGAATCAGGTGAGGGGCTGTCTAGGGGAGGAACACTCCAGTGAAGGGAAGAAGCAGGAATGTGCAGGAGAGGCTGTGCAGGGCAGCCAAGAGCAGGAGACAGAAGCCCTAGAGACAGCCAGTCTAAGGCCTTGGGGCCGGTCCATGTGGAAGGGCTGAGTGACTCTGTGTCCAGAAACGTGTGTTGGAACATTGTCCCCAGTGCAACAGTGCTGAGAGCGGGGGACACCTGCAGGTATTTGGGTTGCAGGGCAGGGGCAGAGTTCTCCTGACTGGAGGACTGGATTAGTTATTGTGGAAAGGATTTGTTAAAAAGCAAAGCTGCCCTCATGTGTTGTATCCGTATCCATCCCTGCTTTCTACCCATTTCCCCAATGACTTGATATAAGCACCTCCCTGGCCAGGTCCTAAGACCATGAGTCAAGAAAAACCTTTTCTTTATAAACTACCAAGTGTCAAGCATTCTGTTATAGCAAATGGAATAAGACAGAACTGCAGTGGTGTTTTCTGCACTGTGTGACATAACTGATGTGAACTTCAAATCCATCTATAAATTTACTGGAATGAGTTCTTTGGACAGAAATCATGAAAGTTTGGCATCTCAGAGCAAGAGTGTTGCAGGTCAGAGAGTGAAGTTGTAGATTACCATTAAGGTTGACTACTGAGGATTTCCTGGTAAATTGTACACAGCATGAAATCCCAGAGCTGCATTGGAAAGAAAAATCTCTCATAGGGTCTGGAGAGAGGACTCAGTGGTTAAGGACATAGGCTGTCACATATACAACCCAATCTTGGGCTACACGTGAGAAATCAAAGTGCAGCAGAGGCCACACAGGGAAGTGTAGGGACTCTTGGGGTGCTGTGGAAAGGTCGGGATTCATGCTCATATGACCTTGGGTGCTTTTTAGCATGGTTTGCTAATTGAATAACAAACCTACTTATGATTGAAATATGATGAAGTCTGGACACAAGACTCCAAAACCCAGAACACTTAAGAGTCTCTTCTTCCTGTGAAGGGTTAGAAAACAATCCCGACCCAGGCTGGTAGGGACAAGGGGAAGTCAAAGAAGTTGTTTCTGGAACATTCTTATTCTGAGAGACCCTCAATCTCAGACACACTCCTGAGGCCACTACATTGGACCAACCTTCTTTCTGGCAGCTGTGACCTTCAGCTGGCCTGTACAGGACGTAGAGGTGGGGATCAGTAACCTGGTGTGCAAGGATTTGCTCATTGGGAGTGTGAAGGCTTAGCTCAAAGCCTACATGGCCCTGTGGTTGGTGGAATAACATAGAAGACAAGGGATTTGTGCCTTGAGTGCTTCTGGCCCATCGAGACCACTGAGTCAGGAGGACTGAGCCCTGCCCCATCACTAGTCCTTCTGGGGAACTGAACAGAGTTAAAGCAGTCAGAGCCACGTCAAGCATCCCGAGTCATTCCTCTCCAGCCTTAGCTCTGGACAGCTTACTCCTTCCCCTCCTTCCCATCATGCTCCTTTCCTTTCTTCTTTTTGTCATAACCTGGCCTCAAGGTCTCTTGAGCACTCCCTGTGTCTGCCTCCTTCATCCACTTCCTGCTGTTTCAGTGCTACTCCATAGAAAAATGGATCATCCAAGGAGCCAATAAGAATTGAAGAAATAGGCTGTCTTCCTCCCTTCTAATTGGTGTCTGCAAGGTGCATATTCCTGTGGCTGAAAGTATCCGCCCCCCCACAGGCCCCACACCAAACCTTCGAGGCCCCTTCCTCATCATCTCTTCTCCAGAAACTAGTGACTCCCATTTTGCTTGCCACATGCCAATGCATCCCAATATCCCCTTGAGAAGCTTCATATTCACAGGAAGTCCTCCTTAGCTTCCAGACATAGTACCAAGACTTCCATGTCCGTTTATGACTCTAGCCAATTCCACGGAGATTTAATTCAGGAAGCTAGTGTTTAGCACATTTAAGCCCTGGTGCAGAGATGTAGTTCAGTTGGTAGAGTACTTGTCTACCATGCATGAAGTCCTGGGTTTGAGCACCAGCACTGTATAGACTAGGCATAGAGGCAGATGACTATAATCCCAGTACTCCAGAGGTAGAGGGAAGAGGACTAGAAGATCAAGGTCAACTATGAAGTGAGTTCAACACCAGCCTGGGCTACATGAGACCTTGTCTGGGGCTGGAGAAATGGCTCAGCAGTTCAGAGCACTGACTGTTCTTGCAGAGGACCTAGGTTCTGTTCCCAGCACCCATATGGTGACTAACAGCCATCCATAATTCTATTTCAAGGGGATCTGACTCACTATTCTGGCTTCCATGGGTATTACATGAACAGGTGCATTTATGTACATGCAGGCAAAATACTCATATACATGAAATAACAATAAATAAGTCAAATAAGTCTAAGTGTAGGCCCTGATATTATTCTAAAATATATCTTTATGGTTCTAATGAAATGGATATTAACCAACAAAATTCATTAATATTTATTTTTTGACTCATGGGGTTGAGATGTTTGCTAGATTCTTCCAGATGACAGTGGTTGTTTTATCCTTAATAATGAGGATGACCTTTGGGGATTCATAATAAAAGGAGAAAGACAGATACCTCTGATGGCCTCTCAGAGTAGGGAGAGCCCTCGACTTAACTGTGACTATGTTCTGGAACTTCGACTTAACTGTGACTATGTTCTGGAACTTCGCCTTACCCTGTCCTCACTATAACTCAGACGCTCTGTCTCCGCCTTCACAAGTTCTGCAGCTCTTGTAGAAAACAGGCCCTACCATTGTGTGCTTTGAGGTCAAACTCCCTGAGGGAGTTTAGCTTTACCTGGCACACGCTCCTCAGCAGGCCACCCCATAGGCCACAGGCCAACATGGGGACAGAGAGCTGGTCCTCCCAGCTGCAGTGTGGTGAGGTCACAGAATGCTTTTAGGAGTTTCAGCAGAAAGTAGGGAAACTGGCCTGTGCAGTATAACTGACCAAAGTAATCTGGCTGCAGAGGACTATGGGTAGAGTTGTCTGGTGGACCACAGAAGACCACTGGCTCAATTCTGACTCTCGCTTTATATACGAAATACCTTGGTTTCCTCATCTCCAGGCCATGACCCACCTTGCCTTAGGAGCTCTGGAATGGTTAGGCAGAAGACAGAAAAGCAGCAGGTGTTCCCTAATGGCAGCTTGGTCAGGACATGGGAAGCAACAGCCCTGATCAATTCAATGGAAGACACTATTAGCACTTAGCTACAGGGCTACTGGCGAGAAAACAAGCTGATGGTTTTATTGTGTTATGTCTAAACTACTGATGTTCTTCCTGCTGGGAGGAGTCTGGGTTGTTGGGAATTACTCTGTCAAGCCTGCCTCTTGGGGCATGGGAAAGAAAACAGAGCTGGGGCTTTCTCATCTGTCAAACCATAAAATCTACCTTGAAAAGCCATGCAGAATTGCAACACAGTTAGGCATTGGCTTAGCTTGCTTGAAAGAAAATTATGAGAAGGATTCTTTCTTGAGACGTGGAGGAGATGAAACATCTCTAAAGGAAATGCTATTTCCTTAGGACTCACCCAAGGTGGAACAATAGCTCAGCAGGTACCAGAAGAGCACGGATAGTGTACAGCGCTGCTCAGGTGTCTCCCTGCCAGGGCTAGAGGAGAGCATTGTGATGGAGAAGCAAGCTTGGGGAGCGCATTGCAGTCCCGGCTGCCGGAGAAGGATCAAAGCCAGGACTGGGATAGGTCTGGTTCCTTCAAAGAGGCAAGGCTCCGGGCTGGAGAGATGGCCTAGCGGTTAAGAGCGCCGACCACTCTTGCAGAGGACCCGGATTCGATCCCCAGCACCCACACGGCGGTCGAGAACTGTCCGAAACTCCAATTCCAGGAGAACTCCAGTTCCAGGGGAATCCGACACCCTCTTCTGACCTCCGCGGCATTGCACGACACGGGTGCACAAACTTGCATGCAGATAGTACATTCATGCACATACAGAAATAAATAAAATTAAAACAACAACAACAACAACAACAAACAAAGAGGCAAGACTCAAATTCCCTGGGGTCAAGCTGAGTTTAGTCTGCAGGGGAGAAATTTGACCAGTACCCTGGAGTTCATCAGACTTCAGCCATGTAGTTCTAGAAAACTGGGGACAGAGGAGAAATCCAGAGCCTCTGCTTGTGGGCCACCCCATGACAGGTGCTGCTATGTGACTCAGACTTGCCCGGAACCTGCAATCTTCCTGCCTATGCACCCTGAGTACTGGAATTCCAGGCAGGACTGCCATGCCATGTTTGTCTCTCTTTTTGGTGACTTAAGAAAGTGTTGGAGGGGCTGGAGAGATGGCTCAGTGGTAAAGAGCACTTACTGCTCTTCCAGAGGATTCAGTGAGATTTGGTTCCCAGCACCTACATGACGGCTAACACGTCTTTAACTTCAGTTCCAGGGTATCTTTTGGACACTGCCACACAAATGATGTACTTTCAGATATACTGGCAAACTCTCATACACAAAGCATAAAAATTAAATCTTTAGGGATCTGGAGAAATAGCTCAGTAGTTAAGAGGACTGGCTGGACTTTCAGAGGACCTGGGTTTGGTTCCCAGCACCTGCATGGTAGCTAACAGCCACCCATAACTCCAATTCTAGGGGATCCTACACTCTCTTCTTACTTCCACAGGCATTGCATGACACAGGTACACTTATTTTTTTTTTAATTTTATTTATTTTTGTATGTGTATGAATGTACTGTCTCCATGCAAGTTTGTGCACCCGTGTCGTGCAATGCCACAGAGGTCAGAAGAGGGTCTTGGATTCCCCTGGAACTGGAGTTCTCCTGGAATTGGAGTTTCAGACAGTTTTTGGCCGCCATGTGGGTGCTGGGGATCGAACCCGGGTCCTCTGTAAGAACGGTCGGCGCTCTTAACCACTAGGCCATCTCTCCAGCCCCGACACAGGTACACTTATATACATGCATGCAAAACACTCATTTAAAAACTCTTTTAAAAATCTTTTTTAAAAATTAGGGGAAAAAAGAAAGAAAGAATTGACTACTAGGAACTAGTTCACCTTTCCTGGAACACAGAGCTAACAATAGAGCATCCTTGGGGAGAAGAGGAGTGTTAGAGGGTTAGCCATGCATGGTGGTGGTTACCTTTAATCCTAGCACTTGGCAGGCAGAGGCAGGCAAATCCTGTGAGACTTAGGCCAGCCTGGTCTACACATCAAGTTTCAGTCCAGCTGGAGCTACAGGGAGACCCTGTCTCAAAACAAAACAAAACAAAAATAAAAGAGAGGACCCCGAGCATGACACTTGGAGCAGGTGGTCCACCAGTGGCTGGCCACCCCAAAGAAGGCCCCATGCAAGCCACTTGGAGCAGGTGGTCCCCCAGCAGCCAGCCCCACCTCTAGAAGGCCCTGTGGACCACCAGCAGCTGGCCCCCACCCCAGGTAGGTACTGCATATGCTACTTGGAACAGGTGGTCCATCAGTGGCTGGCCCCATGCCATGTAGAGCAGGTAGACCACCAGCAGCCAGTCCCCACCCCAGGTACATCCCACAACCACCAGTTCCGGGGGCCCCAACCCCTGGAAGACCGCACTCACTCACAGAGAGCAGGTGGATCACCAGGAACCAGCTCCCAACTCTGGAAGACCCTGAGCATGCCACGCAGAGCACAGAGTAGGAGGTCGACCGGCAGCCAGTCCCCACCTGAGTTAGGCCCCATGGATGACCAGTGGCTAGCCCCCACCTCCAGAAGGCCCAGTCCATGCCAGGAGGAGTAGAATAATGTTGGCTGTGGGTTTGTTGTATACGACTTTAATTATGTTGAGGAATGTTCCCTCCAGGGAATATATAAAGAAATTGAAACTGTAATAATAATAATAATTTAAAAAAGAACCTCTGGACTAGTAAAAGCCCAGGCCCAGATGGATTCACGGCAGAATTCTTTAAGACATTTAAAGGGGACCTACAACCATTATTACTCAAATTAATCAAAAGGATAGAAACAGATGGAAACTCCCAAATTCCTTCTATGAAGCCAGGATCACTCTAATACCCAAACCAGGCAAAGATACAACCAAAAAAGAAAACTGTAGACATGTTTCATTAATGAACATAGATGCAAAAATTCTCAACAAAATATTTGCAAACCACACACAGGCACATATCAAAAAGATCATCTATTATGACCAAGTCAGATTCATAGCAGAGATGTAGGGATGGTTCGACATATGTAAATCAGTAAATGTCATAAAGCACATAAACTGACTGAAAGACAAAAACCACATGGTCATCTCAGTTGATGTGGAAAAGGCCTTCAGCAAAATTCAACATGCTTTCATGTTTAAAGCCCTAGAGGGAATTGGGCTGGAGGAAACATTCCTCAATATAATTAAAGTCATATACAACAAACCCACAGCCAACATTATTCTAAATGGGGAAAAGTTAGAGGCATTCACCTTAAAATCAGGAACCTGGCAAGGCTGCTCCTTATCTCCACTCCTTTTACAATATAGTGCTTGAAATACTTGCTAGAGCAATAAGACAAGAAAAGGAAATTAAAGGAGTACTAATTGGAAAAGAGAAGGTCAAATTATCCTTTATTGCAGATGACATGATAGTTTACCTAAGGGATGCCCAAAACTCTACCAAAAAACTCATAGAAATGATTAATAGTTTCAGTAATGTGGGGGGATACAAAAGTAACCTAGAAAAATCAGTAGCCTTTCTTTATACCAATAACAAGCAACTGGAGAAGGAATACAAGAAGACCTTTCCATTCACAATATCCTCAAAAAAAATCTAGTAACAAACCTGACCAAAGACGCTAACAATCCCACAACAGAAATTTTAAATTCCTTAAGAAGGAGATTGAGGGAGCTGGAGAGATGGCCTAGCAGTTAAGAGTGCTGACCGCTCTTACAGAGGACCCGGGTTCGATCCCCAGCACCCACATGATGGCTGAGAACCGTCTGAAACTCCAATTCCAGGAGAACTCCAGTTCCAGGTGAATCCGACACCCTCTTCTGACCTCTGCGGCATTGCATGACACGGGAGCACAAACTTACATGCAGACAGTACATTCATGCACATACAGAAATAAATAAAATTTTAAAAAAATTTAAAAAAAGGAGATTGAAGAGGACACCAGAAGATGGAAGGACCTCCCATGCTCATGGATTAGAAGAATCAATATAGTAAAAATGACCATCCTGCCCAAAGTAATATACAGATTAAGTACAATTCCAATTAAAATCCCCATGAGCGTCTTCACAGACATAGGAAAAAAAATCCTAAAGTTCATATGAAAAAATAAAAGACCCTGGATAGCCAAAGCAACCCTGAGCAAAAAGAGCAATGCAGGGTGGATTACTATACCAGACTTCAAACTATATTAGGTTATAAAAAGAGCCTGGTATTGGCACAAAAATGATCATAATTGAAGAACAAATTGAAATCCCGGATATTTCGAATTCATTTTACAGGGAAAGAACTCAATGGAAGGAAATGACAGCATCTTCAGAAATGGTGTTGCAAACGATGGATACCACTTTGGTAGAAGTAAAAAAATTAAACCCCTACTCTTACCTGTACAAACAATCAATGCAAAGGATCAATCAGACCAATGTAAAAGAACTCTGAAAATGATAGAAGAAACATGTCGCAGTAAACATACAGAGTATAGGATAGGAAAAGACTTTCTAATCAAATAAGCAGCTGCACAGGAATAAGATCAACTATTGACAAGTTGGACCTTATTAAACTCAAAAGTCTGTTACAGCTAAGAAACAACTCAAAGAAGTGAAGAGAAAACCCACAGAGTGGGAGGAAATCACATGGATTCATCTGACAGACATTAACATTCAGAGTAATTAAAACTACTCCAAAAATAAAGAAGAAACAATACTGACTAAATAGTGGAGTAAAGAGCTGAACAGAGACTTACAAATGAGTAATATGGCTGAAAACATCTTAAAGTGTCCAATGATGCTAATAATTAAAGGAAATGCAAATTAAAACCACTTTATATCTACTCTGATAAGAACTGGCTAGTTCAAGAAACAAAGATACCAAATGCTAGAGAGGTTGTGGGAAAAGGGCATTCACTGCTGGTGGGAATGTAAACTTGTACAGCCCTATGGAGCAGTGTAGAAGTCTCAAAAGACTCAATGAATGTCTACCACCTGACCCAGTATACAACTACACTGGTATATATATCCACAAGACTCATCCTATCACAGAAACATGCAATCTATGTTTATTGCAGCTCTCTTCACAATAGTGAAGACTGCATGAAGCACACAAGTGCCCCTCAACTGACAAGTGGATAAAGAAATGTGACATCTACACAATGGATTCTATGCAGCATTAAAAAGACATCATGATTTTGCAGGTAAATGGTGGAACTAGAAGCAGTATGCTAAGTGAAGTAACACAGTCCCAGAAAAAACAAATGTATGGTGTCCCTCGTTTGTGTATTCTAGCACAAACTTTATTTATAAGGCAATGAATATTTGTTCTTTTTTTTAGAATATATAATACCTGATGTGTTACTGATCAATTTGTCTATGATGTGGAATGAAAAGTAATATTTTCCCTTTAACTACATACAACTCTACTGTCCAAATGTGGATCTGTAAACATGTTTGGATTAAGTTAAGATATTTTCAGATGTCATAATTTTGGTATATGTGGATATATATGCATATTACAGTATACAAAATTGGAAGGAGCAACAACAACAAAAAGACTGGGTAAAGAAGGACTGAAACAGTAAACTTCTGCCCCAAACAGTAAACTTCTGCAAAACAACATTTAATAAAAGACTGAGAAAAAGATGAAAACACATGTATGGAAGCATGAGATGCTCTGGTGGGTGGGGGCAGAAAGAAGGGGAATGTGTCTAATTGATTAAGATGTGTTGATGACAACTTCATAAAAATTGGTTGTGAAAAAAAAGAATTTGAATGTAGTTAGTTTATAACAGGAGTTCAATGATCCTAATAGATGTTACAGGCTAGCAAATGAAAAGTCCAATGCCAGGTACTGACACCCTCTTTTGTAGTCATTGACCAGGCAGGTCCACAACCCCTCAAAATAATACTGGCTATTGCCATTGCTTGGTTACCCACCAGATTAGAGACCTATTGCTGAAGATACTGCTACATGATCTCTAAGAAGAAGGAGAATCAAGTGATACTCATCTTTAGAGTCATCTCTACTGCATAGCTTCATAGTACTAGAAAGTGCTATGCATGCTATATGCACAGAAAGATAATTATCAACATGTCCCAGTTGTGAATCCTATCAACTTGGAAAAATACGTCCACTGGTGCAATAGTGGCATGGATGTTATAGAAATAACCAATCACCTTCTGACTGAATTTAAGGCCTGCTTCTGTTATCAGGACCAACAACCTGTGGCTAGACAGGTCACAGACCATAAGGGAGAGCCTGCTTACTTATTCTATACATAGACATATTATAAAAAAAAAGAGCTGGGTTGTGGTGGCTATCCGTTAATTCCAGTGCTATGGAGGCAGAGGCAGGCAGATCTTTGTGAGTTCGAGGCAGCCTGGTCTGCATAGTCAGTTTCAGGAAAGCCAGAGCTATAGGGAGACCTGTTCCCCTCAAAAGCATAATAATAATAATAATAATAATAATAATAATAATAATAAAATTTAAAAAAGAAAAGAAACAAAAGAAAAGCTAGATGTTTGTGGGAGGCTTGGAGACTCTGGGAAAACTCCCTGAAGAAGGTTACCCTGAGCCTGTGCTATGAAAGTACCTAATCCAATCAGGTCAATGGGACCAAACTGGGAAGCAGCCACACAGAGGAGGAAAGCAATCTTGGAAAAGGTTTTTCTCCTGTCTGGTTTTTTGTAATCTGCTTTCCAAATATCTATACCTCTATCAGTGGTGGCATCTCTGAGGGCCGAACACATCATGACCCATCAGAATAGGCTTCTGGCCGAGGCTACGGAAGGGCCAACCTGGGCGGGTGCTGGGTGTTATGTCTGTTACTCTGGTTCCTCAGGGAGACCCTATTCAGAAACCCAGGTTCTTAATAGGCGAGAACCTGTGTTAATAAAAGTTCTTTTTTGATTAAAAGGGCACAGAAAAGAAAAAAAAACAAACATTAAAGCTGAGCTCAGCTCTTAAAGAAGAAAGGTTGATAAAACTGACAAAAAAATAAAGAAGTAGTTTATCGTGGCTCTCAAAAGATGAGGCCTTCTCTTTCTCCACTTTAAAGGCAAAATTAATTAATCCGCACAGGCTTGAGTTCTGAATGCAACATTAGCTCTGACTCTCTGAGGGCAGCTGAGTCCTCTGGACCCTGGGTAAGCTTTCATTAAAGAGACACTATTTAAAATCATGGATTTAGATTCTTCATAGACAGAATAGGGCACCGGAAATGGGGACAGAAAGGCAAATGACAAGCTGTAGATGAGGTGGGGACTCAGGGGGAAGTGGAAGGAGGCAGTGGTCAGATGAATATGACCAGTACACATGATATAAATTCATGGGACTTTCAAAGAATAAAAGATATTATTTTTCAAAAAAAAAAGAGAGAAGAGAGAGAGAGAGAAAGCAAATCTGTAGAGTAGAAAAGTGCCTCTGTGACAAGGCTATTTGGGCCACCAGAGTCTTCCATCCTGTTTCCTTCCTCTTGTTCTACCTTCCCCAGATCCTTGAAATCCAGGGGGTCACACCCCAGACTCAGCCCTGCTCAGCCTGAGGCTGCCACTTCTCACTGTGCAGACAGGGCTAGTGTCCTAGCGGAGGAGCTCCTTCTGGCTGCCCTGTCCCTGGTGACGTCCCCTACAGTGACATGCCCTCCACATCCTGGGATGGATCCCTGCAGAGGCACTTGGCTTTTTCTTGTCTCAGTTCTTCTAGAACTGCCTGAGGCCTAAGACATCCAAAATACAGCTTCATTTTCTTCCCATGGGGCTGAATTCTGCCCTGGACCTCCAAGCATAGCTTCTGTCCAATTTGACAGGTTTCCTGAAAGGAAGGAAGTCGCAGCTTTATGAGCGTTTGATTGCAATCTGAGCTGTCCCTACCATGCCCACCTCCCACTGGGATGCATGGAAGAGCTGGTGTGCTGTCCCAGGCTATCAGGAATACTTGCTGTCCTCTTTGGAGGTGACCAGTGGGCTCCATGGGTTTCGCCCCTGCTTTTCTTGCCCAGGCCTGGCTTCCTCTTAGGCTCATTGCTTGTGAGAGTCTAGCCTACCTTCATGGCATTCTTTTTTTTTTTCATTTTTTTTTTATTGATGCTTTGTGTATTTCATACATCATTTTCCACTTCATGCATTCTTTTTTTTCATTTTTTTTATTAGATGTTGTTATTTCATACATCATTTTCCATTCAGTTCAGTCATATTTCCCTTCCCATTCCCTCTATCCCACCCACCCCATCCCAATCATGCATCTGTCATACTGTCTGATCTTTCTCTCAGTTTTTTTTCATTTTAGCAATAAGTGATAATTTATGAGTACAAGATCCTTCATGTAAAACCAATTTGCGAGCAGTTGTGCCCAAAACCACACAGCCCATTGGTCCCACCATCCAGCAGGGAGGTTTGTCATGATTCAATCAAGTTGATCAAATGATAGTGTCCGACTATATCTGCGTATAGTTTTACACCATTCACCCCAATCCAGCCCTTACATTCTACCACGCCCCCTCTTCTGCAGGTTGTCTCTAGGCTTAGAAAGGGCACAAGGTGGATGAGAAGCAAAACAGTCTATTTTTTTCTGGGAGCTGTTTTTGGACTCTGGTCAATTCTGGCTGTTTCCTTTCATGGGCTGATGTTTGGTCTCCAGGAATAACCTTTGATCCCTTATGAAAGCAAAACAGTTAGATATATAGGTATTTAAACAATACCAATTTTTATGGTAGGTTACTCAGGTATAGACACAGATGTTTGGATGCTATTTAATCCATGAATACAGTTTTTTCTCGTAAATTGACAGAGTTATGCTAAAATAAAAAAGAATTCCTAACCACTGTAGAGGATTAACTTAGTGCATCAAGCCGTGGTTATTCTCAAAGAAGAGAGAGCATAACAATTTAAGATTTTGGGACTATACAGCAGTAGGCTGCTCTGCTGACATCAGTAGTTTCAAGCATAAAGTGACGGTGTAGTGGTGGATGGAGGATAGGTAATGTCTTATAAAACTGGTAAAACTGCCTTCTTTAATTGACTAATAGACATAGGAACTGTGAAAAGGATTATTCTCTATTCAGAACCAAATATAATACTAAAGTCTCCTTAAGCTATGCACTTAAGCAAATTATATTAATACAGAAGCTCTGACATCAGCAATGGATTATTCTACCAAGGAGATGTTGGCCAGGGGATCCAAGCCCCCACAAAAGGTAAAGGCTCCTTGCCTCTAAACTGGGATACCTGCAAGAAGAGAGGCGATAAGGCCCTGCTGTCGAAGGCCTGACGTTAACATGGGAAAGATGTATTGAGACCACACTTGCAAGTGTACAGATGGTCTCTGGAATACCAGAGAGTGTTACCAAAGTCCACTAAACCAATAAAGCAAATATGGGTCTCCTTGAGCCAAGCAAGACTTCATGGCATTCTTAACTTGAGACCCAGAGCAACATGGGAAGCCCTTGGAAGGTCTGGGTGGCAGAAAACACATACTTTGCAAGCATAAGGGAGACTGTAGAACAAGCACATGCAATAGGCCTTAGATGTAGGGAGTTCTGGATCATTAAAGGGTTATTATATATCAGACACTGTTATATGTTCTAGGCTTATAGCAATGAATGCTAAAGTGCTTGATCTGTATCAAAGTTTTGATGTAATAGAAGACTGACTTCTGTTGCACACACGAGGTCCTGGTTTGATAGCCGGCACGGTTGAAAACAAATAAACAAGCACTAAGAAGATTATGTGGAAAAATATGAATTCCAGGGAAAGAAAGCAGGAAGGAAGGTAGTAAAGACACAGTGACTGTGACTGTTGATGAAGTGAAGGAAGGCCTCCCTCAGAGGGCGACATTCAATAAAGCCCTGAGGTATACACAAGGCTGAACCTGCCCTCTATATGTCCAGTAGACAGTATTTGAGGTGCAGGAGTGTCCAGTCCAGAGGACCTGTGTAGAGGATGCTCATTGTGTGCTGGGAGGCCAGTGGGAAGAATAGAGAATAAGAAGGTGAGGGTGGGGAATTGCAAAGTGGTGCTGAGTCTGTGGGAGGAGGTAGCCTGGGAGAGGGGAGGTGGTGACCCGGCATGTCCTCTCGCATCTACTCATGCTTCCCCACCAAAATACCATAAGGAGGTATCCAGACAACTTGCACTCAGGTCTCCCAGTTTTGGAGGTTGGCGGCCAGGGGTCAGGGTGCTGGCATGGTCTGGTCGTGAGAAGGGCCTTATTCCCAGCCTGTGGTCATCACCTTCTTCCTGTGTCCCCACATCATAGAAGCTGCTCTGGAGTTGTTGCCTCCTTTTGTCAGGGCATTAACCCCATGATGACCACCTGACTCGTGACCTCACGATCGCAATCCTTCCCAGAGTCCCTGCCTTCTATCCCTGGTCATATTGGGAGTTGGGTCTTCCAGTCATTAATGCAGGGACACAAGCATTCCCTCTGCAGCAGGAGTTTTAAACACTGAAAAAGTCACTTCCAAGCTATTTTACCCTCTGTTAAACCAACAACGACCTACCTCGTCTCAGTGCTCCTACATGCTACCTTGGACTCTTTAGGGGAATCAAAATGGGATTTATTGAAGAAAACTCAGAAGGGACCAGCCTGGGAGAGATAGGTCGGTTAGAGTTCTTTCTGTGCCAGCACAAGAACTGGAGCTTAATAGCTTAATCCCCTGAACCTATGTAAGTGTGCTGTGCCCTAATAATCCCAGCACCATTGAGATGGACACAGGTAAATCCCCATGCTCAATGAGAGATCCCGTCTCTAAAAACAAGGCAGACTGCTCCTGAGGAGCCACATTGGCGTTTATCCTCTGCCCTCCACCCACATGTGCACAAACATACCTGCACACACACACACACACACGTACTCTCACACACATGAATATGGATGGGATACACATAAGCACACAATTAAAAAAAAAAAACTTGAACTCCTCTGTGTGCTCGCAGTTTGTGAAAATCTTTGCTGTGTTCTCCAGTAGAGAGTGTTTTTCAGCTTATAAAGTTCACGGCGGCAGCTTTGAAGTTCTCCTTTGTTCGTGCTTAGTGGTTTTTAAAAAGCAGCAGGCTGCATAGAAAGTACCACTCTTGACTACAGATTAGCCCAACAGGCTGCGTCTTCAGACAGGCTAATCTTAACCTAGTACTGGCTTGATGAGATGTTGGGCATCCGAGATCACGGATAAGCTTGGCTTCCTTTCCAACCTTTGCTGTAGAAATGTAAGTCAGCCACAGGAGATTGAAAGTTTAGAATTAAAAAAAAAATGGACTCCAAATTATAAACCACCTAAGTCATTCTTTCTAGTCTATTTTGTTCTTTTTTTTTTTTTTTTAAGTTCAGTAAAGAAATTGTCTTCAACTAGGGGTGTATCTCATTTAGTAGAGTGCTGGCTTAGCACGCATAATATGCCTTGGGTTTGATCCCAGCACTGAATGAAGCAGGTGTGGCGGTGCATGCTTGAAATCCCATCACCCAGGAAGCAGAGGCAGGAGGATCAGAGATTTTTTCCTGGACATTTTCTACTCTGTGTGGAGGTTAAGGCTAGCCTGAGCTACATGAGACCCTGTGTCAAAACAAAACAAACCCAACAACAACAGCAAAGCCATCTTCAAAGGCTAGCTAGTTCTTCAAGAAGCCTTATTTATTTATTTTTCTTTCTTTTTTTTTTTCTGTATGTGTATGAATGTACTGTCTGCATGCAAGTTTGTGCACCCGTGTCGTGCAGTGCCGCGGAGGTCAGAAGAGGGTCTCGGGTTCCCCTGGAACTGGAGTTCTCCTGGAATTGGAGTTTCAGATGGTTCTCGGACACCATGTGGGTGCTGGGGATCGAACCCGGGTCCTCTGTAAGAGCGGTCGGCGCTCTTAACCACTAGGCTATCTCTCCAGCCCAGCCTTATTTTTTTTTTTAATGGAGAACAATTTCACTAGAACAAGAAGGTACGTTATCAGGGATGGAGAGATGGCTCAGCAGTTAAGAGCCCTGGCTGCTCTTTGCAGAGGATCTGGGTTCTGTTCCCAGCACTCGCATGGTGGGTAACAACTGTCTGTAACCTCAGTTGGGAAAGAGGCCACTCAGACACCTATTCTGGCCTTTATTGGCATTGTATATATGTGGTACATTTGCATGCATGCAGGCAAACATTCATATACATAAAATAAAAATAAAAATAAATAAAACAAAAATAAATTAATTAATTTAAAAATAGCACTGCACTGTGGTGATCTGGATGAGCACAAAGAGGTCGTGGCAACTGAGTGACCCAGACACGGCACAGTCAGTGCTGGCACGAAGGGCATGAGACCGTGCCCTTCGTTAGGATGGGCTACACTGTCCCAGGCTACTTGTTGCAAAGACTGAGTGTAAAGAACAGAGCTCCCGGACTTCTGTGGAAACCCAGTCCAGCCTCCCATGTGCACCTCAGAAGGACTCATCAGGTCTGCACTTGCTCCAGCTCAGCTGTGCAACCAGGACCCAGTGCAAGCCAGTGTTGATTTGCAAGGGGCACAGAACAGACTGCCCCAAGGCCACAGGCCTTGGTTCTCTGGAAAATGTGTCTGTGCAAAGAGCTTTGTGGTAAAGATGCCTTGTTGTCTACTGACCACCCACACTCACTGAGAGAGCCCTAGAAACAATTGGTCTGGCCGGAGATACATTGCCTGGCTGCATTTCAAGCTGTTTAAATAAAGCAGGTGTGGTCAGTGACAGGAGGCCTGTGAGGAATTTCTGGGAAGAATTTTACTTCCTGTTATTGGCAAAATTCTTTTCTCTTTGTACCCCTTATCCTCTTCTTATTTATTGTGCCTTATATGAAATAGCTGGAGCTCTTGCAGTTATTTTGTGAGAAGGGAATATATACTAAGATAATTTAATAGAACCATCTTAATCCTATGGGTCTTAAACCTGGAGCTGACCTTTCCCCATTCAACAAATATTGCTATGCTTTTATATTCCAGGCACTGGGGCTACGGGGAGCATTTAACAAAATTCCTGACATGCTAGAGCATATATTCTATAGGGGTGACAGCCAATACACACATTTTGGTCCTGGAGTCTCGGGGTCCTACTGTAGATGAAAGAAGAGGGTGGATTTGCCTCGTCAGTTGAGCTGGGCTGGCCAGGCTCTGGGTCTGGAGCAGTATTAGATCAATGAGATCTGGCCCATACCAAACTTTCCTTGTGGTTTCTGAGTGAATTTGGCCTTTATGAAGTTTTCTCTTCTGGGAAGCCTGGATATAGTCAGCCATCTTGGTCTTCCCTGCCTCCCTCTGATAGGGCTGCCCATGACACCAGTTGTATATGGAATTCAGGATATAAACAACTTAAAGCTGTGGCAGTTGAAGAGAGTGTGAGGGGAGAGAAAGCAGTCACCCCTGGAGGAAGGAAGCTGGGAGAAGGCAGATGTGGGGCCGTGGGGTACCTGGGTGTCCATGTGTGGGTCAGGGCTCCATTTCATTTGCAGCCAAGCCTGCAGGCAGGGGGAGGGAGGAGAGAAAGGACTTGGAGGCAGGTAAACCTGGCAGGTCAAAGACCTGGGAGTTGGCCACAAGAGACCAAAACTCATTTATTCATAGGAGTTTGGGATCTTATATACTGGCATTTGGCAGGCTTCTGGCGAGAATAGGGGTGGGAGGTGCATGAGAAATCTACAGTGTACTTTCTATAAAGGCTTTTGTTTACGTGAGCTTCCAGAAGCTCCAGTTGGTTTTCAAAACCAAGATGTGCTCTTTAGATAATGCAGGAATGTGACGCCCTTTTCCAAAGAGGGCTGTAGGGTTGGTTTTTTCAATTGGCGAGCAGCGCTATCTTGAACCCCTCCACCCCCCTGGCCTTTTCAGGTTATCAGGGCAAAAGCCACCTCCCTTAGTGCTCTAGCCAAATGAAATATTGGGGCCCACAGCAGAGATACAGCCAGGAAGAAGGAGAGTGCCAGGGACCAAGCATTTAGAGGAGGGTAGTGAGTGAAGGGTGCTCTTTGCTCAGGTGTGCCCTGTTCTTGCACACACAAACTCTCTCTTGGAACTCCCAAACCCCACCTGCCTGAAACAGTACAGAATGCACACACACTGGGAACCTTATCTCTGTGAGGATTACATTGTCTCCCTGGATATGATGGTTTACTGTCTTAGAGCTTTGGGGGTTTGTTTGTTTGATGTTACAGGCTCTTCCTGTGTAGCATAGGTCCTGTCTGTCTGTCTTTCTGTCTCTGAAGATGGAACCTGGGGCCTTCCATAGGCTTTACAAGTGCTCTATATTAAACTTTGTTCCCATACCAAAGCTGTTGAAGAGGATGGAAGGTTGGAGGGTGTTAACCCAGCCACTTTTCCGAACCCGTCACTGGCCTGGAATAGTGGGTTTTAAATAAGTAATAGTATCGGCACCTCAGAGCCACCTTGGTGGGGAGGGTGGGGGTGTCTTTGGTAGAGAATTAAAACTATCCAGCAATCAACTGGGCAATGGGAGTCACAGTGACAGTCCTGGTCACCAGAGCATCACCTAATGCTGAATGCTGACATTGAAGGCTCGAGCGGATGACAGCATCTCTTCAGGAAGCTGCCAAGGCAGGGCCAGTCCCAGCCACCCACCGCCACCAGCACTTAGATCTTCCATGAGGAGGCTCTGGGCTCTAGGCCTTGGGAAGAGTAGAATTCGTAGCAAAGAAGGGTTCCTCCCCTTAATGAGCCTGGGCAGAAGGGCACGTGGGGGTAAGATAGGAGGAGAGGCTGCTGGGTCAGTGGGACAGTTAGGCATGAGTGGAGCCTGTCTCTGGCTGTCCTGAAGGTCAATGCTGCACACACTGGTGGATTATGTGAGAGTGTGGTGATAGGCAGGATGGCAGGATGGCAAGAGACATGGACTTCAGAGCACTGTAAAGTCCCAAGTTGTCAGCTCACTGGAAAATTATTGTTATATGGTGCAAGGAGCCGTGTGGCAAAGAGTGCTGCTGGTTTAACACCTTGATGTCTCCCTTCTAGAGGAAGCAACAGGCTTGACTAGAGGCGTACATCATATTTTATCCTTTCTTATTTATTGTACCTTGTGTGAAATAGCTGGAGCTCTAGCAACTATTTTGTGGGAATGAGGATGAGTATCTGCCTACCCTAAAAGTGGCAGAGTAACAAGTTTAAAGAACAGTGTGGAGCCACAGTGATACAGTAACAGCCCCAGATCTTCTCTTATCCATTCCCTGCAAATATCACTAAGACTTGGGTTTTCTCAGTGAACTTCTGCTCAAAACAGTCAACTTCCACATGGAGAATATTGAGAAAGACTGAGAAAGAAATGAAAAGCATGTTTGGCAGAATGCATAAGCTCTGGTGGGGTGGGGGAATGGGGGGACACAGGTCTAGATTTGATAAAATATATATATAAATAAATAAATTTTAAAAAATGCTAAAGTGGAAAAAAGAAAAATATATATATATATTTAAAAAAAAAGACTTGGGTTTTCTGCTAATTTGATTCCTAATGACACATATCATCAGTGTTCAAATGAGCTCCCCTCACCTTTCTGCATGGAACCCATAGGCAAGAAGCTAGTTAAGCAGGTAGTGACCAAGGCCAAGGGAGAGTCACCTTCGTGGCAGCATTGTGAGGAGAAGCTTTTTCCTCTCCTCCCTTTTTGGCCTATCCCAACACCAAAGTGGAGGGGCACGTATGGGAACTGACACCTGCCTTACCACTAGATGACCCTCCAGAGCCTCTGACGAGCAGGGTCAGTCTGGGAGCTTACAGAATCAGTTTGAGGTCATTCCTAGAAACTGGAAGCAAGCACGTCCATCATCAGAATGTGGAGCTTGAGCACCAGGCTGACACGCTAAGGAAAAAGGGCTTTGACTTAGCAGAGTAATTGTACTCAATAGAGTGGCACCATCTCAAGGAACTGTTCCCAAAGTTACCCCTGATTTTACACCTCGTTGGTGCATGCCACATATCTGTGGATCAACAGGGCCAATGTCCAGGAGGCAAAAAATGGGTGCACAGCAGATGATTGCTAGGAGAATAAACTTCAGCAAACAATAATTTCCCCTTCTATTTGCACGAAGCATCCCCCAGGATTATCCAGAGGGAGCGGCAAGCCACTGGGAGCCAGAATTCTCAAAATAGCCTTCTGTAGTTTGCCTCTGAAACAGGCGAAGCTATCACCTACTAAAAATGCTAAATTCTAAATGTTAATGTCACAGAGCATTGGGTTTTCTTATAGGAGAGACATTTAGGTCACCAGATGCCCAAAATAGCAAACTCCAAAACTCTCCTCTCCGTGAACTGCCATTAATGAAATCAGGGGCTAGGGTGCAGCTTGCAGCTCTGCAGTGGAGGCTGTGCCTGGCACTAATCCTGGGTTCTGCCCCAGCACTGCCAGCCAGCAAGCAAGAAAGCAATGACAGCTACAAATTTCCCCTTTCTTTAGGCAAGAACTCTTCACTCTCAGTCGCAGCCTGTTTCACAAGAGGAGCTGCAGGTGAGCAGTGGCAATATCAACAGCCAAATAAAGAACCTTCAGCTTTTGTTTGGGAAAAATATCAGTTTGTGATGCTATTTGGAAGAAATCATAATCAACATAATGTTCTACAAAATATAACACGACTATAGTATGTATTGCTATACAACTATACTAATGTATTGGTCAGGGTTCTCTAAAGAAACAGAAGCAACAGGACGAATATATAGCTATATGCAATTTATTGATTTGCTCACGTGACAGAGTTCAAGGAGTCTAACAGTAGCTGCACCACACTGGAAAGGCCGAGAATCCAGGGAACTGCTCAGTCCGAAAGGCTGGATGTCTCAGTAGTCCCAATCCAGTGCTGAAGGCCCGAATGGATTCCAGGAGATCTGCCGGTCTCAGTACACACTGGGATCTGAAAGGTTGATCACAGCAGCAAGAAAAACTCACCAGATGAGAGAGGCAAGCTGTAGGAGAAAAGGGACCAGCTCCCACTGCCATGGCCTTAAATACTGCCTGCCGGCAGAAGGTAACGCCCACATTTGGGGTGGGCCATCCGGGTTGAGGTGGTCCAATCAGAAGACCCTTTTTCTCTTATTTGTTCCTTAGTCCAGTCAAGTTGACACCCAGGATTAACCATCACAACTAATATATAACATATTAATATATGTAAATATATTAACAGTACAAATATCGATGTAAACATTGATTTATAATATTACCAACATAATGGTGGATTAACATATATAGAAAAATACTTTTAATAATATATATTTTACATTGATATAATATGTAATATATTGCACCAATTGCCATGCCATAGATTACCTATTGCATATTTTAATTGTATAATATGCTATATATACTAAAATATATATAATATGTTTTCTCCACAGAAATATAACACTGTGAGAAAGCTAATATTTCTGTTTTCTTAAGGCAAGTGCCAGCCAACCATGGCCTGTGGTCAAATCTGGACACTAGCCCTTTTTTATGGCCAGTGAGCTAAGAATGATTTTTCCATTTTGCAGCAGTTACATTTTAAACAGTAACATAAATACCTATAGGATATTTTATCTATTGGTTCTTGGCCTCAAACTCTAAAATATTTGACATTTGTGTCTTTTATAAAAGTCTTTCCCGGGGCTGGAGAGATGTTTCAGTGGTTAAAAGCAGTGACTGCCCTTGCAGAGGAAACTGGTTCAATTACCCAGGACCCAGTATGGCAGCTAAGAAAACATCTTTGAAAGTTCAGGTGTGGTGGTGCACGCCTTTAATCCCAGCACATCGGAGGCAGAGGCAGGCGGATTTCAGGACTGTGGCTCAAGGCCAGGCCTGGTTCTACAGAGTGAGTTTCCAGCCAGCTGGGGCTCTAGGCGAACCCTGTCCTCAAAGACCAAAAAAAAAAAAAAAAAAACTCTTGCCCACTCTAGATTTATGACTTTTTTACTATGACTCATTTTTTTTTCCAACTTCTGCTCTAAAACATATAAGTTAAAATAGAGGTGAACATCTGGCCAAACAACACACTCTGAGCAAAGTGAAGGAAGTTCAGAGAGGAAGTAAGGCCTCTCTCAATGGGAAGTTTCCACTTTGTGGTACACCACACACACACACACACACACACACACACACACACTTCCTGTTGCTCCAGGTTGGATTTTTTTCTATTGTGATAGCCCATTAGTTATGTAGGGACCTGAGGTAACAAGACCTAGTTGGATCTGGTTCCATCCTCAGACACAGAAAGGTCCTCATTGCATTGCTCAGTATGTCACCAGCTCATGAATATGGCTCTTAACTACAGAATAGGTGACAGCTGTCAGCCTGCTGCAGTGGGGTTCTGTGGCTTGAAAAAGAACTCAGTATTCCGTGTTCATCTGAATAATTGGAACTAGGACTCATCACATCTTTTTTAGCAATGACATCCGAACAGCATGGCCCCATCCATCATCGTGTCATCTTTATGAAAATGGCTTCCAGTGGTCAGCTTGTCATAACTAATTAGTCTTCCGATGTATGAACAGTCAGGAGCAAAGCGACTTTGAGGTTTAGACACCCGTAGCAGTGAAGTCCAGAGCCATCTGATCTTCTCCGCCTTTTAATTAGGGCCCTTTCATCTGTGCCCAGAGCATCCTTGTGGTGAGAGACACAGCTCACTGGTTCTGCCCTCCTTTCTCAGTACTGGAGAAAGCTCATCAGCCACAGGTAAGGAAGGTGTAGGGTGGGGGGACCTGAGGCCTCATCCACGTAAAACTCGGGAAGTCCTAGAACTCAGTGTGGATGGCTGGCAGCTCTTCCAATGCAGATATTGTTGAGGGCTTAGTGACACACCAGGAGTGTGTTGGTTAGATACTGCAGTGAGATATGTACAGTTTCATAACTGAGGATTCTGGGTCCTCACCTTAGCCTGTGTTCTGCTTTCTTCATGGGCTTCTGCAGTGTGGAGTCTGGTGGCAGGCCTGTGGTTTCTGATCTTGCCAGGGCTGCTCATATGTCTAAGGACTTAGTTGGGACAAATACGTATCTCTGTTTCATGAGGTTTCTGTCCTAACCAGGTTAGCCTAATATACGCAGGCAGCAGAAACAGGGACCTGACTCCAAAGAGAGAATATATGTATGCACTTGTGCATGTATGTGTTGGGCAGAGTGTGTATGAATGTGTCTGCCTATGTGTGTGTGCATGCATGGGAAGGTCAGAGGTCAACCTTGATTGTTGCTCCTAGGAGCCATCCACTTGTTTTTTGATACAGGGTCTCTCACTGGCCTGGGTCTTCTTGTCAAGTAGACTAGGCTGGCCCCTCATCAGCACCAAGGTTGCTCCTGTGTCTGCCTCCCTAGCATGTGATTACCAGCATACTACCACACCCAATTCTTCTACATGGGTTCTGGGTATCAGTCTTCATGCCTGAGCAGCAAGGACTTTTGAAGCTGAGGCTTACGACTGGTACATTAGATCTCATGGTCCAAAAAGCCCACAAGGCCAGTCCAGATCTGGGGGTGGGGGGAGCACAGACTCTGCCTCCTGATGGAAGATGTTTCAGAATCATACTTCAGGGGCCTGGGTACACAAAGGGGAAGAAGTGTATTCATCTTCTACAGCCTACCACTATGGCATTAAGAAGCATATGCAGGTTCTAGAAGCTACCTGGGCTGCTGTTTGTCCCTGGAGCCCTTTCCAGACAGCAGAGGTGTAGGAAGCTTCTGCTAGACAAGGTGGCTCTGCAGAGGGGGAGGGAAGGAACAGTGCCCATTTGGGGCTCTGCTTAATTGAGACAAGAGAGTACTTTCCATCCATGCTAGGAACTCAGGAGTGAACAAGGCTCATTTGTTAACAGGGCAGCAGGAAAGAAAGTTTCTGCTCTTGGGAGAGAGTTCCGTCTTCACCAAGGGGTAGGAGGGTTTGCTGTGAGCACAAACTTATGAAGCAGATGGGTGTGATTTCTAACTGTGCAGAACTCCATACTATGAGACTTGAAACTAAAGTCACTTCTGTCTGTCTGAGCCTCAGTCCCTTGCTTTGTGATGGATGGAACCCAGGGCCTCGGGCATGCCAGCCAAGTGTTCTCCCTCTGAGGTCTCCCCAGCCTGAGGCTGAGTATCTATATCTGTCAAATGAGCATAACAACCTATCCAAGAGGGGTACAAGAGTACAGGAGCGATTAGAGAAGATGAAATAGCCAAGAATGGCTTCTCTTTAGCGGCCATTGTGCATCTCTATGGTCTTGACTTCCCCAGGACAGCCCATAGTTCAACCTTCGCAGTCCTGGCCACACTGCTGAGTCCACCCCTCCCCCATATTATTCATTTACAGTAGTGGAGAGGATGTCCACTAAGTGGCCTCAGTCAGTTGTGAATGCGTTCTGTCACCCAGGCAGGACTTGAACTTGTGATCCTCCAGTCTTAGGTGCTTTAGCAACTGAGAAGACAGACCTGTGCCTTGTCACCCAGGCAGGACTTGAACTTGTGATCCTCCAGTCTTATGTGCTTTAGCAACTGAGAAGACAGGCCTGTGCCCTGTCACCCAGGCAGGACTTGAACTTGTGATCCTCCAGTCTTAGGTGAAGACAAGCCTGTGCTGCCAGGCCCGACTTCTGGCGTTGAAGAACAGAACTCTTTTTTTTTTTGGTCTTTTCAAGACAGGTTCTCCCTGTGGCCCCAGCTGTCCTGGAACTCGCTCTGTAGACCAGGCTGGCCTTGAACTCACAGAGATCCGCCTGCCTCTGCCTCCCAAGTGCTAGGATTAAAGGCATGCGCCACCACGCCTAGCTTTGTTTTTTTTTTTTTTTGGTCATCTAGAACTCTTATGGAGACCTACCACCCTTAATTCAAACCTCATGTACATTTAGTGAAACAAGCCTGTCTATTCAAGCCACTTTCCCACCTTTTCCTGTTGGTTCATTTGGCCATTTGGTTTTGTTATTGTAGAATTAACCTCATTTCCTTTTATCCTTCAAGCCTCACACCCAGTCATCACAGCATCTGAACTGTCTCTCACTCTGTCTTCCCATTCCATTTTCCACTAACTGCACAACTGAAGTTCTCACCTGCTGCTTTGGAGTGGCACTAGAGACTTTTTACATTTCCCTTCTTACAAGTTCTTGACGCCTTGACACCTGTAAGCATTGTTCTAAAATCAATCTCCAGTGAGTCCTGGTCTCTCGATTCTCTTTCCACTCGAGACACCATGAGCTCCACCACCTTCTCCAACAACTACCGGTCCGTGGACTCTATCCAGTCATCCAGTCACCCAGCCAGCGTGTCTGGCCACCAGTGAAGCCAGCATCTATGCAGGTGCTGGGGGCTCCAGCTCCCGTATTTCAGTATCTGGGGCAGCTTGGGATCCGGAGGCCTGGTGGGAATGGGCAGCATCCAGACAGAGAAGGAGACCATGAAAGACCTGAATGAGTGCCTGGCCTCCTACCTGGACAAGGTGAAGAGCCTGGGGACTGACAACAGGAGGCTGGAAAGCAAAATCCGAGAACTTCTGGAGAAGAAGGGGCCCAGGGGCCCAGAGACTGGGGGTACTACTTCAAGATCATTGAGGATCTGAGGGCTCAGATCTTTGCAAATTCTGTGGATAATACCCGAATCGTCCTGCACATTGACATGCTTGTCTTGCTGCAGATGACTTCAGAGTCAAGTATGAGACACAACTGGCCATGCGCCAGTCTGTGGAGAATGACATCCATGGACTCCGAAAGGTTGTTAATGACACCAATATCACATGCAGCTGGAGACAGAAACTGAAGCTCTTAAGGAGGAAATGCTGTTCACGAAGAAGAATCACGAGGAGGAAGTCAAAGGCTTGGAAGCCCAGATAGCCAGTTCCGGTTTGACTACGGAAGTGGATGCCCCCAAATCTCAGAACCTCAGCAAGATCGTGGCAGACATCCGAGCCCAGAATGAAGAGCTGGCTCAGCAGAACTGTGAGGAGCTGGACAAGTACTGGTCCCAGCAGACTGAGCACCACAGTGGTCATCACCCAGTCCCCTGAGATCAGAGATGCTGAGACAACACTCACAGAGCTGAAATGCACCTACCAGGCCCTGGATGTTGACCTTGAGTCCCTGAGAAATCAGATGGTCAGTTTGGAGAATAGGCTGAGGTATGTGGAGGCCTGATATGCTAGGCAAATGGAGCAGCTCCAAATGGTGTCCTGCTGCACCTGGAGTCTGAGTTGGCACAGACTCAAGCAGAGGAGCTGTGCCAGGCCCAGGAGTATGAGGCCCTGCTGAACGAGGTCAAGCTGGAGGCTGAGATCACCACCTTCCACCACCTGCTAGAAGATGGAGAGGACTTCAGTCTCAATGACACCCTGCAACTCCTTGCAAACCATCCAGAAAACAATCACTCGCAGGATTGTGGATGGCAAAGTGGTGTCTAAGACCACTGACACCAGAGTTCTGAGACATTGAGGCAGACAAGCAGGATATCCCTGCAGCTCAGAAGTCACTGGAAAAAAAATAAAATAACATCAATCTCCAAAAAAACAATCCTTTGTTCAGAACATCATCAGAGACCAGGTGTGGGAGCACGTGTCTTAGTACTTTCAGGATTAGCTGATGCAGGAGAATCACAAGTTTGAGGCCAGGATGGGCTATAGAGTGAGAAGACTTGTCTCAAAACAAAATAGAAACCATCAACAGAGCTCGAATGTACCAGGTGCCATTCAAAGCCCGAGCCTGGTATTCAAAGCCTCCTACACCCCAACTAATGGACTTATGGTTCAAAAATCGAGGGAAAGTCATTTTGTATATTTTCATATATAAATCATCAGTACAAAGCCATTCTGTGTCTTATAATTTTGTGTATCAGTCTTATGTTCCCAGTAAGTCTCTACAGCAGAGGTTGAATACTAATTCAGGATGACTCTGTGTTAGTTTCTTGCTGCTATGACAAAATGTCAGACAAGAGCAACTTAAGGAAGGATGGGTTTCCTTGACTCCCAGGTTTACAGTTTAGTTCTTCAAGTGGGGAAGACACAAGGCAAGAGCTTGAGGCAGGTGATCACACGGTAGCTGCAGCTGATCACACAGTAGAAGCAGCTGATCACACGGTAGAGGCAGCTGATCACATGGTAGAGGCAGCTGATCACATGGTAGAGGCAGCTGATTACACGGTAGAGGCAGCTGATCACACGAAGAGGCAGCTGATCACACAGTAGAGGCAGCTGATCACACGGTAGCTGCAGCTGATCACACGGTAGCTGCAGCTGATCACATAGCAGAGGCAGCTGATCACACAGTAGCTGCAGCTGATCACACGGTAGCTGCAGCTGATCAAACAGTAGGGGCAGCTGATCACACGGTAGCTGCAGCTGATCACATGGTAGAGGCAGCTGATCACATGTAGAGGCAGCTGATCACATGTAGAGGCAGCTGATCACACAGTAGCTGCAGCTGATCACACAATAGAGGCAGCTGATCACACGGTAGCTGCAGCTGATTACACAGCAGAGGCAGCTGATCACACGTAGGGGCAGCTGATCACACGTAGGGGCAGCTGATCACACGGTAGCTGAAGCTGATCACACAGCGGAGGCAGCTGATCACACAGTAGCTGCAGCTGATCACACAGTAGCTGCAGCTGATCACACGGTAGCTGCAGCTGATCACACAGTACAGGCAGCTGATCACACGGTAGCTGCAGCTGATCACACAGTAGAGGCAGCTGATCACACGTAGAGGCAGCTGATCACACGGTAGCTGCAGCTGATCACTCAGCATAGGCAGCTGATCACACAGTAGCTGCAGCTGATCACATGGTAGCTGCAGCTGATCACACAGTAGGGGCAGCTGATCACATGGTAGCTGCAGCTGATCACATGGTAGAGGCAGCTGATCACACGTAGAGGCAGTTGATCACACATAGAGGCAGCTGATCACACGGTAGCTGCAGCTGATCACACAGTAGAGGCAGCTCATCACACATAGAGGCAGCTGATCACATGGTAGCTGCAGCTGATCACACAGTAGAGGCAGCTGATCACACAGTAGAGGCAGCTGATCACATGGTTGAGGCAGCTGATCACATGGTAGAGGCAGCTGATCACACAGTAGAGGCAGGTGATCACACGGTAGAGGCAGCTGATCACATGGTAGAGGCAGCTGTTCACATGGTAGAGGCAGCTGATCACACAGTAGAGGCAGCTGATCACATGGTAGAGGCAGCTGATCACACAGTAGAGGCAGGTGATCACACGTAGAGGCAGCTGATCACACAGTAGAGGCAGCTGATCACACGGTAGCTGCAGCTGATCACATAGCAGAGGCAGCTGATCACACAGTAGCTGCAGCTGATCAAACAGTAGGGGCAGCTGATCACACGGTAGCTGCAGCTGATCACATGGTAGAGGCAGCTGATCACACAGTAGGGGCAGCTGATCACACAGTAGAGGCAGCTGATCACACAGTAGGGGCAGCTGATCACATGGTAGAGGCAGCTGATCACACGGTAGAGGCAGCTGATCACACGGTAGAGGCAGCTGATTCCACAGTAGCTGCCGTCAGGAAGCAGAGAGTCACGAATACTCGCTTACCTTTTCCTCACTCTCCTTTCACCCTGAAGCTCCAGACCACAGCCCGGTGTTATACCCATTCAGGACAGGTCTTTACTTCTCAGTCAAGCCTTTCCAGAAGTACCTTCATACAGGTGTGTCTCCTAGGTGATTCCAAATCCAATCAAATTGACAATGAAGATTAACCACACAAAACCAACAACAACAAAAGCTAAAAAAAATTTTCTGACCTCTGCTCTTGAGGGCAAATACATGCCCTCAATATATTACTTTGTTTTTCTCATAGAGCTGTGTACCAGTAATATCAGCAAACATGTACTGAATGAATGCTCTACTTTCAGACTTTTAAACACCCCATCCTGTAATTGTTTCCAGCACAGAGGGCTCCCTCTTTTTGGTCAACCTGAATGAATTTTTCCAGTACTCTTGGGTCCACATCAAATCTCCTTCAGAACCTTTCTGATGACACCTGCTGTGGCATAGGACTGTCCTCCAACCAGCAGACCGTGGACAGATAGATGCCTTCTTCCCAAGCTTGGTTGTCTGTTAATCTCTGTAAGAAAGGAGGGGCAGGGAGAGCCAGTCACACCTCCCAACCAACCAGTCAGCCCTAGTTGCACAAGAGGGAGGGGCGAAGGGCACATAAGCCGAGGAAGCCCTGGGAAGGCTCTCTCAACACTTCGTGCAGCCGCGGGGAAGTCAGGATCCATGCCTGGGTGGGGACTTTCCAGTGCAGCCTTAGGAGAGGAGCACCCACCCTTCTGTAAGCTAGCCTTTGCTCATTGCTCTGGAAGTCAGCCCAGTAAACTCACTGTTTTTCCAGAGTGTGATTTGGCACAATTATATCTTGGTTTGTTGTAGGGACCAAGAGAGGAGGGGCAGGTACCATTTGCTCCTCCGAGAAGGAATCTTAGTTGCACCTGCATGGCATAAGGTGCTCAGGCGAGGGTCACCTTCTGTTTCCAGGAGGTCTTTGCATCTGAGTAGGCCATGCAGTGATTGTCCCACCACGGCTATGTGTCAGCACTCACTTTGGCTCTGACTGCTTGCCTCTTCCCACCCAACTGGGCCCTTTTATGGAATCTCACAGGGTTCCCTCCACTTTCCCTCATAATACTTATTATTATGGGATGGGATCACTGCTTATTTCTAGGGTTCTTCAACTGAACTGTGAGCACTTTAGGGGCTAGGTTGGTTCCCTGAAGTATTCCCAACACCTGGAATGGTGCTAGAGACACACAATACTTTTGAAAATAATAATAAACTTATTAAGTCTAGAGTCATTGATTAGTTGGATGCAGCGGTGCACTCCTTTAATCCCAGTAGGCAGAAGTCAGAGGTAGGAGGACTCAAGTTTAAGGCCAGACTGGACTACATAGTGAGTTCCAGACCTGCCTTGGCTAAGGAATGAGAGACCTTGTCTTTTT
>VZQC01000747.1:311509-372931 GCA_009823505.1 Rhizomys pruinosus | reverse complement strand
ACGTAGAGGCAGCTGATCACACGGTAGCTGCAGCTGATCACTCAGCATAGGCAGCTGATCACACAGTAGCTGCAGCTGATCACATGGTAGCTGCAGCTGATCACACAGTAGGGGCAGCTGATCACATGGTAGCTGCAGCTGATCACATGGTAGAGGCAGCTGATCACACGTAGAGGCAGTTGATCACACATAGAGGCAGCTGATCACACGGTAGCTGCAGCTGATCACACAGTAGAGGCAGCTCATCACACATAGAGGCAGCTGATCACATGGTAGCTGCAGCTGATCACACAGTAGAGGCAGCTGATCACACAGTAGAGGCAGCTGATCACATGGTTGAGGCAGCTGATCACATGGTAGAGGCAGCTGATCACACAGTAGAGGCAGGTGATCACACGGTAGAGGCAGCTGATCACATGGTAGAGGCAGCTGTTCACATGGTAGAGGCAGCTGATCACACAGTAGAGGCAGCTGATCACATGGTAGAGGCAGCTGATCACACAGTAGAGGCAGGTGATCACACGTAGAGGCAGCTGATCACACAGTAGAGGCAGCTGATCACACGGTAGCTGCAGCTGATCACATAGCAGAGGCAGCTGATCACACAGTAGCTGCAGCTGATCAAACAGTAGGGGCAGCTGATCACACGGTAGCTGCAGCTGATCACATGGTAGAGGCAGCTGATCACACAGTAGGGGCAGCTGATCACATGGTAGAGGCAGCTGATCACACAGTAGGGGCAGCTGATCACATGGTAGAGGCAGCTGATCACACGGTAGAGGCAGCTGATCACACGGTAGAGGCAGCTGATTCCACAGTAGCTGCCGTCAGGAAGCAGAGAGTCACGAATACTCGCTTACCTTTTCCTCACTCTCCTTTCACCCTGAAGCCCCAGACCACAGCCTGGTGTTATACCCATTCAGGAAAGGTCTTTACTTCTCAGTCAAGCCTTTCCAGAAGTACCTTCATACAGGTGTGTCTCCTAGGTGATTCCAAATCCAATCAAATTGACAATGAAGATTAACCACACAAAACCAACAACAACAAAAGCTAAAAAAAAATTTTCTGACCTCTGCTCTTGAGGGCAAATACATGCCCTCAATAGATTACTTTGTTTTTCTCATAGAGCTGTGTACCAGTAATATCAGCAAACATGTACTGAATGAATGCTCTACTTTCAGACTTTTAAACACCCCATCCTGTAATTGTTTCCAGCACAGAGGGCTCCCTCTTTTTGGTCAACCTGAATGAATTTTTCCAGTACTCTTGGGTCCACATCAAATCTCCTTCAGAACCTTTCTGATGACACCTGCTGTGGCATAGGACTGTCCTCCAACCAGCAGACCGTGGACAGATAGATGCCTTCTTCCCAAGCTTGGTTGTCTGTTAATCTCTGTAAGAAAGGAGGGGCAGGGAGAGCCAGTCACACCTCCCAACCAACCAGTCAGCCCTAGTTGCACAAGAGGGAGGGGCGAAGGGTACATAAGCCGAGGAAGCCCTGGGAAGGCTCTCTCAACACTTCGTGCAGCCGTGGGGAAGTCAGGATCCATGCCTGGGTGGGGACTTTCCAGTACAGCCTTAGGAGAGGAGCACCCACCCTTCTGTAAGCTAGCCTTTGCTCATTGCTCTGGAAGTCAGCCCAGTAAACTCACTGTTTTTCCAGAGTGTGATTTGGCACAATTATATCTTGGTTTGTTGTAGGGACCAAGAGAGGAGGGGCGGGTACCATTTGCTCCTCAGAGAAGGAATCTTAGTTGCACCTGCATGGCATAAGGTGCTCAGGCGAGGGTCACCTTCTGTTTCCAGGAGGTCTTTGCATCTGAGTAGGCCATGCAGTGATTGTCCCACCACGACTGTGTGTCAGCACTCACTTTGGCTCTGACTGCTTGCCTCTTCCCACCCAACTGGGCCCTTTTATGGAATCTCACAGGGTTCCCTCCACTTTCCCTCATAATACTTATTATGGGATGGGATCACTGCTTATTTCTAGGCTTCTTCAACTGAACTGTGAGCACTTTAGGGGCTAGGTTGGTTTCCTGAAGTATTCCCAACACCTGGAATGGTGCTAGAGACACACAATACTTTTGAAAATAATAATAAACTTATTAAGTCTAGAGTCATTGATTAGTTGGATGCAGTGGTGCACTCCTTTAATCCCAGTAGGCAGAAGTCAGAGGTAGGAGGACTCAAGTTTAAGGCCAGACTGGACTACATAGTGAGTTCCAGACCTGCCTTGGCTAAGGAATGAGAGACCTTGTCTTTTTAAAAAAACATTTTGCCGGGCGTGGTGGTGCACACCTTTAATCCCAGCACTCAGGAGGCAGAGGCAGGCGGATCTTTGTGAATTCAAGGCCAGCCTGGTCTACAGAGCCAGTTCCAGGTCAGTTGGGGATACAGGGAGACCCTGTCTCAAAAAAGACTAAACAAAAAAACATTTTAAGCCAGGCATGGTGGCGCGTGCCTTTAATCCTAGCACTCAGGAGGCAGAGGCAGACAGATCTTTGTGAGTTCAAGGCCAGCCAGGTCTACAGAGTGAGTTCCAGGACAGCTGGGACTACAAGGAGACCTTGTCTCAAAAAGACCAAAAAAACAAAAAATAAATAAATTAAAAATAAAAAGCATTTCATTTATTATTTTTATTTTATGCATATGAGTGCATTGCCTGGTTGTATATAAGTGTACCCATGTTGTACAATGCCCATGGAGGTCAGAGGAGGGTGTTAGATTCCCTGGACCTGGAGTTAGACTGTTGTTTCTTGCCATATGGGTACTGGGAATTGAACCCAGACTCTCTGCAAGAGCAGCCAGTGTTCTTAACTGCTGAGCCATCTCTCCAGTCCCAGGTCCTTGTCTTTAAAACAAAGAGTTGTTAATTAATTATACACATGATTAAAATATTGGTACTATTCCTTATGACATCCTATTTACATGCATTAGTTCTCTGTCCTATTAAGTAGAATCATCTCCCTTAAAAAAGATTTATGGCTAGTTTGTATCTCTAGTCATCAGTAAATACTGGCTAAATCTTGTGTGACCAAGATTATCAGACCAAACTTGAGACAGTCTGGGAGAAATCAAGCTAGGAGATCCCTAGGTCTCTGAGGAAAGTGACACTTGATCTCTCCCATCCAGCAACACCCGCCCCCCCAATACTTTTCTCTTTGACTTAGAGCTACCAAGACAACCAGCCCTTCTTCTCCATGAATTAAGTATTTCAAGGACAGCCTGACTGCCGAAAAAAGATTCAGGATGAAATTAGAGCACATTCATAGCTGGCTTTATGAATCAAGCTTGAGCCTGCCTGCCACTCTACGTTTACCCAGCATCAAATAATACCAAATGTTTGGACTTAGAACCCATTTTCCAAATGTCGGGATAATATAAAACATACACACGCATTATCAGAAATGGAAAACAGCATCCTGAAAATTGTCTAACTCATTCAAATGGGAAAGCAAAGCCTTTCTCAGCAGGTAACTTCTCCCCTCTCTCAGGTCCCCCCAGAGCTGTTTGCTGCTTGAGCCTCTGCATGTCCTCTCAGAGCAGGTCATCTTGCCATCACATTCTGCTTAGCTGTCCATGATCAGATTCTTAAATGCAGATAAATTAGAGACAGGTTGTAAATTGGTCAGCCGCATCAGGCTGGATCTTGCCTGGATACATGGTAACTGAGCTTTCTATTTTTTTCCTATGCCTGAGGCTTCTGCAGAGCCCCCCCTCCGTGGAGTTAAATAAAGTGAAGATGAAGCACAGAAGCTCACCCAATCAGACAGAGAACAGACATTTGGCATTTTAAAAATGCCTTTTAAATGTCTAGATAGATGGTATATTACCCTGTAGCCTTTTCAAAATCTACGAGACATGCCATGAATTCTACTCCCCGAAAAGTCAGCCCTGGAGCACCCTCAGATGTGCCCTGGGCGAGGAAGGCAATGGCCCAGACACTTCTGGAAGGAAAATGTTTCCAATTGCTCCAGGAAATACCCATTTGCATAGGGCCTCAGGACAAGGAAGAGGTTTGCAAGCAGGTTTCATTCCAAATGTTTGGATATGCAAGGGAAGAAACTGACTACTTTCAAAGGCAGGGGAAAGGGGAAAGGGTCTTTAGAACGATTTCAAAACAGTAACTGCCTGCACTGAGTGGAAGGAGCGAAAGTCCAGTTGAAAGAGACATTTTCATCTGGAGCTTAATGGCCAGAAGACCGCACCTGAGTCTGGGCTCACTGCCCCACGCACCAGGGCATCGCCAAGTGTATTGATCTGTTGTGCACTTCTTTTGTCATTTCTGTGACAAAATGTCTAAGAGCAGCAACTTAAGGGAGGGAAGGTTTGTTTTGGCCTACGATTTCAATCCATCTCGGCAGGGAAGCCCTGGAAGGATTCCTGGTGGTGGAGGGGAAGAGCTGAAGGTCTTCATGTTCTGGTGACCAAACAGGAGGCAGAATTAGCAAGACAGAACCGGAAGTGTGCAGACCCTCCAAAGGCCTGCCCCTGTTCACCCATTTCTACCAGCTAAACCCCATAGTTCGAAGTTTCCATAACCTCCCAGCAGAACACCACCAGCTGGGATGAAGCACTCAAACACCGACCTGTACAGGAGACTTCAGATGCAAACCACAGCACATGGCAATAATATGATGCTTAGAATAGGGTGACTTTATACAGAAAAGAGGCCTATTTAGTTCATAAGTGTAGGGGAACACTCAAAGTCCAAGTAGCATGGTGCAGGCTCTGGTAAGGACTTTTCTTTTTGATCATCTCATCTTGTGACTGATGACACTGGTAGAAAGCTTACATAGGACGGGGGACCACACTCTGGAACAGAAAACCAGACAGCAGTTGAGGAATCTGATTTGAACTTTTTTTTTTTTTTTTGGCTTTTTGACACAGGGTCTCCCTGTAGCCCCAGCTATCCTGGAACTCACTCTCTAGACCAGGCTGGCCTTGAACTCAAAAAGATCCACCTGCCTTTGTCCCCCAAGTGCTGGGATTAAAGGTGTGCGCCACCACGCCCGTCTGATTTGAGCTTTTATAACAATCCTCTTGAACTAACTAGGATCTAAAAGGAAAAAATAGTTTTAGTCCATTTTGAGGACATACCCTACTTGATCTAGAACCTTCTCTTAGACCTTAACTCTTAAGGTTCTGTCTCCTTCCAACACTGATTTGAACTTTTATAACAATCCTCTTGAACTAACTAGGATCTAAAAGGAAAAAAATAGTTTTAGTCCATTTTGAGGACATACCTTACTTGATCTAGAACCTTCTCTTAGACCTTAACTCTTAAGGTTCTCTCTCCTCCCAACACTGCCACTTCAGAGACCAAGCTCCAGATGTGGACCTTTGAGGGACTGAGCCAAACAGTATCTAAACCAGAGCATGAAGCAAATAAGGGAAGCAAGAGAGTCATCTGGAACTAATTGAGGCTGCAGGCCCCAACTCTAGAGGAGAATGACCACAAGAAATGTGATGGTTAGACCAATAGTAGTCTAAAAAGTTTGTACATGAGTTGTATTTGTTACCACACTCTTCGGAAAAGGGACAGTCTAGCGCCCATTGACATTGTCAAGGGTTAGAACAAAAGAATGCATCTGAATAATTTGAGAGGATGTGCTCTGGGATGGCCTTGGGTTGGCAGACATCTGAGCTTCTGCAGCAGTTTATTTCTGCCTCACCAGCCAGAAGAAGCAAGACATTCAAGACAGGGGACCTTACCTGCATCAGCATCCATGACCTTGGGCAGAGAAACACCTGAGATGCTCACTAAAGAGCCATGCTCTTAAAGCTTCTGTCTCATTGACCAATGGTGTTGGGAAAAGTTTCTGCCTCCTCTACCATTTGGCTTTAAAAGCTTCTTGCCTTGTTTTCCTTGAGAAAGCTCCAGGCCTCCTCCTACCCTCCATCTCCTCTCATTTCCTAGGCATATTCCTGCACCTTTGTGTCTTTTCCCAGGTTATCCTAGGAATATTGACATGAATCTTCCTGCTCATCCATGTGAAGACTCATTTCTTTAACGTGCTGCTCTCAGACAAGAGAAGGTGACAGTTTTTATCGCCCATCAGTGCCTACTTGAAATCCACCCTCAGCGAACCACAGCCTTCCCAAGCTTGGTTCTTCATCTAAGCAACACTGGTCCATGGGGGGGAATTACAAGTGATGGGAGGAGACCAAGAGCACCCCTGCTTTGACCTTCCTCAGCTTCTCAGAGACTTCAGGGAGAAGCCCCAAACTGCTCTTCATATACTTCAGTAGTTAGATGGCCACCTCAAAATAAAAATAAAAATAGACAAAAGTGGGGGTTTTGTACTTATATAGGGTTTTAAAGTTCTAAAAAACTGTTTTTGCCAGGCGTGGTGGTGCATACCTTTAATCCCAGCACTCGGGCGGCAGAGGCAGGCAGATCTCTTGTGAGTTCAAGGCCAGCCTGGTCTACAGAGCAGGTTCCAGGACAGCTGGGGCTACAGGGAGACCTTGTCTCAAAAACACGCATATTTTTTTTTTTGCCTATTGACATAAATGGAATCATTTCTTGTATATGTTAAAAGCCAGGTGGAAGGAATCACAAGGCTTAATCTAATTACAGACTTCAAATTGGGATCTCTGTTTTCCTCTAGTCCAACTAATGTGGATTTCTCTGTTAACATTATGTATGTATCTGATTCTAATGCATCTTTTTGTTTACATAACCAAACTCCTGCATCATTAGCCTAATGCATCATCCTCTTGTTCCCCAAGTCTACCCTGCATCCAGTTAGGCTACAACAATCCCCATTCCACAACCGCTTACTTTTCCTAACACTGTAGTCAAATGCAGTCTGCCTTTGTACTTCTCTCTTGTCACTCACTGCTTCTATCCTTCTTTTCCCTCCCCCTTTCCCTTTCCTCTTTTTCCTTTTCCTCCCCTTTTTTTTTGTCTGTCTTACTCTGTCAGATATTGTTTCTTCTCAATCAACATTTGCTCCCAATCACATTCAACCCCTGGGGCTACAAGCCTGGAAACAATATTTCCAGACCCTTTTGTTTCCAGATGAGATGTTCTTTAGTGAGATTTGGAAAGCAGAGGAAGAAGAGTCCATTTCCTGGTAGACATGCAGACGCACCTGATATAAGTTTTATGGTACATTGCCTAGTTTCCCCGTCAGTCACAAGTCCAGGGTCAAGAGGCAGCTGTGAAGCCTGCAGATGTCTCCTGCAGTTTCTTGACCTCAGGATATTAGTAGAGACTTCATGATCTCTGGATCATAGCTGTAGAAATGTTAGCTGCAGGCTAGTGGCCCTACGTTCCCTTCCTTTAGCAAATCCAGTGATTTCTCTTACAATCCTACTTTTGCTCTGCCCAAAATGAAACATCTTTCTACTAGAATTGCTAATGCAACAGTTCTTCAGAACTGGTCCTGGACTGGTAGCCACAGCACCTGAGAACAGGTCAGAAATGTAAATCCTGGGCTGGAGAGATGGCCTAGAGGTTAAGAGCACCAACCGCTCTTACAGAGGACCCGGGTTCGATCCCCAGCACCCACATGGCGGCCGAGAACCATCTGGAACTCCAATTCCAGGAGAACTCCAGTTCCAGGGGAATCCGACACCCTCTTCTGACCTCCGCGGCATTGCACGACACGGGTGCACAGACTTGCATGCAGACAGTACATTCATACACATACAGAAATAAATAAAATTTAAAAAAAAAGAAATGCAAATCCTTGTCCCCATCCCAAACCCACTGAATTGAAAAGCCTGGGGATGGAATCAGTCAGTCTGGGATTGAACAAGTCCTCCAGGTACTTCTGGGGCCCACTGAACTTAGAAGACCACTGGCCTACCACGAACCACTCACATTCTCAAGGTGTGCTGCTGTATACTGTAGTCAATGTAGAAAGCTTGGAAAGGCACCAGGATTTTTAAAATTCCCCAAACTCCATTATTAGGAGTTAACTTTCATTAACTCTGATTTATGTTCTTGTCTTCTCTGCACACGTACAGCTATGCATGCTGTTGTAGAACTCTCATAATTTGGTATCTGTTTTGAAATAATAGGGGCATTTCTCTGTGCCATTAAATATGCTTACTTAAAGCCTACTTAACATTCCATGTTCCTGAAGTACTATAATTAAGTAGCCACTCACCTACGGAGGAATGTTTACCTTATTTTTACATTTTGATATTATAAATTAATGGTGCACTTGAACTCTATAAAATCTTGCTTATTCTTGCTTGTCTCATTGGCAGAAAAATATAGATTAGAATATCGATGAGAAAAGAGATATAGACAGGGTAGTATTGGGTCCCTTCCAGAGTGATGACACCTTGGATGGGGATAATACAGTGACTTCATGGAACTGACCAATTATAATTAGGTAAGGAGTTAAGGGAAAGAAGAGGACTCAAGAAAGTTGCATCCAAGTTCTGAGTATACACAATAGTTCTGAGAGCAGAGGCCTTTCCAAAGGATGTAGAAACAAAATGAAGCAACGCGAAGGGTCATTCTTTTGACATCCTAGGTGTCAACCCCTAAAGCAATAGTCAAAGAGGCATGGAACTTAGCCCACATTTCTCCTTGCCCTAGCCAGGGTATCAATCTAGTGAGGCTGGGTCCATCATCAGGATCTTGTAGGCATTTCCATCTTAGATGGATGAGCTATACTTGTGAATGTTATGGGTATTTAGCCAACTGAACAAAAGGGAGAAAAATAAGCTTATGGATAGAACATTCCTTAAAGACCAAGCATATATACAAAATAATAACTTAAACATCCCTACCAAATTTCATGCCTAAAACTGGATTTGCTTCCCAACATACATAGAGTACACCTTTGCCACTTATCTCTGCTCTTGATGTTGGTATACCAACAAATAGTGATCAAGGATCTATCTACCATGTGCCTGGCACTACTCTGTTTATATGTTTTATCATTTTGAGGCACCCTCACACTGCAGCCCAAGCTAGCCTGGAATTCACTATGTGACCCTGGCTGGCCTTGACTTTTTCAATCTTCCTGCTTCAGTGTCCCTAGTTCTGGGATTATAAATACATGTCACTGTGGTCAGCTTTTGCAGCTATTCTTGTACAAGCAAAAGACAAAGTCCTCCCTACCTTCAAAGAACTTTTAGTTCAGTTTTTTAAATTTTTTAAATTTATTCTTTATGTGTATGAATGTACTGTCTGCATGCAGGTCTGTGCACCTGTGTCGTGCAATGCCGAGGAGGTCAGAAGAGGGTGTCAAATTCCCCTGGAACTGAGTTAAAGATGGTTCTCAGCCGCCCTGTGGGTGCTGGGGATCAAACTCAAGTCCTCTGCAAGAGCAGTCAGTGCTCTTAACGGCTCAGCCATCTCTCCAGCCCTCTTAGTTCAGTTTTTTTTAAAGAGAGTTGTACATGGTTAAATAATTCAATGGTTCCACAAAGAAATTAAAGAGTCTGGCCTAATAACCTGTGAATAGGGTATAAAGAATGCTTGCTTCTTTTGTAATTTCATGCTTATACCTATAGCAGTAGAGAGTGGTAAGCAGAAGGTAGCTATCATACTTTGGAAACTTTTGGGAAAGCCAATAGGCCAGGCTCTACAAGTTTTCACTCCAGGCCCTTTTGATGGTGAGAGACAGCTGTAGGTTTTATTTCCTGAGAGGTTTCACCTGTTGGTGTGTTTGTTCTGCTGGTAAGGTATGACTTGCTATGGCTTGTTAGGGTTGAAGCCAGTTGTTACCATTTGTGTATAATTTCTTCCCAATGGTTCATGGACTGGAAATTTAGTCACCCAGTGTAATAGTAGTAAGAGGTGATGGATATTTAAGTGCTGGAGTCTAGAGGAAGATGATCAGCTCACTGGGAACCATCCATGGCAGGGATTGATACCTTCTCAAGGGAGTGGCCAAGTCTCCTAGTACTGGACTAACTCTTGGGAGAAGAGAATGACTTATTGTAAAGCAAGCAAGTTCTACTTTCTGGGTTGGCTCCTTAGCCTCTCCCCTTCCACACATGCCCATTTCTCTGCCATGTTGTGATGCAGCCATGGGGCCCTCCCCAACATACAAGAAGTAATCAGGCTAATCAAGAACACTATGCTCAGTAGTCCTTAGCTATGGTGGCAACTAGGCCCTTCTTCCATGTTGATTCTTGTCATGAGGGAAAGGCTTGTCTTGAGGATTCCAATTTCAGATGGAAGTAGAAGAGGCTAAATGAATGATTACTCTTTGACCCCCTAGGAACCTAGAGGTACATGGCCTGAGGTACATCCATGTTTCTGGTTTATAAAGTCATAAGAACTTAGCCCAATTTCTTTGAGCTGTCAGATTCAAGCCATCAACCAATAAGAAAGGGCACCACCAGTGATGTTTTCATGACAGTAACAAGTATGACCATGCGTCTGCCTACCTTAGTCCTGTCCACAATAGTGCTGAGTCACAACCAAGCCCAAATCCTCAGTGAAACATAACTTTCAGTAATTGCATGAAGCTCAGGAAATGAAACCTTATTAAGGATTATACCCAAATGTCCAAAATGGAGAATGTGCCTATAATGGGCGACCAGCCTTCATTTATGCAGGTGGCAAGAATTAGAAATACAATTTGACGACTTGATGGACAAATCTCCAGAGTTTGGGAGATATTTATAAAGTTCATGAACTTAAGAAGGCCAATTTCTTTCCTAAGCATCAGTTTCTCTACTAATTTTTATTTTATTGTTCCAAAACTCAACTTTATAATCTCTGTTCTTCCTACTTCACTATGAGTTTCTGAAAATCAAATAAGACATTACCTGGTCCAAACTTCCCTACATCCACAGAAGAACAAGAGATTGTCCTTGGTTTGCTGCCCACTGTGGAAACGACTTCCTTTCTCCATCTCCCATCCTCCTTTACAAAGTGGGGTCTGTTGAGTCACAGGTGAGAGCAGTTAAATTTCCAGCCCACACGCTTCTCTTAGTGATATGATTTAGAGCCATGTGTAAATAGCACATAAATTTATTATGACTTGGGTCCAAACTGGGGATGTGTCTCTCTCTCTATATATATATGCATGAAATCACCTCTCAGCATCTCACAGTGATAAATATTGCAACCTCATAAAAAAACAAAGCCACCTTCTTCTCCACTTCTGACAGCTCAAATGTCTTTAAAATAAATGGGAAAGGTTCATTCCATACACCTGTGCAATGGAGTTTTTATAAATCAGACAAATCTTGAGTCTCTCAGGTAACGTCAGACCCAAGAACTATGCTCAAGTTCCTGGTGCATGAGCCTCATTGCTACCCACTGGTGTGCCCAGGTGGCTGTCCTAGAGCACGGTGTGGAACCTTGATTCATTCATCCCAAGGAAACAGGCAAACAGGAAGTTGACTCTGGAACCCAGTTAATCAAAAAGTTTTTAATAGTGTACTTGAAGGACCACAGGTATAAGTGTTTGAAGCCATAAACAGGGGGCACAAATCATTTCTGAGTCTTATTCGAAAATACAGCACTTGCTGTGAAAGGGAGATTATTTCCTGCCTAATTAATCTGCAGGTCGCTGCTCTAGCATTTACTCATTTTGGGAGCATGAATTCCATCTGTAGGACCAGTTGTTAGAATTGTTGAGTGTAGACTTCTATTTTTCTTTTTCTTCTTATTTATTTTTGGAGAGAGATGGTGGTGAGAAAGCAGGCAGGCTCTTATGGTTATATTTCAGGTTGAAATGAATAAAATACTCCTATAGGTGTTCAATGTTTGAAAGTAGCCAGATGCTGACGAGCCTGTATGAATCATTGAGTGATTAGCCGGTCAGGCTGTGCTGCGCCAGTCCACAGGGTGCCTTTGTGAGAATTAGAAGCTGCTCCTTGCTCAAAAGAGTCTGCTTCTATTTGCTGAAAATTGTCATAGCACACTGAACATGTTTCAATAAGACATCTTGCTGCCACCTGCCAGAAAATTGCCATCATCCAAACTCCAGTCTGCAGTGTCTTCAGTGTGAGGACCAGCCTTTAGCTGTGTCTTTAAATAACCCAGGGAGACTCTCTGAAGAGTAATGCTGTTTATTACACCAGGGGTATGATACGGAATATGCTCGCTATCAAAATGGAATTCAGAAGTCAAGGCAAAGGGAAGTTGATCTAGATCACATTTTCATGCTGAATGAGCTAAATGATTGTACACACCTTTACCACCAACGATGGCACGTCTGGCAAAACCAGGAACACTGGTGAGCTCATACGTTCCCAACCCTTAGGCAGCTCAATCAAGCTGGGAAGACAGACATTAATCACAATAATCATATAAGTGCACATATAATGACAAAATGGGTAAGTGCTTTGAAGGAAAATTTCGAGGTGTTTGGGGACTTCTGAAGCAAGATGATAAATGCATATTTAATGCTTAAAATAGTTCCTAGCAATGCAGGAAGTGCCCAACTGATGTCTATAAGAACAGGGATTTCACAAATTGCTACCATCTGCAGGACAGGAATGTGGGATATCCAGTTGTCTTTGTAGAACTGATTTTAACATCTGATTAGGAGACCCACTTGACCACCTAACAGATAACATGAATGCTCTGGGTAGGTTTGTCCAATCTAGCCACTTCTAGTCCATTCCTGCCCATCCCTTTCAAAGGTCCACCTGGGTTCAGGGTGTCTTCGGCAGTATCATCACTGCCATATTTGGGCGTAGAAGCCCAAGTGGCCCTTGAAGCTCGCCCTACTCCCAATCCCTCATTTCCATATCTACTTCCAGGCAGCATATTCAATCTGAGATTCAGTGCATTCTTCCTGCTCACCTTTGGGACTTTCTACAGGGTTATCAATTGTCCCCCAAAGCCCAACGTGTTAAGGGCTTAGTCCCTAGCCAATGGCACTACTGGGAGGTAGACATTTAAGAGGTGGAGGCCTACAGGGGCTAACCCTTGAAAGGGAGTGTGAGACCCCAGTGTCTTCCTCTTTTGTTCTTCTCCTGAGTGTGAGATGAAGGGCTCTCTTCTACAGCACAAATTCCAGGCATGATATGCCATCCTTGTTCCCATGAGGCCTTAAACCAACAGGTCTGCCCAATTGTGCAGTGACCCCTCCAAAAATATGAACCAAAATAATCTTTTCTCTTTATAAATAAATTGGTCTTGGGTATTTGCTACATTAACAGGACACAGACTAACACAGGGTTCTTTCTAGATCCTGAAAAGCTTATTCCTCTGTACTACTTGAGGCAGGGACTCTCACATCTAAGTGCAGACAACCACTGTGTCTCCAGGTTGTGCCACATCTAATAGATAGATCTGCTGGGCTTGCCCTGTTAGCATATGACAAGTCAGGGCATCTTTCCCCTGATGCTTAAAAAGGTCCCTGTTTTGACAGTTATGGAGATTTGTGTTGCTCTCAACTTTGGTCAGCGGTTAATGCAAATACTCATGACTGGTCAAAGTGCTAAATACAAGCAGCAGCGAATGCTTGGCTGCAGATGCATCATTTATATTAACCTCCTACCATCCAAGGCTCAGGGAACATCAGGGAAGAGGAGGTAGAAAGAACTGAGGGATGAGGAAGGAGATGTGTGAAATGCTGACGTCTGGACCTGACATTGCGCATTCAATCCACAGCACCTGCGGTTATCTGCAAAAGATTGACAGAAGATCACCAGGCGTGGTGGTGCATGCCTTTAACCCTAGCACTTGGGAGGCAGAGGCAGGCAGATCTCTGTGAGTTCAAGGCCAGCCTGGTCTACAAAGTGAGTTCCAGGCCAGCTGGGGGCTACAGGGAGACCCTGTCTCAAAAAGACAAAAAAAATTTGACAGATCAAGCCAATCAAAATTCCAGTATTAATGGGATTAACCCTTCCTTGGTGGAGGAACTCTTAGCAGTTGATAGCTGCTAAGGGAAAGAGGCACTCTTCTTTGGGGGTGTGGCCCGTAGTAGGTACCCATGCCCCACTGGATGGCCCCACGCTCATGTGCATACAGGGGGCACTAAGCAGATTCAGAGGACAACAGAAAGAGGACATGTAGTAGGGATGGGGACAGGGTGGGAGGCACAAGAGCTGGTTGGAGGCAGAGGATGGTGGATGGATAGGATCAAAATACATTGTATAAATGTATGAAATTTAAAAAAAATAAAAAATATTTTTAAAAAAGGACCCATGTTTGCTTTAGTGCTTGGCTGGTTTTGTCTTGAAATTCTCAGCCCTTTTATCTCTGACCTTGTCTTTCAGAAAGAGAAGCAGTGCAAGCACGTGGGTGAGGGAGAGATGTACAGGACCACGCCTGCCTGCCGTTTCTCGACATGCCTCTCCTTGGGTCTCACCCGCTCAACTGAAAACACTAACACACAAAGTGGAGAAAAACTGCTCGTGGTTCCTTGTTGCTTTCTGTTCTTCCTCACTCAAGAAAGCCAAAAAGCGGAGAGTGTTGGTAGAGCATGCATGGGTCAGGAGGAGGAAGAAAGACAGTTGGGTTATTTTGTGTGATGTCACTGTTGTTCTGCAAAGAATGAACTACATATTGGGAAAGTTGCTACAATCAAAATGGAGTTGCTTGGGTCAAGCCCTACCAGCAGCTACAAAAGCAGGTAAGTTAATATAGCTTGAAGGTTACAGAACAAGGGATCTTGTGCACATATGATTAACAATAATGACCACAAAAGACTGTGGAGGACTGGGGAGATAAATTGGGGTCAATGAATTGGGATCTTGATGCTCCAGTGTGGGAACCAGAATTCTGAGCCCCAGAATCCATGTAAAAGCTGGACAGGTGTGGCAGCTACCTGTAATCCCAGCACTCAGGAGACAGGTGAGAGATCACCAAGGTAAGCTGGCTTGTCTAGACTAGCAATTCAGCAAGCTCCAAGTTCAGCAAGAAGCCCTCCCTCCAAGAAGTGGTGAGTGGCTGAGGAAGATACCAGAGGTCAAGTTCAGGCTTCTACACACATGCACATGTACCTGAACACATGTGTACACACACACACACACACACACACACACACACATACACACACACACACACAACCAGGACCTTGCCACAGTCACATTTTGCACCAAGTGCCTCCAACCCCCACTTAATCACTGGTTAACACCACCCTTCTTTTTTTTTTTTAATTTTTTTAAATTAATTTTATTTATTTCCGTATGTGTATGAATGTACTGTCTGCATGTAAGTTTGTGCACCCGTGTCGTGCAATGCCGCGGAGGTCAGAAGAGGGTCTCGGATTCCCCTGGAACTGGAGTTCTCCTGGAATTGGAGTTTCAGACGGTTCTCGGCCGCCATGTGGGCGCTGGGGATCGAACCCGGGTCCTCTGTAAGAGCGGTCGGCGCTCTTAACCGCTAGGCCATCTCTCCAGCCCAACACCACCCTTCTTATTGATAGCCAAGAAGTATTGCTTCAAAATAACTTACAGAACCCCCTTATTCTGCCTTTCAGTGCTTCCGGTTACTCGCCCTCCTTGAATTGCTCCTGGCTCCCAGGGCACGCCTATTCTACATTGCAATGCCCCCCGTTTATCCCCAAATACATACAGTTTGTCCTTAGGGAATTCTGCTTGTTACTTAAAGGTTGACACCATGCATATGCAAGCTATGAAATACAAATTGTGTTGTGTCAGTAGTTCTGCATACAAGTTAAATGCTCTTAAATTTGCATTTAAAAGTGATGTTGTGGCGATATAAAATAGAATGGTAAAATACAAGCTAATTTCAAATTTTAATTTTCCTTTATTTAGAACAACATTAAATAGCTGCATTCATTATTTTCTCATTGCAGTGAAAAAAATATCTGACAAAAGCATCTTAATGAAGGAAGGGTTTATTTGGGCTTGCAGTTTGTGGGTACAGTATATCATGACAGGGAAGGCAGGGCAGCAGGAGTGAAGGCGGAGGTCACGCGGTGCGTCCAGTCAGGCGGCGGTAGATGGCCACTGCTACTCAGTTCTCTTTCCTATTTAATTCAGTGGGAAACCTGAGCGCAGGGAGTAGTGCCACCCACATGCAGGGCGGTCTTCCTACCTGAGTTAACCCAACCTGGACACTCGCTCAGAGGCCTGCCTGCAGGTTTGTGTCCTAGGTCATTTGGGAGCCCATCATGTTGACAATCAATACGATCACAAGACTAAACAAAATCCTTCCTGAGCAGTAGAGAGGCTGCAGAAGAAAGGCAAAAGCTTCATGTCTCCCTTGTGTCTTTTCCCTGTTTTTAAACAAGGACGGGCCTTAACAGTTTGCATTTTTCACCCAGCTCAGCAAAGGATACATCTGGCCTTGCTCCTACTCCTACTTGTGTACAGAGGATTCTTGCGAATCCTTCCCTGCCTTTCCCACCCCTAACAAAGTCAGGAAGAGGGGCAGGGGCAGAAGCGTTACGCCTTGTGTGCCTGGTCCCTCTGCTCTCATACTCTGTGACGTCCCAGCTCTTCTTCTGTGTTCCCTCCAGGGGAGGACAGTCCGTCTTAGCAGCTTCTACACTTTTGGACAATTAGCCAAGGCAAGTGGAGGGATGGTGGGATGTTCCTAGCTTGGGAGCTCTGAGTCTGGCCCTTCCCTTTCAGGGATAGCTGTCTGCACAGCCACGGAACTTGTACAGAAAGGAGACAATCAAGAAGCCACGAGAATCCAGAAGAACTGGAGGAAGCTTATTATGCTTCAACAGCGGAACCGTCAGCAGCCCCTGCACACAGGGCCTGGAAACCCCGTAGATACAAGGGAGAAGGGAAAGCTCGGCTGACTCCGGGAGGAGAAAATAAAGGCTTCTTGGGCCTAGTGCATAGCTAAAGCAGAGTCCCTGCAGCCAGGCTCTGGGGTCTTTACCCAACACCACCCTGCTTCAGAATTCTGAGAATTATTCATTACCACTGCACCTTTTAATTTTAGGCAACCGGCATATGTTTTATTCATTAAAAAGATAAAATATCCTCATGCAAGGGAAGCCCCAGAGGACACAGTGTCGTAGGTGGCTAATGGATTTCTTTATAAGGCAGTTTAATATGGTGAGGTAACGACTGTGTTTATGCTTAGGAGGGGGTTTCATTTAGTGGGGAAGGAGGGCTGGAAGCTTCAGACTTGGGGTACTTGAGAACCCACACTCATCTGTATGCCTGTGTGCAAACTGACCTCAAGTGCCCACCTCCCCCAAGAGGCCGGTGGCAGTGGGTTGGGGCCACTCTTGAGACTCCACAGGTCTCTAAACAAGACTGGATTGTCCTCTGTGAGAAAGAACCATTTCCTGGCATGGAAATGCCATGCTGCTCCTGGTAGGAATCCAGCTGAAGAGGGGATGGCAATGTGTCTGCGTAACAAGGGCCCGCATTGACTCCATTTTAAGTGTAGTCACCATTTTGAGCATTTAAGTTGCAGGTTATTGGAAACTGCCCAGTTTTCAGTAAAGGGGAAGGTCAGTTGCTCAAGGCACCAAGAACAGCCAATGAAAGTAAACTTGTTCAAACTTCCCCTTCCAGTTGCAGGCTGTGTCTAAAGATAACTGTTGGTATGTGAGGGCAGGTGGACTGACCCAGTCATCAGTTACCAAATGCGCTTAACCCTGCTATTATCCAATGAGGCTAGAAGTTACCCCAGCCTCACTGAAATTCCCTTAGACCCTGTATAAAAGGCCCTCGAGCCGAGTAATCAGGGTCTGAGCTTTCTTTCTCCCACCACAGCATGCTGGTTTACTTTTTGCTGAAATAAAGTGTTGGTTTTCCATCCTTCGTTATGTCTGGTGTGGATTCTCAGACCCTAACATTTGTTGTGTAGAAATGGCTCCTTTTTGTTCTATAATCAGATTGGTAAGGGGGGGGTGGAGGAGAAAGCCCATTTTTCTGAGGGTGGGGTGGGTTGCTTAGGAGTCTCTGAGACTGAGGTTCTTCTCTATGGGAAGTCTAATCAAGAATAATTAGAACAATGGCCTCATCTCAGACCCCCACATGCTTCCCAATGGGCCCTAGCCTTGGGGAAAAGAGAAATGGTGGGATTACAGGTGTCTTGTAAAAAAAAAATAAAGATAAAATTTCTTGCTTGGGGTTGAATAACCACACTGGAAGCCTCCCACTAGGAGGCCAGGAGGACATCTGGGGGTCAAGGGAGGAAAGGCCTGCGGAAGCCTCAGAGGATTCCCCTCTTTGGCAGTTGCTTCCCCTTTGAGGACTTCTTCCCTGGTCTCTGTGGCTCCTCCTCCTGCAGCTTTTCAATGATTTTGTTTCCCTCAAAAGAGGCTCACAGCAGGAGTGAAGGGGTGGGTCTGAAAGAACACAGAAAGGAGGCAGCGGGATCGGATGCCTTGTTGTGGAGCCCGAGGTCCAAGCTCTTTGAGGTGTGAGCCGTCAGGTCTCTGACAGGGAATTTTCTTCCAAAGCTTTCTGATTTGATTGAAAACAAGCAAGTGTAGGGAACTCCCAGGAAAGAGAACAGTTCCACCTTCTGTGGTTGCGTGGTTTCACTTGCTCTCTATGTACACTTCTGTCTCGTTTTCTGCCCGGTCTTCTTTCTTGGAGAACAGGTGAGCTGTGAGGGACAAGGGAACCTAGGAGACAGGGTAGGAGTTAAGTTGCATAAAGAAAAGATAAGCTAGCTAACAGAGTACGCCTATGAAGATGGCAGAGAAAACCCAGAGTGGTGATAAGGACTGCTATGGATTCAGAATCCAACAGTGATCCACATCACAATCCCGATGGGGGTCAAACGAAGTCAAGCACCTGAACAGTGAAAGAAAAAGACGACCCAAAGAGACAAGATTATGAAATACAAGAAGGTCCACGCATAGACTACATGTCACATCTCTTTCTGCTCCTGTGATAGGTATGTTAATCAATCCCAGCATCCTTGATATAACTTGAATTTTCTTCTCAACACAACACACCAGGCAATCATGACCGATTTAGTAGAAGTGGGCATTCTGTTTAAAATGTAGCTACTACCCTTAGTGCCATAAGGAAATCAAGTACAATTCTAAAGGGGAAAGACCCTGAGAGGGCAGTGCCCCAAGGGCCTATGCAGAAGGCGCGGGGGCCATGACCCTGTTGGTGCCTGCTTTTTGTCAGTGGTGGTTGAATGTATACTGCAAGGGGTCAAGAAAGGGATGCAAAGAGAAGGACCTTGAATATTTTGACAGCAATAGGTGCAAATTTGCTCTGCAAGTAGTATGGATTGCCAACAGGAAGAACTGGAAATACACAATAGATGGAGGCCACAGGGAGAGAGAGACTGAAAAAATTAGAGACCACACATAGGAGATCCTTGGAAAAGTATGAAGTGCGTTACAAACATGCAGAAAAGAACAGAAAAGAAGGAATCTACTTGTCTCTCACATTTCCAATTAAATACAATAGGTAAATTAACAACTGTCTCCAAACGCCATGTATACCAGACCATTAGCTCCCGCTGAGTGGCTGTGATGGGTCGCTTTCAACCTGGGCTTCTGTCTGTGCACGCTAGGCTCTGGTTCCAAATGCCTGCTTCTTATCATCTCAGTGATCTTTGTATTTTAAGGACAGATCTTGCTGTGAGTAATTGGAAGATGTGGGCTTGCTTCTAACTACAGTCCATCATTGCACTCTCAGCCAGGAAGTCTGCACAGACCCCGCTTTCTTCGGCTCCCGCAAGAGCTCATATTCAAAGGGCTTCCAACTGCTGCAGCCACCTCCTCACTGCCCTGCTGGTAAGAAGTGACATCGCACTCAACCAAAGCATTCCTTACGAACATCGTCGCTTATAAAACAGCACTGCTAATGCCCACAAAATGAGATCTATCTTCTGTTACTCTCAAGCTCGCTAGTTTTCTATTGCTGTGATAGAACATGGACTAAAGCCAACTTGGGCAGGAAAGAGTTATTTGGCTTGCATGTCCCAAACACAGCTTATCACTGAGAGAAGACAGGGCTGAAACATCCGGCAGGAACTGAGGCACAGGCCTTGGAGGGAGGCTGCTTTCTGGCCTGTTCTTCTTATCTGTGCTCAGCCTACTTTCATTGAAGTAGCAAAAAGCCCCATAAAATTAACTCAAGACTATAAAATCTCTAGATTATCTGTAGGAAGACCCACTTTTCCAGTTTCACCGGCCAATCATCTGGTCACGGGACCACCCCTAGGAAGGGAGGTTCACCTTAAGTCATGCTTAACAGAAGGGTGGAACGCCTAGTGCCTCAATGACATGGTGATCTTTTCCTGCCTGGAATCCCACCTTCTGGGGGATTCCTTCTGGACTTGGCCACAGGCCATGTAGGTCTCTGTATGTCTGCCCGATTTTCTGAATTCGTCTGAAAAGTGCGATCTCTCTTTTTCTTCTTCACAGCCCTTCTCTAAACGCTTTCTTTAACGCTTTGGGCTGCCCTGGCGTCTTGTATTCCTTTACTTTTTCTCTAAAGCTTCCTTCTCCCCGTCATGTGGCTGCCCGTTGGCCACGTGCTCAACGTCCATGCAGGCTCTAAATCTGCAGGGCCCCGTGGCTTTTTTCCTTCTCTCCTCCATTCAGCAGCCGCTGTGAGCCCAGCTCCACCTCCCTGAGGACTTTTCTTTAAATTCTAATAAAACGGTCCTAACACTTCTATTTGAGTCCAGTTTTAAATTCTTTTATGAATGAGACTAAGAACCCTCTAGGAGATACTTTTTCTCCCTGTTTCACTTTCTTATACAACCCAGGACCAGCTGCCCAGAAGAGAGAACACCCACAGGGGGCTGGGCCCTCCTACGTCACTCAACAATCAAGAAAATCCCTCACAGACAGGCCCGCCGGCCAACTCAACAGTGGGAATTCTCCAGTTGAGGCTCTCTCTTCCGGGTATGTCAAGCCTGCAGCTGAAAATCTAGCACAGTTACCTTAGGAAAACTCACGCCAGCGTCCAGCCCCCCCTCGCCATCCCCCCCACCTCTACCTGCTGACTGCCAGGCTGTTTAGCTGTATCATTGTCTACTGCTGTGCTGTGCTTTGTAGCATCCTTGGGCTGTAGACAAGGGAAGAGAGAATGAGTTGTAAGGTGCAGTCAAGGTCTGGTCCCTCGTTGCATGGTATCTTCCAGGATTTACCCTGACATTCTTCACGTCCAGCTTCTGGGTTAAGCAACACCAGCTACAATTTAGTGAGCAACTATTCTGTGCCAAGCACTTTACAACATGATTTTGAATCCTCCTAGTGGTTTGGCAGGGTAGCCTTTTATTGGTAAATATGCAAAACACAGTGCTTGGGGTGTTCTCAGCTATCTACTCCTCAGCCGCAGAGAGCTGCTTGCTGGAGCCTTGCTGCTCACACACTCAGCAAATGCCCAACGTGATTACATCAAGCAACACGCTCCAGAGCCCTGGAGTTTTTTTGAGTCTTCATTGGAATGCAGCTTCTTCTGCCCAATCTAGCTGCTTCGCCCTTCCTTTTCACCCCCATAATCACCTTGAACCTCAAACTCCAGCTTAACATTTGCTTTCATCTCCTAGTGTTTATAAATAGAAGCATCCCCTCCTACAGTGACTAGACAGATTGCATGAAATGTGTGTGAGAGTGATTTCCACAATGCCTGGCTACAGAATGTGCCCAATAAACATTAATCATTCTATTATTGTCAACACATTTATTAGGTAGTGCATCCAGGACTCTAACCCACCTGTCCAACTCTAGGCTTTGTCCATGTCATTGGTTTGGAACTCTCTCAAGAATGTACTGACACAAACATGAAAATATCTTTCTTAGAGGAATGTCACATAGTCATATGGTAAGACAAGTCAGCTTCAGAGAGAATTCTGCTGGTCTTATACAGCTGTGCTCCATGGTTGCCTGATGCTCTGCCATCTCTGCCTTTGAGATGCTCAAAGCTTGGAACAGGGCTCACACAGCATTCAGGCGTGACCTCAAGGACCTTCTAAGGGCCTAACACATAAGACCACACCTCAGTGCTGTTTATTGACCAAATGGCTCTGTGACTAGCTAAATCTCCAATTCTCTTAAACTTCCCTTGGGACACCAGAAAAGTTCTATGACTTAAGATGCCTAGATTCTGTGTAGAGAGTCTGGGGTTCCTAGTCATTTCTATACCTACCTATGGGAATCTGTAGTGAATAAACCCAAACTCTAAGCTGAACATTGCACAGAAGTGATCATGCCACCCAAGGCAGTGTTCTGAGTGAGGGGCAAGGGCCAGAATCACACGGTCATCTACTGAGGTGAAGCTCACTGCTCTGGGGCACTGGCTGGGCAGCGGATGCTGGCCTGGCTCTGTCTCTGTCTTCAGCATGGACCCCTTGTTCCAGCTTAAGAGACAGGCAGAACAGCCTCCCATCCTAGCAACTTCTGTCTGTCCAAGGAGGCTTCCGGATGGGTTTCTCGCTTAGTTTCATGAGCTAATTACTTGGATATAAGACCGAGGATCTGTCCAAAGTCTGTGCACATTCATGGTTTCTTCCAAATAAACTCTGGCAAACAGATGTGAAAATATCTGTCTTTGTTGAAAGTCACACAGACATACTATGAAACGAGCCAGCTTCATAGACACTGTCTCCTTTTTGAGCTTCGTAAGATTCCTCCTTACCTAGGGAAAGAAGGGAATTTGCTGCTTAATTGTCCCATCAGAATTAAATCTTTCAGTCTTTAAAAGGGAACCCAAGGAGGGCAATGGCTTAGCTGAAGGTTTTATGGTGGAATTTTAGAGGTAGTGATATCTTCCCATCCCAGCAATTGCCTGCCTTGCATGCTTCAAAGCTCCTGGCTCCTCTGCCTCGCTATCTTTCATGGGTACAAGCACTGTACATTTTGGTGGAGAAATTAGGAGTGTAACAGATTTGACTTGAGTACAGGGAGACGTTAGGGCATAACACTAGAAGGAAGGAAGACAAAGATGTTTTTCAGATGAGAATTAGAGATGGAAAGGATTCTGGGTTAGCAAGAACGTTCTGGCTAGTTGGAAGGTAGTGAGAGAAACTATAGATGTGGGATCATGTTTGCAAATAATGATAATGATTTTTTTCTTTTTATCCCATTGTAGCAGAAAATTTTCCTTGGGGGCTAGGGGGGGCGCCCACAGCATGCAGCCACACATGCAGCACCTGCTGTCCTGCCCCACCTCTGCTGTTTCCTTGGGGGCTGGGGGGGGGCGCCCACAGCATGCAGCCACACATGCAGCACCTGCTGTCCTGCCCCACCTCTGCTGTTTCCTTGGGGGCTGGGGGGGGCGCCCACAGCATGCAGCCACACATGCAGCACCTGCTGTCCTGCCCCACCTCTGCTGTTTCCTTGGGGGCTGGGGGGGGCGCCCACAGCATGCAGCCACACATGCAGCACCTGCTGTCCTGCCCCACCTCTGCTGTTTCCTTGGGGGCTGGGGGGGGGCGCCCACAGCATGCAGCCACACATGCAGCACCTGCTGTCCTGCCCCACCTCTGCTGTTTCCCAATTCCCCAGTTCCCTGGTTACTAAGGCAAAGCAAGGAGAGAACTCTTCAATCTTAGTAAACCAGAGAATGTATTGGGTTTGCCTACAAAGCAATGGTGGACGCGTACACTCACATGAGCCAGGCTGTGGAGCAGCCAGTCCTGGCACTCACTCCAGCCATATGTCGCAGCAGCCAGCTCTGGCAGAAAATATGGCCGCCGGGAGTCGTGGCATGAACTCCTGCCCTCCACCCATGCTGGCAAAATGGCAAGAGAGCCCTCAGTCTTGCGGTGGTGGCCTATTATATGCCCCCCCCTACACACACACACAGTCCCAGAGTTCTCTGCATTCCTGTGGGAATGCCAGCATGGGGGTGGGGTCATCACTGCACCGGCTCAGGTCTGCCTTTATCTCCTCCCTCTAAGTATGCAGCTTGTTGGGTGATAAGGCCAGTCTAAAGAAGATATATTTTTATCCCACTTCCATTAACTTTGGTTTCCCTTTTACTATACTGCTCTGTTGGATAAGACTTCCTAGAACAACAACAACAACAACAACAACAACAACAACAAATATTGACAGACCTTGCAACAAAGAACAAGGCTCTTGTGAAGCTTCTCACATTCAAAAAGCATAAAATTCAAGGATCACTCGTAATGTTTATCACCTAGGCAAAGGAAGAAACATAGAAACCAAAGCTAATTGATAAATATTATGCATGTACCAAGACAGATATCCTTCTAAAGCAAAGCATTTCTGGTCTTAAGTTATAATGGTTGTTAGGAAACATTCTACAATATCAAAGATACTTGACTCAGGATAAAGATAAACATTAAAACATGATAGAAAATTTCACGAGGAAGATGAGCATACTTAAAACATTCTACTAATGTCTGTCTTTTAATATTTCTATTATTGATGCTTATTTAGCTTTACCATTACATTTAACAATCTCCGTGCTCAACACTATTTTGTGTTCCACTTCTATATTCTAGGTTCAATTCATTTTTTTCCTTTTTTTTTTTTTGAGGCAGGGTCTCCCTTTTAGTACCAGCTGTCCTGGAGCTCACTCTGTAGACCAGGCTGGCCTTGAACTCACAGAGATCTGCCTACCTCTACCTCCTGAGTGCTGGGATTAAAGGTGCATGCCACCATGCCAGGCTTCAATTCATTTTTAACTAAGCAACTCTTTAGAAGTTGTTTCAGCTGTGAGTGAAAAGCTCTCAGTGTTTACTTTGTTTTGCCATTTCTTTTGAGTAATGGCTTTTGAGGTACTTGATTCTTACTGATTTTATTTCCTGACTATAGCAAGGATATTACTGTAACTTATTTGGGATCAATTTCTTACCAGACATCGGTCTATTTTTGTCTTTTGGTTTTTTTTTAGATATCTATATTCCTCTAGTTTCTTAAAAATTCCAGATCACTTTTCATCTCTTTATTGGTCTATATTGTATTTGAAATAACTTCCTCACATTTGTTTTCTACTTCAGTAATTCTCTCTTCAGCTGAGTCTAATCTCATGTCTTATTGGATATTAACTTGAGACTATATTTCTACTATTACAGTATCTAAGTCTTTTAGTATGTATCTATTGTTATTTTTCTACTAATTGAATTTGTCTCAGTTTTTTCTCACACTTATTTTCGTAGTAAGGCTGTAGGAATACTCGTAGCGATAATCAGGGTTCGTGACGTAGAGTATGGTATCATGGTTGTTGCGTAATTTATCTGCTTTATAGGTCCGTTTTATATCGTTGTCTCGGGAATAGTCTATATATAGTCATTGTGTGTGTATCTTTTTTTTATTTTTTTTTTTTTTTTTTGTCTTTTCGAGAAGGTCTCCCTGTAGCCCAGCTGTCCTGGAACTCACTCTGTAAACCAGGCTAGCCTTGAACTCACAAAGATCCGCCTGCCTCTGCCTCCCAAGTGCTAGGATTAAAGGCATGCGCCACTACGCGCCACTAATTTTTTTTTGGTGGGGAGGGCTGATTTTTCTATTCATCACTTGCTTCAGATTAGGTTCATCTGTTTTGTGGCAACTCCCTTTAACCCCCTGAATTTCTAGAAGATTCACTAATCTGGGACTTATTTTTTCATTAATTTCTTAGACTGAATCATACCATACATTTGGACTGTGCAAAGCAGTGCATCTCTGTGTGTCAGATGTTTGGGAGATGTCTTTTCCCATTATGAAGAGGCAAGTTTCATTGGTGCTTTTAAGTTTTACAGATTCATTTCAGTTCCAACTCTGCCTGCTCTGGTCTCAGTACTCTTAACATCTGTCCCAGTGTGGCTGGATCAGCACTAATTCTTAGTTGTCAGGGTGTGGATCTACAGCTGATGTTCTCCTAGCTTCCGTGGCAGTGAGTCAGACACTGCAGCTCTGATTTTCAATCCTTATTTTATTTCTACCAACTAAGAGTTTCCTTTCTCCTGTCTACACCCTTTCTTCCTTTTTTTACTTCTCTGCTATGAACTCAAATGTATTTTAAAAATTATCCAATATTTTTGTTTTTGTAGGGAAAAAAGGCTGTGTTAGCCTAGTTTGTTCACTTCTCAGAAAAGACATATTAAATTTTGCCTGGTGTTTTAAAGCTAATATTATAAACAAAGAAAAATCTTATTTCATTGCAAACTCTTTGTAAACATAATTGTAACTGGAATATATTTGATTTTATGAATATATTTAATTGAACATTTATATTTCTTCATTTTTTAAACTCTCTTTGTAAACATAATTGTAACTGGAATATATTTAATTTTTATGAATATATTTAATTGAACATTTATATTTCTTCAATTTTTAAACTAACAATTAATGGTAGAATTAACATTAAAATATGCATATTTCTCATAAATTGGGCCAGCTTTTGTATCTATTATTGCCTTGTTTCTTTCTAATGAGAACTTATATACCATGCAAAAAACTTAGAAGAAGGGGAAGTTATTGTTAGGAAAAGAGCAACGTGTTTATTTAAGTTTTCACGTGGAAGCTGTCAGTTGCCCAAGTCTTGGCATAGAATTGAGTAAAACTGAAAAAGCAAACAGAAGTGTCCTAGAGCGTATGTGAGATTGGAGGGTATAGCAGAGATCATGCCAAGTAAGCAATTTTTAAAATGTATTATTTTTATTTTATCTTATGTGCGAGTGTATTGCCTGCCTGCGTGTAAGTGCACCCATGTTGTGTCATGCAATGCTCTCAGAGGTTGGTATCAGATCCCTTGGAACTGGAGCTATGGACAGCTGTAGCTGCCATGTGGGTGCTGGGAATCAAACCCAGGTCCTCTGCAAGAGCAGCTTAACTGCTGAGCTATCTCTCATAGTGATCTGACCCTAGGGACAGCAGGGTGCATAGAGGAAAAGCAGAGGTGAGCTTGATCAAAGAACAGACTGCCACTCTCATAGGCTCTAAGTCCTAGAGTCCTTGGTGAGGATGAGATCTAGTCCAGTAGGGATATTGTTCCATATGAGTGTGGTGTCTAAATGAGTGTGTGTGTATGTGTGTGTGTGTGTGTGTGTGTGTGTGTGTGTGTCCATGCTGAAATTCATTTTGTTCTTTTTTCCATTTTTTGTGTATATGGTGTGTGCATGTATGTGTGTATGTATATGTGTGGGTACATGTGTGTTTGAATGGGTATGTACTTGTGCATGTATGTGGAACCACGAGGTTGATGTTCAGACTCATTCTTGATCACCTTTCTACCTTGTTCATTGAAGCAGAGTCTGTCAGTCAAGTCCACGGCTTATTGCTAAGTCCAGTTGCTGGCCAGCTTGCTCTGAGGATGCCCTGTCTTTGCCTTCTGGATTTATAGGCTGGCTGCCATGCCACCATTTCTGCGAGTTCTAGGGATCCAAACTCCAGTTCTCATGCTTGCAGAGCAATTGCTTTAACATATGCTGAGCCATCTCTCCAGCCCCTTATGGAAATTCTTAAGAAATGGTCTCATTTCCTTATTTGATCTTTCATGTTCAATCCCTCCAGTCAAAAACCTGTGTAAGCACAGAAAAACTAATTCTATCTTTTCCTCAAGTTGAGCCATAAACCTGTGGTACTTAAGTGTCCAACGGGAGGCAAAAACGTGGAAAATATGTGCTTCATATTGTCCATAAAATAAATGGAATAAGTTGCTTAAGAGAAGCGGTTTTGATTTTTTTTAAATCTCCTAACAGTGTTATGGATGAAGAAGAGACTCATAGCACAATACTGACATGCAATTCAGTAACATTGGTTCTGAGAAGGCTCAAAACAATTGATTTGGGCTAGAATGTAGCTCAGCGATACAGTGTTTGCCTGGCATGCACCAGGCCCTAGTCTATCCCTGGCCACACACACACACACACTTTATACACATGACTTTCTGAAAGTCTGGCTTTGTCTGCAGGTGACATTTAGAATATGCCCAGGTAGTGTGAATCTGGAGAGTATAATACTTCTAAACTTATTTGACAAATCTGTGTGCTGCATTTTGGGGCAGAGAGTCCTGAGGCTGTGGATTTGGCCCTATCTTTCTGATCACTGTGATTTTGTAGAGGCATCAATCTCACTTCCGTTCTTGCAGAGGCACTTGGTGGCAATCCCTTGGCATTGTAACTGTTCCGAGATGAAAAGGAGATCATTTTCTGAAAAGGCTTGCTTACTCCTCTCTTTCTAGATCTAAAGAAGAAGCACAAAGCTCTGCTCTGCCCTAGAAGCCATCTCACCACATACCAGGCTTAGCAGGAGCTTGGTGCTCAGAAGGCAGAATAGAGTTAACAGAGAGAAGCAAACTGTCCATGACATCCCTTCTCTACTGACTGCAATGTCCCGAAGTCAAGTTACCCATGGATTTCAGCTATTCTCAGATCTATTCATCTCATTTAAGCCAGTTTGAGTCATGGTTTTTACTTGTATCAGAAATTTTCCTAATCAATACAGATATGTAGCTGTCAATAAGGAATATATGATCAAAAAGATGTTGGGATCATTTTTGGTCATAGACATGAATTACAGTCCTAACCACATCATATACCGAATGTTTTCTAAGCCCTGGGCACTATGTTCATCAATTTATCAGATCTTCAGAACTCAGGTTGACCTTGTTATCATCACCACCCTCATTTTTTTTTTTACAACTTTTTTTTTTAATTTATTTTATTTTTGTATGTGTATGAGTGTACTGTCTGCATGCAGGTCTGTGCACCCGTGTCGTGCAACGCCGCGGAGGTCAGAAGAGGGTGTCGGATTCCCCTGGAACTGGAGTTCTCCTGGAACTGGAGTTTCAGACAGTTCTCAGCCGCCATGTGGGTGCCGGGGATCGAACCCGGGTCCTCTGTAAGAGCAGTTGGCGCTCCCAACTGCTAGGCCATCCCTCCAGCCCCACCACCCTCATTTTATAGGAGTAGAAATAGCACCTTGGTCACTTGGCTAAGACCAACTGCAGAGCCTAAACATCTTGGTTCCAGAACTGGGATGCTTAACCAGCACACCGAGCTGATTCTTGGGAAAGTACCTGGACTACTTATAGGGGAACATGTCCTCCAAAATGAGATATTTGAATGCAGATTGGGTAACAAGGATTAATACACGATTTTAGTTCTCCTCGGCAAGAATAAGGAGGACAGCTACCTTGTGTTGCCAAGGGGCTGGTAGAGTGACATTTCATCAGTGTAGCAGCAAGGAAGACATAATACCAGCATATTCAGGTACCCTGAGTTGAATCCTGGCTTGCTGTTTACCAGTATCACAGTATCACTTGCAGGAGCATCATCTTCTTAACCATAATGTGGAGGACAGGAATCATTCACTTGCAGGGTTTTTTTTTTTAATTTTTTTTATTAATTTTATTTATTTCTGTATGTGTATGAATGTACTGTCTGCATGCAAGTTTGTGCACCCGTGTCGTGCAATGCCACGGAGGTCAGAAGAGGGTGTCGGATTCCCCTGGAGCTGGAGTTCTCCTGCAATTGGAGTTTCAGACGGTTCTCGGCCGCCATGTGGGTGCTGGGGATCGAACCCGAGTCCTCTGCAAGAGCGGTCGGTGCTCTTAACCGCTAGGCCATCTCTCTAGCCCCTACTTGCAGGGTTTTGTATGCACTCAATAGATAGTGTAGATCTTCTTAAACAAAAAGCTATTGGTTAGAATGAATGACCCACAGTCTTCTGCATGAGGGTTGGGAAGCCTGGTGGTCACTCTATGCAGCAGGGTAGATGGAGGATGAGACAAGTCATTTTATCTAGACAGAAAATAAATATAGGGGACTTTATTTATATGGGGTACCTAGAATAGGCAAACTCCTAGAGAAAGGAAGTGGAACAGAGGTTATCAGGGGAAAGGTCCATGGGACTCATTGATTAATGGGTATGGCACCTCTAGGATGATGAAAAGTTCTGGAAGTCGATCCTAGTGGTGGTTACACACACTACAAGATGTGCTGAATGCCACTGGAGTGTACTTAAAAACAGTTATACTAGCCAATCTATTTTGCATATATATTACCACAATAAAAAATAAGAAAAAATATAAAAGCAAGGACTTGTGGTAGTTATCAGTTTAGTGACAGTAAGAGATGATGAAAACTGGTTATAAATACCCTGAGCATGAAAGTTTAAAACTCATAAAATAGTGAGATTGTATTTTAGACTGCTTCTTATACATAATAGTGATTTGATTATGATCATTAGTTGTATACCAAAAAGTCAAAAGAATCAAGAGATATAAAGGATATCAGAAGGTCTTTCCCCCCCCCCAGTGTCTTGCCATTTAAAAAAATGCATTTCCATCCCTGCTGTGGGGTTATTCAATGATAGAAGGCTGCGACCTTGCATGTCATCCAGAGGCACAGGGCTCACAATGTTGAGTCCCCTGTAAAGCTTTCCTCTGAGGCCCCACTCACTCCGCATCGTCCACATCATACCATTGCTGCTTGCTGTTGAATAAGTCTCAGCCTTAAAACCAAGAAGCATCTAATAATAAAAAAAGTACATGACCTCCTGTAACTAAAGGAAGAAAAAAAACTAGCTCTAAACTTTTAAAGGAAAATGCATCTTTATAACAATAAAAGCTTCCCAATCAAGCCTTCAAGAGGCAGAACACATCCCTATGTTTGCCTGGGGCCCATAACTAGCCTTAGCTAATCTTCCTCTGACAGATAAAGAGCTGCTATATCCATTCTTATAGCTCAATTTAAAAACTTTATTCTGAGAGGAAGGGAGAGGGAGCCCTGGCTGGGAATGGAGAATGAGTATTTGAGGATGGGTAAGGGAAAGGGGAAGATGGGCTCACTTATTTGTAGAATAGAAGCTTTTAGGAAAAAATATCTAAGCTCCGTACCCCTGATTCATTTAGGATTTCAGACAAATTGCTGAGCCTGCAGGCTCACACCTAGGTGAGTCATCTATAGAATTGCACACTCTCTCCAGCTGCAGGCTCACACCTAGGTGAGTCATCTATAGAATTGTACACTTGCTCCAGCCTGGCTTTCCTAGAGGCATGGCACTGCATGACTGCTGAGCAGCTGGCCCCATGGAAGAGCTGTCAAACACACAAAGGTGAGAAACAAGCAGAAAGTGTTTGTGAGAATTGTGAGTCCCTACCAGCAGTCCCCAAAGAAAGTGACGAGGCTTCTGTGCAAGATAACTTTAAAAATCCGCTAGAAATGGGTTCTGCAGCCTTGCACCGAAGGTAGGTGCTGGAAAAGGGCCATTTGAGCCCCAGAGAGCTGGGTTTTCATAAAGTTGATAGTTATGTTCAATCTAGACCTTATTAGAAAGGCACTGTGGTTGGGGAGTACTGCTTGGCTTGCACGCAGCCTTCTCTGAGACCTATTTTTTTTTAATAGGAGTGGTCAGATGTAGCTGGGTTTGTACTGACAGGTTGTTTCTGTCTTCCTGAACAGAGCTAGTTGGATTCCTGACCCAAACTGAATTAGTTAAATTCTTGATCCCTGGGGTTTAGAATGAGCACATATCACATTTAGATTTGCATAGTTTGCTTGCTAGAAGTAATATAAATTCAGAAGCTGTGGTGATAACCATACTTTTGTAGCATGTGTGGAAAAAAATGTTCTGCTTAGGGATAAAGAGCTAAGAGTATTTGATTGGTTTCTGTCATCTTTCTAGTCCTTATTTCTCATTCTTTTTAAAGCTCAGGCTATACTTGGCTTCTGCGAGCTATGTCATCATCCCTCTAAAAAATTGTTTTTATGTCTAGCCAGAATTGGGTTCTGTTACATGTAACATTTCAACTCAGATATGGGGCATGAGATCTGTGTCTGTAGAGAAGACTAGTAGACTGATAATTATGGCAGGAATCTCCTCCAAGTTTGGTGTTATGTGACTGGCTCCTGTGTCAGAGTTATACCAATGTCCTTTTACTGTGTCCCCTTCCTAAGATTCCAACTACATAACTGGAAATATTATCAAAAGATCCTGCCAGCTACTTTGACTATTCTTTCTTTAACCCTCCGCAAACATATCCAATCCATTCCTAAATCTTTTTGATTATACTTCCAAAATTGCTCTCAAATGTATTAACTTCTCATTATGTACAGAGTGACTACCTGAGTTAATTATTTTTCTTTGTCACTATGACCAAAATACATAAGAGAATAACTTAAAGGAGGAAAGATTTCTGAGGGCTCAGGGCTGCTTAACCCTATGTGTTTGGGCAGAATAGCAAAGCAGTTTCTCATTTTTGGCTGACAACACTCAGAGAGAAAGGGAACACAGGACAGCCAGGGCAAGCTGTCACCTAGGACATGTCCTAGTGACCTATTTCTTTCAGCTAGTGTCTTACATCCCAAAGTTTCTCCAAACTCCCAAGACAGTGCCACCAGCTGGAGATCAAGTATTCAAAAGATGAACCTATGCGGGACATTCCATATTAAAAATCATAACACTTCCCTACCCTAGGGATCAGTGTCTTATGTTTGGATGCCTGCAGTGTGTTCCTAACTGGTCTCTGGTCTTTGTACATCCACTATTTATGATCTCTCCATCAAGATCCACGTGGCAGATAGGTTGATCTCTTTCGCATTTAAATCAAATCATATCTTGTTCTCATTGAAGCATCCTATGTTAGTTACGATTCAGTACAAGCTAATATAACAAAAGAAACTCAAAATGCAATGGCTCAAACACAGGGAAATGGATGTTTCAGAGCACCTGGGTAACTGAGCCTCGTACATCCGTGTAGGGACCCAGGTTTTTCTATCTTTTCGCTCACCATATTGCCAAGGAGTGCCTTACAGTGTCCTAAATCAAAACTTGACTCTCTGACCATAACCACATAGTAGCCACAGGGATGGGGAATACAGAAGAAGCTGAACACATACATGCCCCATCATTTTAAGAGCTGCACGGGCTACTTCTGCTCACAGCTTATTGAGAAGACCTTGACATGACCACACAAATATGTAAAGAAAGCTAGAAGAGGTACCATCTAGCTGTGAGCATCTATTGCCCGACACACAGAAGGTTCTCATGACAAACCTTTTACCATGGCCTTCAGTGTGCTCTGGCTGAGACCTCGTCACCTCTCTTTCCTCACTAGTTTTCATGGGAGCTTCTCTGTTCTGTTCCTCATATTCTTGCACTAGGTATTGCACTTGTTATTGCTCCTGCCTAGGGAATCCCAGCGTTGAGTTGTCCCAGGGCTAGTTCTTTTTCTTCCTTTCAGTCTTAGCACAAACATAACTTCCTTTGAGAAATCTTCCTGTTGTTAACATCTGGGTTGCCCAGGCTCCTGTGACTTAATCTCTACCATTTTCCACACTGATTCTTTGTTCTGTTGCCTTTATAATACCTCTCCTGTTTGTCTGTGTGTTGCCCATTGATTTATACACACACACACACACACACACACACACATATATATATATATATATATATATATATATATATATGTATAAAATCTATTTAAAGCTTGAGCTTCCCAAGAGCAGAGGTCTTCTGTGTGCACTCTTTATCACCAGAATAGTGCCCAGGGTTGATCACGGTGCCAACTCAGAGACTGGCTGAATGCACAGTGGTCAGCTTAGGAGCAGACACCTGTCTCCTAAAAGGAAGCTCTTCTTTTACATTGTCGAGATATTTGGCTGCCCCAATTCTCTGTCTCCTGGAGTCCCATCTGGTTGGAGGCCTGGTCTTCCTGGGATGAGTCGGCTTTATCATTCCAGACAAGGTTGGTGTAGTTTGTTCTGTGATCTCATCCCTTCCTGGGCCAATCCCATCTGTTTTCAATCCCTGAGATGGGTGTAAAGGCTGCCCACTGTTTATATCCCTGGAGACTTGGAAAATGAATGAATTACCTAAAATGAGGAAATAATTGTAACTTACTTAATCATAGGCAGGATGGTTCTTGGACCGGGTTCAATTAGCCGATCTTACAAATGACACTCTCTTGAACCTTACAGAACCCTCCACCACGTTATTTCTGTATACTCAGAGGAAGGTGAAGGGTATGATATTTATAACAAGCAAGTTGGAGCATTAGAATTCCCAGAGAGTTACACAGGATGAGAACCTAGCCCAATAATAATAATCCTAAATGTTATTTATATGTCATTTTTCTGCCAAAGTCATCTAGGTAGCTCCCAAAGGAACCATGCAGGAAAAATTCCACTGTCAGCATGAGCCAAAAGTCTTAATAAGTAAGGTACAGGGGGTTTAATTAAAAAGGGCTCATTCAATGGCCCTTCCCCAATCAGAGAAAAGGCTGTTCCAGGGATATGTGCTATTACTGCTGAGATGATACTGTCATCTTTAGGGCCATTTATCTGAGGAAGGCAGAGCCTCTGTGCCAGCTTTTAGACATCTCTCTGCCGCAAATGGTATCCTATCACAAAGAGCCAACTTTACTAAGATGTTGGCAGCCTCTGCGGAGGTCAGGTAGCAAAGGCCCTGAATGTGGTAGCAGAATCCATTCAAGGATGCTACTTTGCAAATAATGCTTAATGCAGCATTAAGCAAAGATGATTTCTCTAGATCATGAATAAGTATAGCTGTCAGTATAACTGTCATTGTTGAGTTAAATAAAAATTGGAACATCAGAAAGAGCATTTTAAAAACCCAGTAATTCTTTTTACCAATTACTTTCCAAATACATTTCTACTTACCGATCCTTATGGGAATAAAAATGCCATAAAGAAAAAAAGAAGAAAAATCAAAAAGAAAGAAAAGTGATTCTTTCAAGTCAAGCTGGAGAGAATATGCCAGACACCCAGGAGAGATATTTGGGTTTCTAGCTCTGTCTTCAGTTTGCAATCTGCCTGGTGGGACCTGGGATTCATCCACAAGATGTGGCAGGTACTTTTCAGCTTGGTCCCTGATGGGAAGTCAGACTACTGAGCTGGAAGAAGAAGCTCAAGTGCACCTGCCAGTTCTATGGATGAGACCACTGGCATTTGCAGATTCTGCATGTTAAGCTGTTGACCCGATGACCTGAAGAGATCCGGGAGTCTGTTTCCACTCAGAGAAAACAGCTCTGATTGGCAATAGCAGCTAATGAATTCTTTCTTGGAGGCAAACATTGACTTCATCTTTGAACTCCAAGGAGCCTTGGGAAAGCTCAGGCTACTCGGAGCTTGTTGAGGAATTTTACCTTGGCATTGAGGATTCAGGAAAGCGGTAGTCAGTAAGAGGATGAGAAGCCAGCATCCTGCAGAGGAATAAGTAGGTGGTGGGGTCAGCCATCTGTCCCAAGAACAAGTCAACAGCCAAGCCAGCTGCTAACTCCATATCATGGAATTTATAGCACTCAGGTTTCTGTGACCTTAGATCAGCACTCAGTGCTCAAGTCAGAGAGCCTTGTGACCCTCTACTCACCTTTCAGGGAGGAAGAGGTGGGGGACCAGGGAGGTTCCCAAGGTCACTGAGCTCAGTCACAGCCCAGTGCAAATGTTTCCTGGTAGAAATGTCAAAGGATAGTTTTGATGAGGTGACAGGTAAGTATGGCTTAACATTTTTCATCAAGAGTAACCAGGGGCATTGGGAAGCAGGAGCAGATGATGCTCCATACAACCAAGATAGGAATGTGCCCGCACCTCTGCTGTGGATGCTAGGGGTGGGCACAGACAGGTGCAGGTGGCAGCACCTGCCACAGGACTGATGCCTGCTGGAGAGGGACCTCTCAGCATGGAATCCCGAGCCTTCCAGGGAAGGCCATTGGCCCCAAAGGAGCCTAAGGGAGTGCTATTTGTAGACTGCATGCTCTTACCACGAGGCCAGGGTTGCTACTACTCCAGCGGCTGAGACAAGGAGAGGAAAATAAAGAGGCAGGACGGGGACACAGAAATCTATCTGTCATAGCTATAGAGACAAAGCCCATTGATTCTTAATCTTTTGTTTCTGAGAGTTTGGGGCGTGTGTGTATGTGTGTGTGTGTGTGTGTGTGTGTGTGTGTGTGTGTGTTTACTGATGAATATCTTCACTGAGCTCACATTTCCCAGGTGTTAATTTTGTTCAAGGCACTATGTGGAAGCAATGAAAAAGACATAATTCCAACTGGGAGATTCTCTGTGTCCACTGAAGGGAGCCAGAGCCAGTGATGCAAGGCCACATGCAACGTGCCCTTGGAGGTTTGTGGTGCTGGAGAGTGTCTGCAGGGACGGATGTCGAAATCTAATTACAAGAACTGAGGACTGCTTGAAAAATACATACAAAATCGTATTTTTAGGATTAAAGAATAGAGGCTAAGGAAATGGCTCAGTTGGTAAAGTACCAGCCACACAAGCACAAAGGCCTGACCATCCCCAGAATCCATATGAAAGTCAGAGCACGCGCCTCTAATCCTAGTACTAGGGAGGCAGAGACAAGAGGGCTGCCTGGGGCTTGCCAGCCAGCTGGTCTACCTGAGTAGGCGAGCTCTGTGTTCTGTGAGACATCTTGTTTCAAAATAAAAGGTGGAGACTGTGAAAAAGCTCATGGGGATTTTGACTGGGATTGCATTGAATCTCTGTATATTAATTTGGATAGAATGGACTTTTTATTTATTATTTTTTATGTGTATGAGTGAACTGTCTGCATGTAGGTTGGTTCACCTATGTTGCGCAGTGCTGCAGAGGTCAGGAGAGGGCATTGGATTCCCCTGGAACTGGAGTTAAGACCTTAACCACCATATGGGTGCTGGGAATCAAACCCAGGTCCTCTGCAAGAACAATTGGTGCTCTTAACCATTGAGCCATCTCTCCAGCCCCAGAATGGACATTTTTACTATATTAATTTTTCCAATCCATGAGCATGGGAGTTCTTTCCATCTTTTGATGTCATTTTCAATCTCCTTCTTCAGGGTTTTAAATTTTTTGTTGTAGAGGCCTTTGGTGTCTTTAGTTAGGTTTATTCCTAGATATTTTTATTTTGGGGGGCTATTGTGATTGGGAAGATCTCCTTATATTCCTTCACCAGTTGCTTATTGTTGGTGTAAAGAAAGGCTACTGATTTTTCTAGGTTTATTTTGTATCCCACCACTTTACTGAAACTTTTAATCATTTCTAAGAGTTTTCTGGTGGAGTTTTTAGCATCCCTTAGGTAAACTATCATATCATCTGCAAAAAGGGGTAGTTTTACTTCCTCTTTTCCAATTAGTACTCCTTTAATTTCACTTTCTTGCCTTACTGCCCTAGCATACATTTCAAGCACTATATTGAAGAGGAGTGGTGATAGTGGACAGCCTTGTCATGTTCCTGCCTTTAAGGGGAATGCTTCCAACTTTTCTCCATTTAGGATGATGTTGGCTATGGGTTTCTTAAAAAATCCTTAAATTCATATGGAAAAACCAAAGACCATGAATAGCTAAAGCAACCCTGAGTGAAAAGTGCAATACTGGGGGAATTACATTACCAGATGTCAAGCTATATTACAGAGCTATAGTCATAAAGACAGCCTGGTACTGGCAAATGGAACAAAATTGAAGATCCAAACTTGAGCTCATGTAACTTCAGCCACCTCATATTTGACAAAGGTGCCAAAAAACCTCAATGGAGGAAAGATAGCATCTTCAGCAAATGGTGTTGGCAAAACTGGATCACCACTTGTAGAAGAAAAAAATTAAAACTCCTACCTCTTACCCTGTACAAAAATAAACTCCAAGTGGATCAAAGATCTCAACCTGAAACTTGAAACCCTGAAGGTGATAGAAGAAAAAGTTGGCAGCAACCTACAAGACATAGGCATAGGAAAAGACTTTCTAAATCAAACAGCAGCTGCACAGGAAATAAGGACAACAGCTAACAAGTGGGACCTCATGAAACTCAAAAGCTTTTGTACAGCTAAAGAAACAATAAAGGAAGTGAAGAGAAAACCCATAGAGTGGGAGGAAACCTTCACCACTGATACATCTGACAGAACATTAACATCCAGAATATATAAACTACTTAAAAAACAAAGAAGTAAGAAAACAAATGACCTACTCAAAAGATGGAGTAAAGAGCTGAACAGAGACTTCACCAGTAAGGAAGTAAAGATGGCTGAGAAACATCTTAAAAAGTGTTCAACATCATTAATAATTAAGGAAATACAAATTAAAACCACACTAAGGTATCATCTCACTCCAATAAGACTAGCCAAGATCAGGAAAACAAAAGACACCAAATGCTGGAGAGGTTGTGGGGAAAGGGGAACACTCATCCACTGCTGGTGGAGATGTAAACTGGCACAACCACTGTGGAAAGCAGTGTGGAGAACCCTTAAGAAACTCAAAATGAGTTTACCACCTAACCCACCATACCACTCCTGGGTATATACCCACAAGATGCATCCTACTGCAAAAATACGTGCACAGCTATGTTTATTGTAGCTCTCTTCCACAATAGCAAAGAGCTGGAACCAACGTAAATGCCCCTCAACTGATGACTGGATAACAAAAATGTGGTACATCTATACAATGGAGTTCTATGCAGCAGTAAAGAAAGATGACATCATGAACTTTGCTGATAAATGGATGGAACTAGAAGACATTATGCTAAGTGAAGTAACACAGTCCCAGAAAAAAAAAAGGCGAATGGTTTCCCTCATTTGTGGATACTAACACCAAATCCCCAGTTGGCAAGTAAACTGAGCAACTTTATTATTATATTTCATTGTATCTGAAAGCAACTGTGCTATTATAATGTGAATCTCTTAATGGGCTCTAGAATTGTCCTACCACTTGTATTCACACATTGTCATTACCACATATGGATAGAAGATATGTATTCATATTCTAAAAAAAAAAGAATATAAAGTTATACATCTTTTTACTGGCATGCAACTTTACTGTTAAAACGTGAATCTCTAAATGTGTTTAGGAATTAATCTATAGTTTATTTTCAGAATTTGTAATTTCGATTTATGCGTGGAGTGTATATATGCATATTTTGGAATAATATAAAATTAAAGGGAACAAAAAAAGAGAGAGAAACCTATTCAAAGAACTGACCAAAACAGAAAACTTGTGCATCGAAAAGGTTATAAAAGACTGAGAAAAAGATGCAAGATGGGACTTAACATGTATGACAGAATCCATGAGCTCTGGGTGGGGGCCTGGGTGATGTAAGGGGTGGGCATGGATGGGGGAATGAGTCTAAATTTGATTAAGAAATATTGTATGAAATGCATTCCATACAAATTAACTTTAAAAAAAGGTAGAGACTGAGGTCTCCATATACATACTTGTGCATGTGAACTCACATGTGCATGTGTATGCAAACACAAACACAAACTGAGCAAGGAGAGAGAGAGAGAGAGAGAGAGAGAGAGAGAGAGAGAGAGAGAGAGAGCGTGCGAGCTTTGTTTTCTAAGCCAGGAATCAGCGGGCTCATTCTGTCTCCACAGGGCAAGCTGGAAGCTAACTCAGGGCTGTGGGCAGGGCCATAAGCTTTCTGTTGCATCTGGTGAGTGCACCAATGCAGCAATAGACAACACATCAGTGATAGCCATGGCTGCTCCCAATAAATCCTATTTACAAGGCTGGAGAGATGGCTCAGCGGTTAAGAGCACTGACTGCTCTTGCAGAAGGCCCAGTTCAATTCCTAGCACCCACATGGCAGCTAAGAACCATCTTTGACTCCAGTTCCAGGGGAATTGGATGCCCTCTTCTGACCTCCTCGGCATTGGATGACGGGTACACCAACCTACATGCAGACAATACACTCATACACATAAAAAATAATAAATAAAAAATATATTTACAAAATTCTATTTACAAAAACCAGGTTATCTTATCATACTAGCTTGCAGGCACGACTTACCAACTATTATTCTGATCCTTTGATGGGCCCAAACCCACTTAGTGCTCAAAACAGCAGTAAGTAGAGATGAGCTCAGGCACCTTGCTCAGAGCGAGCAGCACAAGACTGAGGTGAGATGTGAACTCAGCTCATCTGCCCTCAAAGTCAAAGCCCTAACTGCTGACACTTTACTCATCTCTAGGATGAACTGACAGATCACTTCCCACCGCCTTGCCTTTCCTCCCCTTTCTCTCTGGCCCTATATCATTTTTTATGTTCCTTGTCCTGACTCTTTTTCTTTTCATTTCATTTGGCTAAACATCTAACAGTTACTCAGCACAGTGCTAGGGGAAAAATACCAAAGGGAAGAATAAGAACAAAAGCACAGGTGAGTAGACACAGGCGACTTCCTTTCTGCTCTGGTTCTGGTATCATATGGGGGAATGCGGCTGGCCACTCTCCCTTCAGCCCTTCTGATAAAGGAGAAGGGACACGGGAGAGCTGTGGAGCAGTGGAGAGCCTGGTCACACAGAACTCTGTCCCTACCTCTGTCCTCTCTGGAGACTGTCAGCTACAAGCTTCGTTCTCTGTGGTCTCTGTCAGGTAGAACCTGCCCACTGTGAAGAAGAGCCTGCCCAGCGCTGTGTGTGACAGGGTGACTGCTGCTATTTCAACAACTGCGTCAGCCATGAAAATCCTGTCTTGGTTTCCAAATGGGCTATTCTCTGCCTTATTCCTGTTAAGTTTGTTGAATGTATGGGGCCTTGTTAATTAGGCCTGTTGAATCCCCCTAACAAACATTGCAGGAGAACACTGAAGACAGCCAATTGTGGACCCCTGGTACCATATCAAAAATAATAACAAATTTCTGGTGTCATAGAGTCCAGAAGAGGGTAAAAGGTTGGGATGGACTCAGGGGAGTGTTCACTGATGAGGCAGACAAATCTCCAAGGTGAGGAACGATTAAAAAGCTAAGATATTGATGCATATTTGTTGTTGTTTAGAACCAAAGCCTTGAGGCTCTCACATTTTGCAAGTTTTTCCTTGTGTCTAAGAAGAAGGTCTGGCTCAGAGACCTTGTATAGGATAATTTCGAATGTCCAGGGTGTTCACTGTCTCATGGAAACCTAGAAGGAAGTGGATCCATTTCCAAACATGGGCCACCTCAGAATTTTCAGGGCACCCCAGTAAAGTACATAGGCCCAGATGTCAGCCCTGGAGAGTCTGACCCAGCAGTGTGGTGGTGGTGTTTGGAACAAACCTTCCTGAAGACAAAGCAGGATTTTCTACATATGAAGCTGACTACCCAACATTTTTCTCAACACTGCCATTCATTTATACAAAATAGACAGTCCTGGCAGTGTGTTTGACCATGACTCCCTGAAAGCCACAGAGCCTCAACCTACACCTTTAGGGTTGTATTGAGCAATGCACAGGGTGGAATCACTGAGCTTTACTGACCAGCAGAGACATGATCATCTTCTTTACCCACTGTCTCTCTCAGTTCCTAGCCTGACACTGGAAAACTCCAGTCCCATCTCTGCCTTTCAGATGCTTTCAGCTCTGGTGGCTCCAAGTTCACTTTGAAGCTGACCCCTAACTTCCTGGCTCCTGACTCAAGACTAGCTACTCTGATATCTCTGACATGGCTCAGCTTCTCCTTTATTCTTTTTATTTCTTCTCTGCCTTCACTGTGAGGTGGAAGTGATATAGAACAAGCTTCACATGAGTATGCAATTCAAAGATTAAAAAAATGAATGCATTAATTTTAGGATGTGTATGCATAAATGTGAGTGTGTGTGTGTGTGTGTGTGTGTCTGTGTCTGTGTCTGTGTCTGTGTGTCTGTCTGTGTCTCCTTCTACTACGTGGTTCCAGGGATCAAAGTCAAGATGTAAGGCTTGGATGGCAAGTGCTTTTCCACATGGAAGCATTTCACTGGCCTGCTGTCCTGGGCATTTGTGATGCCATCACCACCATGAAGATAATAACCATACCTAGCAGTCCCCAAAGCTTCCTTTGCCCCTTGATAATCCCACACTTCATCCTCTCATTCCATAGTTGCAGAACTCCTTTTAAAAAATTGTTCTGTAATAATGTAAGTTAGCATTCAAAGTAATGAGCTTCATGGCAACATTTTCACACACACACACACACACACACACACACATATATATTATATATATCATTATATCTTATTCTTTTTTTTAATTAATTTTTTTTATTTATTTCTGTATGTTATGAATGTACTGTCTGCATGCAAGTCTGTGCACCCGTGTCATGCAACGCCGCGGAGGTCAGAAGAGGGTCTCGTATTCCCCTGGAACTGGAGTTCTCCTGGAATTGGAGTTTCAGACGGTTCTCAGCCGCCATGTGGGTGCCGGGGATCGAACCCGGGTCCTCTGTAAGAGCGGTCGGCGCTCTTAACCTCTAGGCCATCTCTCCAGCCCCTATTATATCTTATTCTTATTCACCTTCCCTGCCTGCCCTTCCCCTCATCCCCTCTCACAGGTCCTCTTCTTCCCCATGTACAGCTCCTGCTTTCATGCTGTGTATATTCTATTTCCTTCTCTTCTTTGCCTCCCTCTTTGCCCTTTAGACCTCCTTCTCCTTTCTTATTTCTTCTTTCTTCTTTCCTCTTTCAAGTCAGGTAGCCATACATATGATCCCATATGTACACACGTGTATATACACATTTAAATCTAGATTTTGTATATGAGAGAAAACACGTGGCATTTGTTTTTCTGAGTCTGGCTTAGTTCACTTAACAATTTTGTTTTCAGGACAGACCAGCTCAGCTGCAGGGTACCAGGGCCTGAGCTAGGCAAGCAGCACTCCCCCCCAACTGGAATTCCAGAGGGAGTGTTCAGTAAGCCCTACAACCAACCTAGAGGAACTGGCTGGCAGCAGCAGAGAGAGCACAGGGCTAAGAGGGCGTCAGAACGGCTGTTACCTACCCAGTTCTTGCAGAATAGAAAGGGAAAAGTGAGCTGTACCTCCCAATATATAACCAAAATTGAAAGCCTGAAATTTAGACAAGTCAACATTCCATAAATAAAGAGAAGGAATCAGGGAAAGCGATCCTTCAACACGTGAAAAGGCATTTGAGATTCACATCAGAATACAGGAAAAAGGAAACCCACATGCCAAGAGCACAAAAAAAGAACAATATGGGAAAAGTGCAGAATAATTCCACATTAAAGTCTACAGAACCTATGGAGGATTCCCACAATGGGACCTCTCTGGAGGTAGCCCAGGATACAGATTGTAAATCAATCACAGATATATTCAAAGAAATCATAGAACTAAGGTGAGAGAATGAAAAATTCAGAAAAGACCTAGAGGGAAAGAATGACAAACTTTGGAAAGAACTAAAAGGAGAAAATGACAAACTCCGGAAAGGACTAGAGGGAGAAAAATGACAAACTCCGGAAGGAAGTGGAAACACTGAAAAGATCCCATGCTGACATGAAAAGGGAAACCAACCAGCAAAATTAGGAGCTACAGGAAGAGATTGAGAAGCTGCAAAAGGAAGTGGAAAGAGTAGAGAAAACATAGGATGAAATGAAAAAGGAAATCGAACATTCATCCAATCAAGAGGAAAGAATGGGAAAAAGCCTCTGAAGTAGAATGGAGGAAGCAGAAGATAACACAGAACAACTAAAAAGCTCAAGTAAAGACTATGAAAAATTTAAAAATACACAAGACTGGAACAACCAGGAAATGTGGACACTATGAAAAGATCAAACCTCTGCAGCATAGGGATAGAAGAAGGAGAAGAATCCCAAGAGAATGGTATTGATCAGATCTTCAGCAGAATAATAGATGAAAAATTCCCCAAACTAAAAAAATACAAACCCATACAAATACAAGAAGCACATAGAACACTAAATAGACAAGACCAGAAAAGAAACTCCCAATGCCATATGATAGTTAAAACACTAGACACCCAAAACAAGGACAAAATTCTAAAAGCCACAAGAGAAAAACAAGTTACATATAAGGGGAAACCTATTAGAATTAGAGCTGAATTCTCAGTGCAAACTATGAAAGCAAGAAAAACATGGAGCAAAGCATTCCCAGTGTTAAAGGACTATAGATGCAAACCTAGGTTACTCTACCCAGCAAAAATGTCGATTCTAGTTGAAGGAAAGATAAAAATCTTTCATGACATAAACAAGATGAAAGATTACATGTCCTGGAAACCAAACCTTCAGAGAATACTTGAAGCAATCCAAAGGGCAGAGGAGAGGAGGAGCTATCCCCAGGCACCTGGAAAGGGAAATTAATAAAAGCACAACTGCAAAAGTAGAAACCTAGACCAAAAATGCAAATGGATGATAAGGGGAAAGGAAGCAACACACATCTCTCAATTATAACCTTAAATATTAATGGACTAAACTACCCAATCAAAAGACATAGACTGGAAGAATGGATTAGGAAACAGAATCCGTCGATATGCTGTCTACAAGAAACCCATCTCACCCTCAAAGATAGGTGCCAACTGAAAGTAAAAGGATGGAAAAACATATTCCAAGAAAATGGTACCAAAAAGAAAGCAGGTGTTGCTATTATATATATTTTTTCTTTTATTTCATTTTTTAACAATAAGTAATAAGTTATGAATACAAGCATCCTTCATGTAAAACCAATTTGCAAGCATTTGTGCCCAAACCCACACAGCCCAAGGCTCCCACCATCTAGCTGGAGGGGCTTGTATGTATAATCAAGTTGATCAAATAAGTGTCCAGTCTATATTGCTGTAGTTTCACCATTCACCCCAATTGCAGCCCTTACATTCTACCATGCCCCCTCTTCTGCAGATTGTTCCGTAGGCTTAGAAAAGGGGCACAGGTGGACGAGAAGCAAAACAGTCTACTTTCTCTGGGGATGTCATTTAGGACTCTGATCAGTTCTGGCTGTTTCCTTTCATGGGCTGACAGTTTGTCCAGAAATAACCTTTCAATCCTGCTAATGAAGCACAATCAACTAGACACATAGGTATTTAAACAGTACTAATTATTATGGTAGGTTACTTTGGTATAGACACAGATGTTTGGATGGTATGCTAATCCATGAATTACATTTTTTCTGTAAAAGATGACAAGGTCTTACTGTGGCTTATAACATCTCCTAACCACTAGAGGGTGAAAGCTTGTGGCATCAGCCATGAGTTATTCCTCCAAGGAGAGAGCTAATAGTCAATTAGATTTGGGATATACGGGCATATGGCTGCCACTGCTGCACAGTATTTCCAGGCAGGTGAAGTGTAGCTGATGCTGACAGAGGAGTATTGCTTGACTCAAGGAGACCAATATTTGCTTTGCTATTTTAATATCAGAAAAAATAGACTTCGAAGTAAAAGAAATCAGAAGAGACAAAGAAGGCCATTACATTTTTATCAAAGGAACAATTGACCATGAAGACTTCACAATCATGAATATATATGCACCAAACTCTGGTGCACCAATCTTTATAAACACAACTCTACAGGACCTCAAGGCACAGATTAACCCCAGCACACTAATAGTGGGGGACTTCAATACCCCATTGAGCCCCTTGGACAGATCAACCAAACAAAGAATAAACAGAGAAACATCTGAACTGAATATGATGCAGCAAATGGACCTCACAGACATATACCGAATATTCCACCTAAGCACCAGAGAATATAGTTTCTACTCAGCACCCCATGGAACATTCTCCAAAACTGACCACATACTGGGACACAGAAAAAAAAACTTCACAAATACAAAAAGATTGAAATAATTTCATGCATTCTATCAGACCACAGTACAATAAAGCTCAATATCAACACCAAAATAAGCCCTACTACCTACACAAACACATGGAGACTAAACAACACACTCCTGAATAATGAATGGGTCAAGGAAGAAATAAAGAAAGGTATAAAAGCATTCCTGGAACTAAACGACAACAACAGTACAACACAACAAAACCTATGGGATATATTAAAAGCAGTCCTAAGAGGGAAGTTATAGCCTTTATTAAAACATTTTAAAAAAGCACAAATAAATGAGTTAACTCTGTAGCTAAAAACACTCGAAAGACAACAACAAATGAACCCTAAATGCAACAGACAGGAAGAAATGACAAGAATCAGAGCAGAAACCAATGAAATAGAAACAAGCAAAACAATACAAAAAAAAAAATCAATGAATCCAAAAGTTGGTTCTTTCAGAGAATAAACAAGATAGACAGACCTCTAGCCAGTTAACCAAAAGGGAAAAAAAAGAGCAACTCCAAATCAATAGAATTCATGATGAAAGGGGAAACATCACAACAGACAACAAAAAGATCCAGGCAATCATACGGGAATACTTCAAAAACCTATACTCTACTAAATTTGAAAACCTAAGCAAAATGGATGAATATTGGAAATCCTGGGAATCACCAAAGCTAAACCAAGAAGAGACTGACAGCTTAAACAAACCCATAATATTTGAGGAAATTGAAGATGTAATTAAAAACCTCCCAACTAAAAAAAGCCCCAGTCCAGATGGTTTCATGGCAGAATTCTATAAAACATTTAAAGAGGTCCTACAACCACTGCAGAAGGATACAAACAGAGGGAATTCTCCCAAACTCCTTCTATGAAGCCAACATCACTCTAATACCAAAACCAGGAAAAGATACAAGCAAAAAAGAAAGCTATAGAACCATATCATTAATGAACATAGATGCAAAAATTCTCAACAAAATACTTGCAAATTGCATACAGACCCACATCAAAAAGATCATCCATCATGATCAAGTTGGATTCATACCAGAGATGCAGGGACAGTTCAACATATGTAAATCAATAAATATCATAAAACTCATACATGGACTGAAAGACAAAAACCACATGATCATCTCAATTGATGCAGAGAAGACCTTCAACAAAATCCAACACCTCTTCATGCTTAAAGTCCTAGAGGGAATTCGACTGGAGGGATCATTCCTCAATATAATCAAAGCCATATACAAGAAACCCACAGCCAACAATATCCTAAATGGAGAAAAGGTAGAAGTCTTCCCCTTAAAGGTAGGAACTTGGCAAGGCTGCCCCCTGTCACCACTCTTCTTCAATATAGTGATTGAAACACTTGCCAGGGCAATAAAGCAAGAAAAGGAAATTAAAGGAGTACTAATTGGAAAAGAGGAAGTCGAACTATCCCTCTTTGCAGTCAATATGATAGTTTACCTAAGGGCTGCTAAAAACTCAACCAGAAAACTCCTAGAAATAATTAAGAGTTTCATTAAAGTGTCAGGATACAAAATTAACCTAGAAAAATCAGTAGCCTTTCTTTACACCAACAACAAGCAACTAAAGAAGAAGTATAGGAGTCCTTCCCAATCACAATAGCCTGAAAAACAATAAAATACCTAGGAACAAACTTAACCAAAGACACCAAAGTATCTACAACAAAAATTATTAACACCCGAAGAAGGAGATTGAAAATGACATCAGAAGATGGAAAGACCTCCCATGCTCATGGATTGGAAAATTTAATATAGTAAAAATGTCCATTCTACCGAAATTAATATGCAGATTTAATGCAATCCCAATTAAAATCCCCAAGGCTTTCTTCACATGTTTGGAAAAAAATCCTTAAATTAATATGGACAAACAAAAGACCCCAATAGCCAAAGCAACCCTGAGTGAAAAGAGCAATACAGGTGGATCTCTATACCAGACTTTAAACTATACTACAAGGCTATGGTCATAAAAACAGCCTGGTACTGATACAAAAACAGACCCATAGACCAATGGAACAAAACTGAAGATCCAAACTTGAGCACATATAATTTCAGTCACCTTATATTTGACAAGGGGGCCAAAAAGACTCAATGGAGGAAAGACAGCATCTTCAGCAAGTGGTGTTGGCAAAACTGGATCACCACTTGTAGAAGAATAAAATTAAACCCCTACCTCTCATCCTGTACAAAAATCAACTCCAAATGGATCAAAGACCTCAATGTGAAACCCAAAACTCTGAAGGTGATAGAAGAAAAAGTTGGCAGCAACCTACAAGACATAGGTGTAGGAAAAGACTTTCTAAATCAAACAGCAGCTGCACAGGAAATAAGGTCGACAATTGACAAGTGGGACCTTATAAAACTCAAAAGCTTCTGTACAACAAAAGAAACAATCAGGGAAGTGACAAGAAAACCCACAGAGTGGGAGAAAACCTTCACTGCTGATACATCTGACAGAGCACTAACTTCCAGAATATATAAACTACTTAAAAATAAACAAGTAAGAAAACAAATGACTCTCTCAAAAGATGGAGTAAAGAGCTGAGCAGAGACTTTACAAGTGAAACATCTTTAAAAAGTGTTCAACATCGCTAATAATTAAGGAAATGCAAATTGAAACCAATTTAAGATATCATCTCACTCCAATAAGGCTAGCTAGGATCAAGACAACATGATACCAAATGGTGGAGAGGTTGTGGGGAAAGTGGAACACATCCACTGCTGGCGGGATGCAAACTCATATGACCATTATGGAAAGCAGTGTGGAGAACCCTTAAAAGACTCAAAATGAGCCTGCCACTTGACCCAGTCATACCACTTCTGGGTATATACCCACAAGACTCATCCTACCACAAAGATACATGTACAGCCATGTTTATTGCAGCTCTCTTCACAATAGCAAAGAGCTGGAACCAACCTAAGTGCCCCTCAACGGATGAGTGGATAGAGACAATGTGGCACATCTACACAATGGAGTTCTATGCAGCAGTAAAGAAAGATGACATCATGAAATTTGCAGGCAATGGATGGAACTAGAAGATATTATATTAAGTGAAGTAACACAGTCCCAGAAAAAAAAAAAGATGAATGGTATCCCTCATCTGTGGATGCTAGCACCAAGTACCTAGTTGTAAGGCAAACTGAGCAACATTAATGTTATATTCCTCATGATCTGAACACAACTGTGCTCTTATATTATGAATCCCTAGACAGGTTCTAAAACTAACCTAACATTTACTTTCAGACTATGGATTTTTGGTATATGATAGTGGGCAGGTATATATATTTTAGAGTAACATAAAGTTAAAACGGAAAAAGGTGAACCAAGAAATATGATATAGAAATAACAGTTTCTTTTCAGAAGATACAATTTTAGTATAGTTGTGATGTATCAGGCTGGTGTAACTTAGCCTTTCTGGGTGCTTAATGACTATATCTAACACCCATACCAATTTGACCAAAGGATCTAAGGGGTAACTTTGTTCCTTGCCCTCAGAGAACAAGTAAGTCTCGGGGGACTGTGCATGGAGGCATCTCTTGATATGTCCTGCAAATAAGAGTCACCAGTCTTCCTGTACAGGGAGGTCTTGGAGATCCACTAATGGGACTTCAGCCAGTGTCCAGCCTATAAAGAGGAAAGTCTGCTCATACATCAAAAAGAGAAGCCTGGTCTAGCAAGACCTAACTGTGTCCTCAAGTGGATGGAACTGGTGTTTGAAAAGCCAAAAGGAGCCAGGGGCTCCCCCCCCCAAAAAAAAAGCCTAAGTGACCCTTAAGGACCAGATCCTCAACTGACCTTGAGAAAACAAAAACCTTGGTTAATCTGGGCTAACTGTGTGGCCTTAAGCATCCAAAAGGAAAGTATAACCAGAAATAAATAATCAATCAGGTCTGAGAAATTGTACTTCAGATATAAAACTTGAGAATCCTCCAAACCTTCAATGCCAGATGGGGACTACTGAGATATTCAGCTTGTAGACAGAGTGGCTACTGGGATTGCAGCCTCTTCAGAGTGTAGACTGCCATTTTTGGAATACCTAGGCTGTGTCATGGAGGCCAGTGCAGGAAGATCAAGACAGGACACACGCTTGATGGACCTCATTTGGGTGACCATGGAGGGGAGGGACCCCAGTGTGGAGCACAGGGGCAGGATTGATGGTTGTTTGGGTTTGCCAGGGAGGAGCCTTCAAGCACTTCCTTGGGGAAACCATGACATCTTTCAAAGAAAGAAAGAAAGAAAGAAAGAAAGAAAGAAAGAAAGAAAGAAAGAAAGAAAGAAAGAAAGAAAGAAAGAAAGAAAGAAAGAAAGAAAGAAAGAGAAAGAAAGAAAGAAAGGGAAAGAAAGAAAATCCTCCAACTCAGGTGATATGTGTATGTATGTATATATTTATATATGTATATATTTATGTATATATAAGCAAAATAAGTTGGAGAAAAAATGGACTTTCCATGTTAAACTATCACTGTATTTTAATGCTTTTTTGGTATCACAAGTTTCATTTATGTTACTTTGATGCTATGTGTACTCTAAAGTTCAACTTAAAATTAAAAAAAAAGTAAAAAAAATTTGTTTTCCTTTGGAGCTGTGAAAAATTTCATTATATGAACCACACTTTATCTATTCATCTCTTGATGGACCTCTTCCTTGTCCCATATCTTGGCTTTTGTGAATAGGATGACAATGAACGGCTTGACTATTTGTGGATTAGTAGCTCTTGCTTAATCTTGTCACAGGCCAGACACGCATCCCCTCTACGGTCATCCCAAGGGTCCGGTCTTACGCATTCTTCCCATCTTCCTCTCTGGCTTAGCTTTTCAATAGAGTTGACTGAGCCCTATTTCTTCTCACTCTCGATAATAAGAGATGCAGCTCACTTGTCTTATTTCACCTGTGGTAGCTAGTGCACGGTTACTGATAATAATTTTCACTTACATAACAGGTAGTGCCAAAAGCTGAATAATGCACTCTATGTACACTATATAATTGTATACTGCTTGTCACACTGAGCAAGGAAGAGGGTTCTCCTTTCTTCATGTTGCCTTAAGGAGTGGCATGGAGACTGATTTGCTAGAGTCAAGATATGTGTAGAGATTTCTGCTACAGCAATTAAAACTCTTAGCCCTAACAGATACTGTTCTTGTGAAATGCACTGTCTTTCATTAGAAACCCTTCTGTGCAGTAGACTGCATCCCAGATAAAGTAGTCTCGAGTGCCTTCAAAGCGTCTCACAACTCACCATTATTCTCTATTGATCTTGTTTCCAGTAGACAAGTCATTTTAGCTACTTCATAGGCAGTCTTTATTTCAAATAAATATTGCTTGACTGCTGTAAAGTGCCTTGATATGGCTGATTTCCAAACTGATCACAGAGATGCCTGTGTTTGTCTTGGCAGGGGATGGGAAGGCGGGATAAGTCCTAATCCCACAAAGGCAGTGTTTGGATCCAGTTCTCCCATTCGGAATTTATTTATGTCAGAGTTGAATCTGTGGAACATTTGATATGCTTTTAGCATTTTCTTCTAATGAAAGGTGATTTTCCAGGTTAAAATAGAAGAAGAAGAAGAAGAAGAAGAAGAAGAAGAAGAAGAAGAAGAAGAAGAAGAAGAAGAAGAAGGCGGCTGTAGACTTGCTAGGATTTTTTTTCAACCGCAGCAAAGATATTACCTAAAGTCAAAGTACCCTTTGTATATTTTTTACAACTATTAGACAATATCAATGATTCCTACACTGAAGATTTAGAAAGCATGAGTGATGATGGCATAGTGTATTTCAAAATGTTTGAAACTAATTGATTTGGTTTCACAGACCATGAGGCTTAAGTACAGGTGGTTTCACTGCCTTGTGGAGCCCCCTGTATCCACCTCACCTCTGGGACTCAGAATGACTAACCTGTCACAGAACTGTTAACCTCCCCAGTAGGCTCCCTGGTCAACGCTGCTTCAGGCTCCATCTGTCTTGAGGGAGCTTATCCTCTCAGACAGTGGCTGTAGATGTATGTGGTCACTTATAGGGTTCTTTTTCTTCTCTTTTTTCTTTCTTTTTTTTTTGATCAAACTCCCTTTCACGTCTATTCATTCCTCAACAAAGATGTATTGAGAACTTCCTAAATTTTAGATGCTTGGGCTACAACAGAAAGAAAAGAACTCATAAAAATTATATTGGAGTGAAGAAGCAGTCAGCTAACAAAACAAGTCAGTAAATATAGATGGTGAGCTATGCAATGACAAGAACTGAGAGGGAAAACAAAAGAAGGATAAAAAGGTGTGTGTGTGTGTGTGTGTGTGTGTGTGCAAGCAAGTGTGCCGGCACAATGCTTAAAACGAAAGCTTATGGGATTGGGGATGCAGCTCAGTTGGCAGAGTGCTTACTTAGCATGCAGATGGACCTAGTTTCCAGCTCCAACACTGAATACACAGGGTGTGGTGGTGCACACTCATCACCTCAGCACTCAAAATGTAGAGAGAGGAAGATCTGAAATTCAGGGTCATCCTTGTCTGCATACAGAGTCTGAGGACAGCCTGGGTTATTTGACACATATCCCACACACACACCAAAAATAGAAAGAAAAAGAAAGAAATATAAAGAAATAGAAATAATAAAGAAATAAAGAAATAAAGGAAGAAAAGAAGAAAGAAAAAAAGAAAGGAAGAAAGAAAAAAAGAAAAGAAAGAAAGAAAGAAAGAAAGAAAAGAAAGAAAGAAAGAAAGGAAAGAAAGAAAGAAAGAAAGAAAGAAAGAAAGAAAGAAAGAAAGAAAGAAAGAAAGAAAGAAAGAAAAAGCTAGAGCTCATTTGCGGTTCATTTATTTGTGGAGACTCTTTCAGGGAAGCAACAGCAAAGGACAGCCAAAGAGAGGCAGATGCCATTGGAGAATTAGTTCAATGTATGTTCTGTGATAGTCACCACTTGGGGTCAAGTGCACCTGATCTCCACATTCCACAAGGGTTGCTTCTGATTCGCAGCAGGTCATTCTAGCCTAAAGGAGGAAAGAGGAAGAATCTATTGCTTCCTATATCCTTTGGGTGTTAACTCTAGAATTCTGGGGTTGTGCCCATGTAGGCACCAAGCATACCCTGTGGCATCTGCTACTTGGCACCTGTAGAGAAGCCTGAGGAGTGAGGCAGGAGGCATATGGTGTGCCAGGCAGGGAGGTGTTGCCAGGTTGTGCCCACATGACCTTGGTGGGAGTCTTCATAGATGCTCAGTGGCAATTGGAGCAGAATAAGAGGCAAGGACTCTGGAAACCGTAGAAACCCAAAGCCCAGAGGTGCCGAATAAGAAGTGTCTGATACAGAAGCCATGGCCAGGGGATGGAGCTATCAGGAAGGTGACACTTAAATAGAAGTCCTGTGATTTCTGAAGGATGAGCAGCTGGGACAGGAACAACAGCAAGAGCCAGCTAGTCAGATAGGAGCACACGCAGCATGTTCACAGGATGGAAGAAGGGGATGCCAAGGTAGCAGCCGTGCTACGAAGGGGAAGGAAAGGAAAGGAGGCAAGCTGTTGTGCCAAGCACCTGTAAAGTTACAGGCTGCAGGAAGAAGTTGGGTTTTACCTCAGCTGCAGTGAATAGCCATCAGGCAGGGAAGGTTCTAGAAGATGTGTGACATGAGCTGAGAAACATTCACGATCATTCTCAGGCCTTCGAAGTGGAGAAAAGATAGTGTCCAGGGGGAAACAGGGAGACCGGAGCATGGGGGGGCAGTGCCCAGGTGAGGGGGAGGGCAATGACCTGGCTTGAAGTGTGACAGTAGAGGTGTGAGAAGTGGCTGGTCACTGGCTGCTCTCTGATGACAAGATGCCACAGGACGACCAGAAGGAGTGGGTTGATAACGCATGTGGCTTTCATGGTTTTTGTTCTGAGCAACTGGAAGAATGGAATTGAAGGAGAAAGACCGGGAAAAGAAAGTTCCAGGCGGATAAGCCAGTACTCATTTTTGGACACCGACGTGTGAGGTACCACGTGTGCAGGTGAGAAGCAGAGATATCTGGATCAGAGATGGAGCTTTAAGGGTCACCAGCAAGACTGGAGTTAAAGCTGTTGGTTCAGATAAAGTCCTCCAGAGGGTGAGGTGGGAAAGCAGAGGGGTGGAAGGCTTGAGCTCAGAGGTGTGCAGAGGTGGGAAAGACGAGGGGAAAGCAGCCCTGAGGAATCTAACCAGAAAGATGGAGAAGCACGGGAGGTCAGGGTCCTAGGCACAGTCGAGAAGATGTTTCCAAGTTTGCTAATCATAAAATAAAGACTGCTGTAGTGTGGGATCTCAAACATCTCCCAGAGGTCTGTTAAAGGCTTGGCCCCCAAGTTAGAGCTATTGAGAGGCAGGTGAGAACATAATGAGAGCTTCTAGATCATTCAAGGCATTCCTTCAAAGAGGATTGTAGGGCCCTAGTCTCTTCCTTTTTAATCTCTCTCTCTCTCTCTCTCTCTCTCTCTCTCTCTCTCTGTCTGTCTTAGCTTTAAGGCAAGGTCTTTTTAAATTTAACTGGAGCGGTACTTCTGAGATAGTTGCTCATTGGCTAGACTTGAAGTCACATTCCTCCTGCCTCAGCCTCCTGAGCATTGAGATTACAGGTGTGAATATCACACCTGTCTAAATTTTAAGTTTTTTTTATAAGTTTAGCATGTCAAGACACCTATGGAAGTTGGAGCTACTCTAGGCTTTTTTCCTCAGTTTCTTTTATAAAACAATGGCAATAATGATTTTCTTTTATGTTGGTTGTTAGAAGATTCCATAGAGAGCTTTGTTAATTGTGTGTATCATACACAGAAGGCCCCATTTCACTTAGTTACATATGCCAGCTCTTTCTCTCTTCTCTCTCTCTCTCCTTCCTCCTCACCTCTATTTCCTTCTCTTTTCATTTTCTAGTCTTCCACTGTGCCCTTTTGCTTTTCCACCCTCTCCCTCTTTTTTGAAGAGGAAGCAGCTGTAGGCCAGGCTTGCTTTGGAAAGCATTGCTTCTACCATATGTAATGAGACATTAATGGCGGCCTTTTCTCTTTCCGAGTTCTGAATTTTGCACAAGGACTCAAAGGCTAAGAACAGTAGATACCAGGTCAGTCACTGGAAAAAAAAAAAAAAGCCCAGAAAAAAAAGAGGCATAAAGCATAGTCTGATGGCCCGTAACCTTGAACCCACCTTGGGCTATGTAAGAAATCCTTGAAAATTGGGGCTAGAGAGATGGATCATCAGTTAAGAGATGATGGCTCTTGTAGAAGACGAGGGTTCGATTCCTAGTGCCCACCTGACAACTGCCAACCATCTGTAACTTCAATTCCAGGAGATCTGATGCACTCTTCTGGCTTCCATGGGCACTGGACAGCATAGGTGTACTTGCATACATACATGCAAAACACTCATCCATGTAAAATAAAAATAAATAAATAAAAATTAACAAAGCAATCACTGGAACACTCAGAGGGCAGCGTTTCCCTAGAGGGCCCTGTCAGGGCACTGGGGCATCCCTCATAGACTGAGGAAGAATGGCTTTAAGGGGACCTGTTGGGGTCTTGCCACAAGTTTCTGGGACATTTGGAGACTCCAAGGTAGGTCTGGCTCCTCGTGCCTATCTGAAAATATAATGGCTGGAGCCTGGCTGGCCAGAGCAGTGTGGGAAGAGGCTGGGCAAAGAGCCAAGCACCTGGAGCTGTGCTCTCTAAGACATCCAGCAGTGCTCTGACCAAAGGGAGCACTGTGGATAGCAGGGCAGTTCCAACAGTCAGTGGAGGATGCCTGGACGCAGAGTGTTGTAAAAGCACAGGAAGAATTGCTCAAGGCAAAGGACAGGAACTTCCTTGTCAGAGATTCCAGACTTAGACAACACAGGTGCAAATCCATACTTGCCGCATGCAGACTACGGGTCAGTGAGGTCCCGTCACTGTGCACTGACCCCACCACCCACCGTGGTGTGTAAGTCCAGGCACAAGACTAAGTGTAAGCCATGCAGGTCTTTTAAATATTTTGTTTTCTCATACTTTCGGCTATAGAGTCAAGCCTGGCCAGATCTGATGGGCGGGGGGGTAGGAGAAAGGGGACTTTCTGCAGAATAAAATGTTCAGGATCCTTCTTAACACCATCCCTGTTTCCAACAAAATTCCCAACCTAATAAAGTAAGGCCAAGTAGGGAAAAGGGGAAACTTTAAAAAATATATAAGAGCTACATATGAAAATATAGATAAGAAATGCAATGGTCTGGTTTGTAGTTGTGAATGTCTGGTCTGACTGGAAGCACCATATGAACCATCTGGGATGTCACCAATGTACAAAGGACAAGGCCGTGGGAGCTTGAAGGGACATCCAACCACATCTAGCAAACCCATTCAACAAATACACACGTGAGGACCGCCTTGGTGCCGCTTTCCCAGGAACTGCCCCTGATTCTGCCCACGGCCCTTTGAAACTGAACAATTCTTTTTAACTTCCTCACTGCAGACACTGAGAAAATAGTGATATTATTTCTGGGAGTAGTCACTTCTCAGACGTGAAATATTGGACTCTCTCTCTCTCTCTCTCTCTGAATGGCGACCTCTATCCAAATAACCCCCTGGGAAGACTTTAAGAACCTTTCTACTAGATTCAATTTTGCATCATTTGCTTTCCGTTACTGTAACCAAACCCCTAAGATACTTTAAAAAAAAAAAAGGGAAGTTTTATCCTGGCTTAAAGTTGTGGAGACAGGTTGGGCCACAGCTTCTGTGCCATGTGCCTCAGGGCAGGTCAGAAGCAAAGAACAACTGAAGGGCCAGGGTCCTAATATCTCTTGAAGGGCATGCCCCCAAGGCCTGCCTACCTTCCCGCTAATAGGCTCCACTCTTAAAGTTTCCATTACTTTTCACTATTGCCATGGGGTAGAGAGTAGACCTTTTCCACATGAGCCTTTAGGGGATATTTCCTCTTCAAATTGTAGCCCATTAAAAACAAATCTTTACTGCTTTATTCTGCCAGTTATAGGAATCTTCCTATGTCTTTCTAAGGGTCTTCACAATTCCTCATTCTTGGGTGGTTTTCTAATTTCATTTATTATAATTTTGCTATCCATAGTTTTTCAGATGTGCCGTAAGTGGTTTGAAACTTCTGGCTAAAATTTGAAGTCAGTCCTAAACCCCATGTCTTCCTTTTCTGATGCTTCAGGTGTCTCAGTTTGGCAAATAGCAGCTGCCAGCTGTGACTAAGCTATGAAGCCAACGCTTTAGGACAGACACCGAGGATGGTCTTCCTGCAGGACAGATGGCACCTCCGGCATGACTCAGACTGGCCATCTAGACCCATGTAGCCTTGCTGCCAAGGGTCCAACATACTTGCAAGCAGGCACTAGGCCAAGGTGACAGATGGGAAAGGACGAGGATGGCCCCCGGGTCGCCTGGGCCCAGAGTCTCTGCCTAGGGAGGGACTTCAGTGTTTCACTGTCTCCTTAAAGAGGCACAGGAACTTTAACTTAAAAATAAAGTCTTACCACAGGAGGGATTCCTTTAAAGAGAATTCTACCTGTCCCTATCAGATGCCCGCAGACGCGCAAAGAACTGGAATCTCAATCTTTATCCAAATTGACCACAGTGGCCTTTTAGGGATGGACTACAAAGCTGCTCTTACCATAGAGGAAATGTGCTTTCGGGACTTCACATCTTCCTCTTTTACAGCATTTTCCTCCGATCTCTTTCTCAGTGGTGCTTGTATCATAAATACTCTATCTATTGTACAGCTAGAATTGCCTCTGTCTGTGGAGATTGACTGTCCAGGTCAATGGTGCCATTGAGTGTTAGTCAGCTTTCTGTTACTATAACAACTATTCAAGACAAATAAACTTACAAAGAGGAAAGGTTTATTTTGGTTCAGGGTTTTAGAGGTTTCAGTTCCTGATTACATGGCCCCATTGCTTTGGGGTATGTTGTGAAGCAGCACATCATGGCTTGAGGATGTAGTGGAGGAGGCTGGGAAGTAGAGAGGGCAGGGGTAGGTAGGTGCCATTCTGGGGCCACAACTCCAGTAACCTAACTTCCTTCCACTAGGCACCACTTCAACAGGATTCTGCCCCCTCCTAACGCCACAGGCTGAGGGCCTAGCCTGTAACATGTGGGCCTTTGGGGACTTATCCAAAGTACAGAGCACTTTGCAAGAGGACAGGACTGAGACATGTGTCCACCTGCAGATCTAAATTTCTTTATGTTTTTTACCAACAACATGCCTGGCTGACCAAAAGTTTGGAAAAAACACTGAGCCTCCAATGTGTGCATCCCAGGACGGTGGAATAAAGTTCTAGGGAGACCTAGAAGCAATCTTTTGGGTTTGTTGCTGGAGAAGGAAGGGAAAGGGACTCTGTGCAGACAGATTAGAGAAGCAGAATCTATGTGTGGTGATTGAATGTCACCATGGCACACACCTGTTCTTCCTCATTCCAGAGGGCTGTGAAGGGGGACGAGGAGAGCTGAAGGAACAGTGACATTATTTTCAGAGACCCTTCTACTTTGAACTGTGTATTGGAACTTAAAAGACAGGATTTCCTCCACCCAGAGAAGGCACCTTTTCAACGGTGTGTACCATTTCTTAGTGTAAGCAAAGGACCTGTCAGTGGTGAGACTGGAAACTGGTTGGGCCTCAGCCTCATAGTCCTCTTCTAACTGAAGTTCTCATATACAAAATATGCATGACCAGAAAGATGCCTGTGCCTCGCTCAGTACATCTGGATAAACTTGGCTCTCATTTCTTCAGAACATACTGAACAAACCACATTATTTGCTACATATTCCACTCAGTAATTTACAACTGTCAACACGTTTAGTTCACTTCTCATAGCAATCCTCTATCGTGGGTACCAGGATCACCTGCATGCCACAGATGACAGACTGAGGGATTTCCACATGGTTATATTATTTTAGATCTCACAGCTAATGTTGCACACTGAACTCAAGCCCAGCTCTGTATTCTGGTCAGGTCTAACCCAAGAAGCTTTGTTTTCTAGCCTGTAACTACATCTAATGAGAAATTCACATACCTTTAGGCCTTTCTCTGCTAGGCTAGGTGAGGAGCTGGACTGTGTCTGCCGTGGACTTTTATCCTTCCCCTAAAGTAACAAAACGCTTGGCGCCCCATGAATGATTTTCAGTCATGCGCCTGGCCCCTGCCAGCTGGGCCATTATGTCCTCCGTGCCACAAGTTGTAGAATAAACAGCTTTCGTTTTCATTTTGCCTCCCAGCTGCTGCTCAGACTGTTTGCCATGCTCCTGGGTCTCAGTACCCCGGCCCCTTCCTGACTGCTTATTATTGCAGGAACAGCTCTAGGGGAACACTGGACCGCCAGCTAGGTGTGACCAACTTCTCTGTGGTCTGTCTGTTCCGAGCACACGTGGCCAGCCACCCACTGCAAAGTGTGCCCTTGAAAGCACCTCCCCCTCAAGACTTCTCTCCTCTGCCCTGCGAAGTTGCCTAGCAACTTCGGCTCCCTGTGCTTCTGTGTAGCTCCACTCCATTCCTATCACCCAGTGCCCACCCCGGCCCCTCTTCAATGCCTTTAAGCCCCACATCTCTCCTTCAGTAGCCCAGTACCCAGCTTCCACAGACTCCATCCATTCTAGAACAAGCCCATGCTGACCCAGAAGGCATTCCTTCGCGTTCTTCCCATGACAGTTATGAACTTCTTCGTGGCATCATTTTAACATTAACCTCAAGAGCAAACCTCAAAAGGAGGCACAAGTCAAAAGCAAGTCCAATCTACTCCTGACATACAGAAAACAAACAAAAGTCCCCAAAGCTAACTACTCAAATGTCCTTAAGTTATTCATCCAAACTTCAGATATCTTTTTTTTTACCCTCCCCTTTAAAAGTTAGACCATATTCTGCCCTAACATGTATAAGAGATGGCATCACAAGCAACATGAAATGTTACTTATTCTGGGATGATGAGAAATGTTTCTTCTGTTGTCCTGAGGAAGAAGAGACAGGTGGATCCTTGGGACACACAAGCCAGCATCCTGGCTTACTCGCTCAGCTCCAGGCTAGTAGGAGACCTTATCTCTGAAACGCTGTGGACAGCACCTGAGGAAGCACAACCAGGGGTGTCCTCTGGTGTCTGTGTACATGCACGCATGTGTGTGCATGCCTCCACACATAAGCATGTACACACATACAAAACTCGACTATCATAAAAATGTGTATAATTGTGCCAGGCCTGGTGCCGCACGCCTTTAATCCTAGCACTCAGGAGGCGGGGGCAGGTGGGTCTCTGTGAGTTCAAGGCCAGCCCGGGTCTACATAATGAGTTCCAGGACAGCTGGAGCTACAGGGAGACCCTGTCTCAAAAAAAAAAAATGTGTATAATTTTGCCATTTATTAAAGATGAAGCAAACTTTCATACTAATGAGATGAATGTATGTGTTTATTTTTACATAAAGAATTAAATCTTTGTTTTGTTTTGTTTTGTTTTGAGGGTCTCCCAGTTGCCCCAGCTGGTCTGGAACTCTCTATGGAGACCAGGCTGGCCTCAGTCTCACAACATCAGCCTGCCTCTGGCTCCTGAGTGCTAAGATTAAAGGCATGTGTCACTAAGTCCAGCTTGGCTGAATATTTGATACAACAGGATAGAGAGCATCTTTAACACTTTCAGAGATGATCAATATTTTGATTTTATGATCATAAATATTGAGAATATTGGTTTTCATAACATAATCAATGTATGGTTATAGCCATTTCAGAAATTGTTGGAAATTCTGTCTTAACCTCAAATCCAAATTTACTTGATGATTCTTTTTTTTTAGACAGAATTTTCCTAGCCCTAATTGGCCTGGAACTTGTTATGTAGACCAGGCTGGCCTCCAACTCAGGGAGACCTGTCTATCTCTGCCTTCTAAGTACTGAGATTAAAGTATTATGACATGGATAGAGAAAATGTGGTACATCTACACAACGGAGTTCTATGCAGCAGTAAAGAAAGATGACATCATGAGCTTTGTAGGTAAATGGCTGGAGCTAGAAGATATCATGCTGAGTGAAGTAACACAGTCCCAGAAAAACAAACGACAAATGGTATCCCTCATCCGTAGATGCTAGCACCAATTACCTAATTGTATGGCAAACTGAGCAACCACAATGTGATCTGAAAACAACTATGCTCTTATATTGTGAATCCCTTAAAATATAATAAATAAAAAAATGTATTGTGACCCCGCACTCAACTTTAATGAATTTGTTTTTAAGTGAAACTCAAGTCAGAAACTTTTTAAATTAAACATTGTAACACAGTACTATACAAAGTTGTGATTGATACCTACCCGCTAAGAATGATGGTATGAAAAATTAAGTCTTGAAGCACAGGAAGGTAGGTAGGAACTGGGTGCTTCAGCAAGGCTGATTGTTGATTGACTTAACCTAGTTAATCTGTTAATCCAGTTGTCTTTGGCTTAATTGGCTTTTGTGGCTGTGCAGGCAGAGTTATCCTCCCAGCTGGTATTAAAGGTAGGGTTGTGTGAGTCTTGAGATCTGAGATCTCCTGAGACCAGCTGAAGGGCAGGTACTGGGGTGTGGGCTAAAGAGCCCCCCCACCCACTGGGATTACGAAGGCATCTGAAGGAGGCAAGCAAAGCAAGCCCTCAACACAGTGAAGAGGCATTTAGGACTCACATTGGAATACAGGCAAGGAGAAGCCCATATGCCAGGAACACAAGAAGAGACAACATGGGAAAGGGGAAGGATAACCTCACACCAAGCTCTACCAACCCTGTGGAAGATTCCTACAGTGGGATCCCTCTGGGGATGGCCCAGGACACAGATATCAGAAACACAATTAGGAACATATTTAAAGAACTAGAATATTATAAAGAGCAAATCAAAGAACTGAGAAAGAGAATGAAGAACTCAAAAAGGACCTAGAGAGAGAGAATGACAAACTCCAGAAGGAAGTAAAAGCACTGAAAAGATCCCATGCTGAAAAAGATAAGGAAACCAACCAGCGAAGCAAAGAGTTACAGGAAGAGATTGAGAAGTTCCAAAAGGAAGTAGAAATACTAAAGAAATCAGAAGAGGAAATGAAAAAGGAAATCAAACACTCATCCAATCAAGAGGAAAGGAATAGAAAAAACCTCAGAAGCAGAATGGAGGAAGGAGAACAAAGAATATCAGACCTGGAATATAACACAGAACAACTAAAAACCTCAAGTAAAGATTATGAAAAATTTAAAAATACACAAAAGTGGAACAACCAGGAACCGT